>JAPKLY010000108.1:325436-476371 GCA_026898435.1 Prunella vulgaris | reverse complement strand
GTGTATTCCCCCCCCATACACTGATCTAACTCGTTTCGGGACCAACAGAAAGTATCAAGTCTCGGGAACTGCGGAGACGGTTGGGGCAGAAACCTCGACGGGGGTCTCCGAAGCAACCTCGCCCCCGGCAGCTTGGCGCTCTTGGGGGGGAGAGCTCAGGCAACGTGGTGATGTTGCCCGTAAGCCCGCTGCTATCAAACCCGGTCGTGTCGAGCATCGCGTCCCTGCAGGCCTCTTGGAGCTGCTCAACAGTGAGGGGGGTTCGCTCCTCCTCATTCGCGACCTCCTCTTCCTCGGCGAGGTTCAGTTCCGGCATGGGAATTGTGGTCACGATTTTGAATCGTGCCGGGACGAATTCAAGAGGCACCCCGAGCTCCGGAAGGTCGCCGATGTCCAGCTCGGTCTCGTTCGAAAAGTGAGCCTTCTCCAAGCACTCCTTGAAGTCGCCCACCACCGCCTTCAGCTTATCATCCTTATGAGATCGCGCCCACCAGATGGTACGGATGACCTCGGCGTAGCATTGGACAAATCCCTTGTCCGAGGCCTCGGCCTTCACAGCGTCCAAGCTCGCCGAGGAGAATGCGTCGTTATGGAGCTCGGCAACCTCGTTAATCTTCACCGAGAGCTCCTCCCTGAGCTTTGAGCACTCCTCATCGGCACCCTTCACTAAACCTCGCTGAAGTTCCAGCTCCCTCTTGGTTACCCCATGCTCGCCGACCTCCTTAGCGAGCTTCTCAGCAAACTCCTCCTCCTTGGCCTTGATTTGTGCATCAGCATTTTCTTGGATGGAGGCGAGCTGTCACTGGAGTTGGCCGAGGTTCTCGAGGGCGTTGTTCTCAGACGCCAGAGCCGCAGCATCCTTTCCCTCGGTGAGCTCCAAAGTCTTCTTCAGCTTATCGGCCTTTTCCGCCATGGCCAAATAGGCCTCATTTCTCTTCTGGCGACCTTACTCCAGTTCGGCTGCCTGATCGGTCACCTTCTGGTTCGCGAGCAATAGCCCACTCACATAGTGCATCGAGAGCCGGGCATTCTCGATCAGGTTTTGGCTCTCGATGGTCGCCAACTGGGGGGTGGACCAATACCTCGGAATCTCGCTAGTCGTATTCTGAGCAAGGCCCGGAGGAAGGCTGCTCATTAAAGTCAGAGAGCGAGATCGCTCGTAAGTGTGGATGGTCTCGTGCCTGTTGGGATGGGCAATGGTGGCATATCTGCGAGGTTAAAACAGTTGGAGTTGGAAAAGAAAAACATAAGAAAACGGTGAGGATCAAGGCCGAAGTGGAGAGTTACTTACTGAGCTCGTTCGGGGTCCTAGCCCAGGAGCTTGTCATCGTTGGTTTGGACCTCGAAGGAAGACGGGGAAGGTGGCGACCTCTGGAAAGGTGTGACCGCCATTGGAGCGGTGGAATGGGCGGACCCACCTTGCGCCGACCTTGTGTCAGCTCGCTCAGCGTGCTCGGACCCTTCATCATCGCGAAGACCCGTACAAGCTCTCTTGCGAGCTTGATTGTCGTCATCCCCCACTCGAGACCCATCTCCACGGTGGAGACCTCTCTTGGACTGGTGGGAACCTCGCTCGGTCGTAGCCCTAGCTCGCCCTCCTCCCCGGTTGGTCCTGGTGACCTCCGCAGTCTTGGACTTTGTTGGGGCCTTAGTTAACCCCTTCTGGGTCCCTGACCCACCTACCTCGCCCTTCTTTGGGGTGGGCTCGGCTTTCTTGCTCGCGTCCGATGCAAGTATCGAGGGCAAGACAAGTTTTTTGGGGCGGGGTGGACCCATAGCGAACCGGCGCGCTAAGATTTCGTAAGCCGGGGGGATCTCAACAGTTGGGAAGGTGACCCAATTACCGTCTACAAAAATCAGGGAAAGATAGTTAGCATCTAGGCGAGCTACCCCTCCCTCCCCCTCCCAAAAGTGGCGAGCTTCGACAAGTTATAAACCTGGGAGCTCAGGACCATGGACCGTGAGGTGGTGAGGCAGGGTGTGAAGCCCGGCGAGCCTAAGACAATGATGCTGGGTTAGGTGGGCGATCTCTCTATCCTCCTTGCTCCTCAAGTAGCAAACAACTCGCACCAGGTCAAACTCGATTGGTACTTCGGGTTTGCCACGGCTGGACTTGTGGTGCTTCAAACCTGCAAGAGAATGGAATTAGATTAGTAAATCTAATTCAACCCACGCACACCGAAGTAGGTGACCTACTGCTAGCCTCCCCATATTCGTCAGGGGAAGGGATTCGTTCTCCTCGCCCGGAGTAACTTGTAGAAGCTCGCCAGTCTCCGCCCATGAAGACGAACTGTTGCTTCCAATCACGGATTTTGTTCGGGAGAATCCCCAAGAATTTCTCCCCCGGGCGAGCTTTGAGGTAGTAGTACCCCTTGCCATCGTTCACTTGCCGAGTTACTGTGAATAGTGTCATCGTTCACTTGCCGAGTCACTGTGAATAGCTCGTTGAGCTCGGCAGTGGTCAACCTGTTCTCGTACCCCTCCAGTCCGAAGACCGCCAACACTGCCAACAGGCTACTCCAAGCATTGGGGGTGAGCTGGGTGATGGCGAGGTTGTTATTGAGCAAGAACCGGCCTATAATCGGGTGCAGGGGCAGTGTAAGCCCGGCCTCGAGGGTATGTACGTTGATGCCCGTCAACCCCGCCGGAGGTGCATTGGCTCGCTCATTTTTCTCAAGCGGGTATAGATGGATATCGAGAGGAATTCGATATTTCTCATGGAACCGGAGGAGTTGATACTCGTTGATAACACCCTGGACGTCGCTCACCTTGTAATCGGATTTGTTCGTGGCGTCCCGATAAGCTCGCCAGGGAAGATCGAAGCTCGCCACGTGCTGGGCGACGTACTCCTCCCAGTCGAAGGGATAGACAACCTCAGCTGGGACCTGATGCTCGATTAACTAGGGCTCTAGGAAATCAATAGAGCGGAACCACTCTATTGTAACTTCCTCAAGGTCGCCCCCTGTTCATCTACCTCGGCGACCTCTTCACCAACCTCGGCAGCCTCTTCATTGCCACTTGCAACTCTTTCCTCATGGGCGACCACGTCACCTTCCTCCCATACCTCGCGATAGACGGAACTGGAGGGCCCTTCCTCCGAATCGGAGTGAAACTCGCCAAGAAGCTCACCAGAATCTGGGCGAGCTACTGAGGCCACCTCAGAACTGGAACGGATTACTATTGGGGTTATTTGAGGAATCGGTTCATTTTTTGCCATAGGTCGCTTGTCGGGGTTACGATTGGAAAGTGTTTCACTCGACGATCGGGTCGACATGGCAAATGTTCTAAGTCCGAGAAATATCAGTCACCGGAGTTGCAGTGTAAGGGCAGTCGAAAAGTCACCGGAAATGTCTGAAATTTCTGAAGACTCGAAGGAATTGGAAGAAGAACGAAGAAAATCTGCAAAAGAGAGAAGAAAAGAAAGAAGAACTTGGATTCTACCTTGAAGAGCCTTCGAAAATCCGTCGGATGTAATAAAAATGTTCACCGGAAAAAGCTCTGAGAATCGAGAGTGGTAAAAGTGGGAAATGATCTTGATTTCCCCTATTTATAAATAAGGGGGCGAGCTTGAATATTCGAAGAGTACAGGGACCGATTTGCAAAGAATTTGAAAGTTGCCATGATGAGGTGCGGGAACCGGGGCCTAAAAAGGCATACACGATGTCTGGATTCTCGCACCATGTCAGCCTGCAAACCACCACGAAGAAGCTCGCCCTCGAAGCTCGGCATCTAACCAAGGAAAAGTTTGCCACACTCGAGCCTCCATCCACAGAGATAGGTCAGCTCGCCCACACATTAGAAGTATTATGATGTGAGCGAGCTGGGGGGCAAATGTTGATAGGCGAACCTAATCCAAAAATTAAACATAGGGAAGCTCGGCGAGGTAGGTAAGGACCTCGCCCAAGCTCCTGATAGGCCAAGGCCCACAACAAATCTCAGAGAAGCTCGGCGATAAGGAAGCTCGCCTAAGCCTCGATTATCCCAAACCAGTTGAGAGAGAGAGAGAGAGAAGCTCGCCTCTACTCATGAAGGCCAAGCACAAGTCCAACGCTACATCGTTCGTAAAATCAGCACAAGGCAACGAAGCTCGCCTGGTTCTAGGATTCAGGTGACAGGTGTATGTGTTAGACATGTATATGTAGTAGGACAAGCATTGTAATGGAAAGATGGTGAGGGACCAAGATGAGGGTCAAGAACCCTCGTCAACACCAAAAGCCAAATAGGCTCACAAGGTGCCACCTCACACTTGTACACCTATAAATAGGTCTCACTTGTATCATTCTAGAAACAACTTAATCATAATACACAAATAATTTCTCTCTCTAAACTCTCTACTTTCTCCCTCTATATTATCCATCCAAGAACAACAAATTCTTGGATTATTGTTTGATAGGATTAATATGTTATAAAAGCCACATAACAAACACCATTAACAAATTCTATCAACAACATGGTCAAAGCTCATCACTCCATACATGTCGTGTGTATTGACCTCAAGTCAGAGGACTATTACACTACTCCACAAATCGATACTCCTATAAACGCATAAATAGAGTACATCAAATGGTTTCTCGGTTGGGTATGCCAATACTGTTCAAATTATTTGTGCATCCATCATAAGAAACCTAGTATCTCGCAGTTGTGAGAATCACTACACCCTTTAAGGGTATGATGTAGATCGCACATCAATCTCAGTCGCATCATCGATATCCCATTCTCATTGATCATTGATTGTGGCTACTTTAAGAATTATGTAATAATCATATGAGTCTCACATTTCAATGACAACATTAGTTCATGGGAACACATATATGAATATATACAAACAATCAGACATACTATTCTATAAGTGTATTACCGAATATTATTGATCAAATTAATAATACATTAATGACAGAATATGATCAAGTATAATGTTCTCATAATGATTGCCTAATACTCCTATTAATTTTTTCTAAGCTCCTAGCAATTATCATTGACATAGAATCCAAAAGGTAAATACTTGGTGTGCACTACAATCAGTTAAGAATATAATTGAATCAACTTAATTTTCACATGTTGTCAACTCAATCAAAGAATTAAATCTTGAGTAGCAAACAACCAAGGTTCAATAAATCATCCAATTGAAGAATTCAATAATCTAAATCAACACAATCAAAATATTGTATGAATATATACCAAAATTAATACATAACTGCAATCACTCAAAACATATGAGAGATTAGGTCATGATTAATTGAATGAAACTAAAGCAAACATCATTAAATCAACTAAAATTCAAGAAATTAAGAAAAAAAAAATTCTCACCAATTGGAATTAAAAAAATGAATGAGTAAATGAATGAAATCTTCAATTGCTTCATTCTATGTAATATTCTTACCAATTCGAATTAAAAGCATGTACGGGTAAATGAATGAAATCTTCAATTGCTTCAATTTTCAAAGTAAATCTTTTAAATTCAATGATGAAATCACATGAATTTAATATAACTTAAAACTTAATGGAAGAAAATTGGAGAATCTAAGCTAAATTGAAGAGAAAATGTAGAGAATTTTGTGGAGAGAGTGTCGGTAACTACCACTAATCTAAGCTAATCCTAATGTAATCTAGGCTAAAGAATCTAACTAATGCCTAAAATCTAAAAAAAGATGCATTTATAAGTGCCTTTGACGAATTTTATAATTAAGCTCCAAAAATATTAAAAATCACAAAATTGCAAATTTTTAAGCATCACACGGGTCCGTGTGATCTTGGCTTGCCCATGCAAATAATTTTGAACACCCTCACATGGGCTGTGCGATTTTAGGTAAACAATACGAATTTCTTCCACTAGCCTCGAACGGCTATGAACAAAGTCGCACGGGTTATGAACAAAGTTGCATAGTTTCTGGGAATTCGCATGATTTGTGCATGTTTTCTCATATTTTGCATGATCTTTAACTTTATCACATCCACTTCTTCATTTTCTCAAAACATTAGCTTGATTTGGATTTTTGCACTTACGAACGTTGATAACGATCAATCACTTTACTTGATCTTGCTCATTTTTCACATTTTTGCCTTATTTTTCTTACAAATGAACAACTCTTGGTAAAAACAGAACATTTCATACCCGAAATCTCATATGCAGAGCTAAAATAGAGCATCCGAGCAAAAAAAATGAACAATTTCTTCGATAGAGATGGTATTAAGTAGTTCAGAACTAGAAATTGTGCGGAGCTTGCGGTCGTCTTTGCAGTATCGAACTTTTGATGCCATTCGGTGTTGAGCGTTATAATTATAAAAAAATTTAATTTATATGTGGCCCAAATTTAAATGAGTAAGATATAGTAAGTGGAACAAGTGCATAATCATTGACAAATATAAGTAGTGGACAAATTTAAACGTGTAAGATGTAGTTAGTAGGTGGAACAAGTGTATAATCATTGAGAAATATAAGCAGTGCATATGAGATTTGGGCCAAGATACAAAGTTCAAGAGAATCAAGATGCTGTTCAACTGAAATTGTTATACTTGTGTGTTGATTCGTGAGCCAAACATAACCTAATAAAATTAGAAATCTCATTAGGGCACCAAAAGAGGAGTGCGGATCCTCTGCTAGGGTGATAAACCAGCAAATGGTGCTGGAGACTTTAAACGATGCCTTTAATTTGAAAAGTATAATAAAAAGATTACACGCTTTTAAGAAACCCTTCTTTATCAAGCAGATGAGGTTTTTCACATAACTCACTTTCTAATACCTTCAATTGTCATTATCGACGCTTTCTTTTTCTAATTTTCATCTAATTTTCTGCAATCTTCCAAATCATGAAGAATACCTGATGTTGAATTTTGGATACTAGAAAAAGGTATGTAATTCGTTGTTCTTTACATTATTTCTATCAAATGACAATTAGAATTTATGGGCGCTATTATAATGTCATATTGGGGTTTTGAAAGATTTATTTATTTGGACACATGATTCCTTTATTTTCTCAATTTAGGGTGATTATGATAATTAATTATGTGTATAGTATGATATAATTAATTGTTATATTTGACTATTCATTACGCGTATTGTGCATATTTATAATTTTACTTGTTATATGTATTGTATTATGTAGAATGGATTCTATTTCATGTAATAAGCTAAAGCCTGAGATTGGTATGAAGTTTGATAGCATAGATGATGGATGGAAGTTTTGGGTTGAATATAGTGGGGAAACATACTTTGGAGTTAGAAAAAATTATGCTAACAAGAACAGTAAGACTGGTTTTATCACTTCACATATATATATGTTTGTTTCAAAGAAGGTGTTCGTAACAAGATAAAAGAGATTCATTGACGCTCAATCCTCGACTTGAGACTCGAACAGGTTACAAAGTAAGAATGAGAATCAAACATGTTGATGGTCAGTACATAGTTGATGAGTTCATTGAAAATCATTAATGTAGGCATCACTCGACCATCCACAGTATTCTCTTGAAAGCATGTGCTTCAATGGAGATACATCCAATATGTTTTCTTAAGCATTAATTTTTTTTATTGTATTCTAAATGTAATTCTTTTGAGAAGCTTGCTACAATTTCGTTTACTTTTACGTGAGTTAATTTATAGTATTTAAATATATAAATTAATTTTTGATGATGATATATTATTCAATTTAAATCATGAGTAGTGCTGCTGTGGAACCGGGTGCATGTTATGCACCCCTAATTGGGCTTAATTTCATAATTCAATTTTGACCAAGCCCAAATAATTAAAATTTCGCAGATCTTATAATAAAATGGGTTAGACCCGTTTTTAACCTAATTAAAAGTTCGCGCGAACGAAAAAACTTGAAGAACATCGCTGGGTTTTTTCAATAAAAAAAAGAAGATACAGAATCAAGCACAACATTATGGACGATCCAACTGGAAACTTCGATTCAACATGTATTATTATAGAAATCCTTCGACAATTTATACTAAAAATCGTATTATAATAATTTTCTAAAAATATTTTACGCACATAAGATCTCTATACAATTCAAGTTAGAGATGATGATGAAGAAGAAATAGAAGAACATCAAACAGATGAACAACATGAGCAAAAAGAAATTTGCATCATCAATGTCGAAGAAACAGAAATAATTAATGTGAAAAAATGTACAATAATAAATATTTTTTCAGTTATTATTTCAATAATATATGAGGTATTCAAATTAAACTCTTCGGGTATAAATATATAAATCTTCGGGTATTAATTTAGAACACATTGGGTATTAATATAGAAATCTTCGGGTATTAATATAGAAATCTTCGAGTATTAATATTGATCTCTTTGGGTATTAATATAGAAACCTTCGGGTATTAATTTAGAATTCTTTGGGTATTAATTTTGACTCTTTGGGTATTATCAAATATTATTGAGTTATTAGTAAAGAATAAATCAGAAACTCCTACAATATGTAATAAATCTGATTAATAAATTGTTTCTTATGTTATTTTACTCACAATAGATGATCTCTACACAATTCAACTTATAGATGAAGAAGAAGAAATAAAAGAAGAACATGAAACAGAATAACAATATGATCAAGAAGAAAATACTGGTATTCACATTAAACTCTTTAGGTATTAATATAGTATTCTTCGGGTATTAATATAGAACTCTTCAGGTATTAATATTGAACTCTTCAGGTATTATGAATTATTAATGAGGAATTATTACTAAATAAATTAGAAACTCTTACAGATTTTATACATTGGATTAATTAAATGTTTCTTATGTTATTATTGTACATTATATTATTTTGTTAAATAGACTGATATAAATTTTGAAATAAATCAGAATCTAGTACTGATTGCCTTGATATAAGAGGTTCTTTGATTGGAGTGGAGAAAGATATAGTTGATCAAATGTATAAAATGTACTGCATGCATGCACGTTCTTTGGGATTCAGTGTGAGAAAATCAACAAACAGATATTCTGCACTTGACAAAAGTATATTATTAGCAAAGAAGTTTGTGTGTTCTTGTTCAGGGTTAAGAAAAAATGATACTGGTTCAAACATTGGAATATCAGTGAAAAAAAGAAGTATTGGAATTACAAGAATAGAGTGCAAGGCTAGGATTCTAGTCAAAAGAAATAATCATGGAAAATATAAAGTTGTTCAACATGATATGGAACATAATCATGTCTTGACTAGAACAGAGTGGGGTCATTTACATCGCTCAGAAAGACAAATTACATTAGAAAAAAGCATGGTTATAGAGGATATGGTATCATCGGGGATGAGAGCTACTGATTCATATAGATATATGGCGCATGAGGTTGGAGGAGAAGAAAATTTGGGACACACAGTGTAAGACCATTACAATCTAGTAAATAAACTGAAAATGCAAGAAGTTAGAGGAGGAGATGCTAGTAATTTAATTGATATTATGGAGAAAGAAGAATCTGAAGAAAAGAGTTTTTTCTACAAGATCAGATTAAATGAAGATAGAAGACTCTCGAGTATATTTTGGAGAGACTAATTGATGATGGAAGATTATGAAATATATGGGGATGTAATAGTTTTCGACACAACATACAGAACAAATAAGTACAACTTGATCTGTGCTCCTTTTGTTGGAATAAACAATCACTGGAAGAATGTCATGTTTGGTTGTGCATTTATATCCGATGAGAAGACAGAAACTTTTGAGTGGCTTTTTCAAATGTTCAAGAAATCAATGAGGCATAAAAGCCTGAAAACAATATTCACAGACCAAGATTTGGCAATAGCAAATGCACTCGAAAAGGTATGAAAATATATGTATTAGTTATTGGAGAAATTATACATTTTTAATTCTGAGATATATATATCTGCTCTTAGGGTATTATAATGTTCTTCTTTAGGTATGCATATAATTTACTTCAGGTATTCAGATATATTTTAAAAAATACCTTTGGGTATTCATATCCTCTCTTGAGGTATTATATAATTGGTCTTCGGGTATATATATAATGTACTCCAGGTATTGAAAATATAATGTTATTGTAATACTAAAGTATTACTAAATTATAAATATTATTATATTCTTCTTTGTTTATATTTTTATCTTGTATTCCTATTACAGGAATTTCCAGACACAAGACACATATTATGTCTTTGGCATCTACAACAAAATGCAATTAGCAGATTTGGAGAACTAAAGAAAGGTGGTCCATTTAAAAGTGCTTTTAACCATTGCTTAACAGGTTGTATTGATGAGAAAGAGTTTGAAATCTCCTGGGAAAACATGATAAAAACTTATGGACTGGAAAACAATGCCTGGTTTAAGAGACTCTACAGTCTTAAAGATAAATGGTGTACGACATTGAGTAAGGACATATTTTCTGCTGGAATAAGATCATCCCAAAGAAGTGAAAGCACGAATCATGCAATTACATTCAAAGCTCACAAACAGACAAATTTAACAAAATTCTACAAGATCTTTAATGACACATTAACTCAATGGAGGAGAACTGAAAAAAAGGATAAGTTCAAGTGTTCAAGAATGACCCCTGAATCACCTTTTGGAATGAAAGGGATTATAAAGCATGCTGCAGAGGTATACACTCATACAATATTTAAGCATTTTGAAGAAGAGTTCTCAAAGTCCATTTTTGCTTCTTCAACTGTTGCTGAATTCTATTACACCACATTGGTTTATAACGTAATAAATGATGATGGAACAAGAAATAACAGAGTAGTGTACGACACTTCTATGAATCTTTTTAGTTGTGATTGCAAAAAGTTTGAAGAGTATGGAATTTATGCTATCATTGCATGAGAGTAATGAATGTAAACTCTATACAAAGAATACCCGATAATTACATTGTTAGGATATCTGTGTTAGATGTTTTGATGATATAATAAACCAATCAGCTTGTAATAGGACCAGCTGAACATGTTAGTCAGCTGATGAGTAGTTAGGATTAGATAGGTTCGAGTGAGGGGGAATCTACCTTGCTGCCTAGAAGATCCGAAGCTATCATAGAGAAGAAGACCAGCTGAGACCTTGAGGACTTAGCCGACTTCAGAGGACAGAAGATTTAAGCAGCTGACACTGGAGTTTCGAGAGCAGATCATCAAAGGAGTTAACATCAGCTGATATCAGAAGAGACAGATCAGCTGATATCAGAAGAGACAGATCAGCTGAAATCAGAAGATCAGCTGATCAGCTGAGAGCACGTCGCAGACAAGACAAGGACCATGGATAAAAGACATATTCAGACGAAGTCAAGAAGACCAGCTGAGGTGCACACCAGCAGACTTGCACATCATCTGAGGTCCAAGTAGCAGCAGAGAAGCTAAGATTCCAATGATGGCAAACTTTAACATGGACCCAGATGAGGCTGGTGAGAAAGTGGATCAGACACAATATAGAGGACTTATTGGTTCTCTGTTGTATCTCACTGCCAGCAGACCTGATATCAGCTTTGCAGTAGGGGTATGTGCAAGGTTTCAGGCAAATCCTAAGAAATCTCATCTGGAAGCAGCAATGAAGATTGTTAAGTATTTGAAGGGTACTTACAATCTAGGCCTCTGGTACCCAGCTGATGACAACTTTCAGCTGAGTGGGTATTCAGATTCTGACTATGGAGGGTGCAAGATTGATAGGAAATCAACCTCTGGCACATGTCAGTTTCTGGAAAGTAAACCGATATCTTGGTTCTCCAAGAAGCATACTTCAGTAGCTACTTCCACGACAGAGACAGAGTACATGGCTGCTGGTAGTTGCTGTTCTCAGCTGCTCTGGATAAGACAACAGCTGAGGGACTACCATGTGGTCACAGAAGAGATACCCATCTTCTGTGATAGCACAAGTGCAATAGCCATTACTCAGAATCATGTTCTCCATACCAGATGCAAGCATGTGGACATAAGACATCATTTTCTTCGAGACCATGCTGAGAAGGGAGATATCAGGATGGAGAAGATTCATACGGAGAAGCAGAGAGCAGATGTGCTTACCAAACCTTTAGCAGAGGTAAGATTCAGAGAATTAGTAGCAGAGTTAGGAATGATAGATGGAGGTGCAGTTCTTTAGAAAGAAAGTTTTTGGGAATATGGGTAGTCAGCTGGTATCCAGTTGAGAACTATTCTGCTGAAGTAATCAGCTGATCCTCACATCAGCTGATCTGGTATGTCTTCTTGTTCTTTCTTTTCTTTTCTCTATCTTGTTATGTCTAACTTGATACAGGGATAAGTCACGAAAGTCAGACAAGGCCACCTTGCTTCAGCTGGTCCATGTCAGCTGACATTAAAGACCCAGATGAGCAGAAAAGATTTTCATGAGGATCACTCTTATCAGCTGACTTTGCCACGTCAGCTTCTCGATAAGTATTTCTATATTCTTCATGTCGGTTTTAAAAAAAAATTTAAAAATCTTTTCAAAAATTAATAAATCCCGTATTTCTAAAAATAATTTTAGAAAATTGGCAATCAAATCTTTTCTCTTACGAAAATTCGGGGATTTATTATCTTTTTCAAAATAAGGTGTCAGTAGTAATTAATTTCTCACCGCCTAAAATTTTTCTAAAAGCGTTTTGTTGGGAGAAATCCTAGCAGTCCCTGCCTTGGAGGCGAGCTGCGCTCAAGTCCACTCGTTCGCTCGATTGAAGGCATAGTTGCGTGCCGCCCGTGGCGCTGAAGCTAGATATTGGGTTTAAAGGAATTGATTGTACTACTCATACCAACAAGGTGCATCTTTTTTTCTGGTGCCCATTGTGAAAGAACTCTAAAGTTAAGCGTGCTTGGCTTGGAGCAATTTCATGATGGGTGACCCCCTGGGAAGTTCTCAGGGTGCGTGCGAGTGAGGACATAAGCACGCTAGAAAAGACATGTGTTGGTTTGCGAGGATAGTACATCAGTTCTACTCAGCGCAACCGATCCAACAATTGGTATCAGAGCACAGGTCATGGGTTCGAGTCCCCCATGGCGCAAATAGTGGTATGTTTGGCTTCAAGTCAGGCTACTACTAGGGGGGGATTGTTGGGAGAAATCCTAGCAGTCCCTGCCTTGGAGGCGAGCTGCGCTCAAGTCCACTCGTTCGCTCGATTAAAGGCATAGTTGCGTGCCGCCCGTGGCGCTGAAGCTAGATATTGGGTTTAAAGGAATTGATTGTACTACTCATACAAACAAGGTGCATCTTCTTTTCTGGTGCCCATTGTGAAAGAACTCTAAAGTTAAGCGTGCTTGGCTTGGAGCAATTTCATGATGGGTGATCCCCTGGGAAGTTCTCAGGGTGCGTGCGAGTGAGGACATAAGCACGCTAGAAAAGACCTGTGTTGGTTTGCGAGGATAGTACATCAGTTCTACTCAGCGCAACCGATCCAACACGTTTTCATCATTACCTTTTTCAAAAAGGCGAATCTTTTGGCGGTCAAAACCTTTCGAAACCCTGACACTTACGCATCACCTCCAAACCACTCAAAGGTCAAATAATCTGGACCTTTGATTTGTGTGATGCAATATACAAATCTACGATCAAAATTGATCGGTTTTAATTTTGGAAAAACTGCTCATCTCTTTCGATTCATATATATACCCCTTTAACTTCTTACTGAAAACCTTCTGCTCCGAAATCTTTCTTTTCTTATTACTCTTACATAATATTCTCTGTGCACCTAACCTCTGTGTTGAAGGTATGGCATCCAAAGCTATGCAAAAGATGTTCAAAGAAAGGATGTACGCCGAGATGTGTGTCGATTACGACACGACCAGGGTACCAGAGATTCGGGAAATCCTAAACCTTCTTCAACATCACAATCTCCAAACCTTCATCTCCATGACCCCCCCTGACCATAAAACCCTAAACTTTTACGCCTTTCAATTCCTCCTCAAGGCCCAGTTTAGTTCAAACTCCATCAGCTCCTTGGTTGATGGAAAAGCTGTTGTTATTTCCAAGGATACGGTTGCTAATCTTTTTGGCCTATCCTCCACTGGTATTCTACCACATAAATACAAGGAAGCCGACTACCTGGATACTTTCAAGATAATGGCCAGGAAGAGTCATAGGAATACCACCACGAATCTGAAGAAGTCTATGTTGAGGAGACGATTCCGGTTTTTGATGGATGTGGTGACCAAGGTTATCTTGGCAGAACAGGGGAGTTTGGACGCCATTACCAAACTTGGTCTGAGCGTGGCCCGCACGATCCTCAATGGGGTTCAAGCAGACTGGGTGAGTCTGCTATGGTTTCGATTGGAACAGGAGTCCAAGAGATGTGTTGCTAAGGAAGTGGGTGGTCAACAAGTTTACAGCTTCAAGTCGAAGTGCTCCATGGCTACCAAGATTACTATAATCTTGAATCATCTGCTGCCCCAGCACAAGTGGGATGAAGATTGGGTTGTTGAGTACAACCACACCAAGTTTCTGAGGGGAAGTAACTTGGATGTCATTAGGCCAGCTGATTCAGATTCCAAAGGTGATCCAGTAGCTGCTGCCCCTGGTCCCTCTGCTGGTCATGGAAAGAAACAGAAGAGGAAGGCTTCAAAGCCTGCTGGAGGGGGAAGAAAGAAGAAATCCAAGAAAGAAACCACTCCTGTCCAAAGGAAGCTCTTCTTTGATTCTGATGCAGATGATGATACTGCTGTGCTGAGCAGTCTGAAGAAGAAGAAATCTTCAGCAGAGAGGGTTACTCTGCTGGTTGATGAGCCTTCTGATGAAGAAGAAGAGCAAGCCGTGGAGGAATCAGTTGAGAGAGCTGGTTCAGATGAGGATTCTGCCTCTGGCTCTGATGGAGGGGAAGAAGAGTCAGAAGAGAGGGAATCAGCTGAACCTTTAGTTGCTGAGACAGAGGTTCTCCATTCCTCTGAAGATGCACCATCAACGGATACATCATTAGCTGCCTCACCCATCAGGTCAGCTCAATCCACTCCCTTATCTGATCCTTCCCAACACAATTCCCCTTCACATTCCCAGAAATCCCATACCTCTACACATTCCACATCTTCACAACTCCGAGCTGGCAATGAACCAGAGGAGATAGCTACCTCTGGTGAGCCTTCAGCTATTCCCAAACCCTCTCACCCTGAACTCATTAATCTTGAAACCCCCAACTCCCCCACAGAAATGGCCAAACAAGCACTCCTATCTCACCATCGTTCAAAGGGGCCTCTTGAACGAGGGATGATCATAACTGTCCTAGCCCACATATCCCTTTATATCCCATAACTCAACCCATACCCAGCCTATCAAGACATTCTTGCTGATGGTCTCGCCTGGGCACAAGCGAGAGAAGGGCCAGTTACCTTCTTTCTGGAATTGATAAAGGACATGGGAGAAGCAGCATTTACCGAGTGGGAAGAAATTCTGATGGATGCCTTGGAGGTTAAGGCACCATCCCAGCTGACATCCCCTGAAGGGTTGAGGAAGGTTGCTCGTGGTTTATCGCTTAAGGATGGGGTTGCGCTGGATTGCCCGGAAATAGCTGAGTTTGAGTTCATCCCTCCGGCAGCAAACTTTGAGATCACCCCAGCTGATCAGGTAACCCCTACAATTTTGGGACAGCTTAAAGATTATTTTGATGATCACATCAGGGAGGTCAAAGCCACTCTCTTGGCTGCCAAGTCTGCTGCCCCCTCTCTGATTGAACAGCATGTTCATCAAGTTCTGCTGGATCACCGAAACAAGCTGAAAGAAGCTATGGAGGACAGCTTGTATGCTACCAGGATAGAATTTTTCCAAACACTACAGCATTTCAAGACGACTGCCAGGGCATTTACTGATGATGCTTCTGCTACCCTCTCTGCTGAATCTGAGAGATTCAGACTAGTCTCTGAAAGGTTGGAAGGTCAAATTGCTGAATGCAAAAATGGTCAGGAGGACCTAAAAGCCATTGTGGATAATCTTCCTACTTCTCTACCCTCTACTTCGATGATTGATGATATCAAAAAGGGGGAAGAGAAGAACTCAGCTGCTATTGCTGCCCTGCAATCTGAGATGGCCTCTCTGAGAGCTCTACTGGTAGATAATCATGGTGTTCTATCTGCTAGAGTAGAAAATGTTGAAGATTATATCAACACAAGAAAGATTGCAGCTCAGAAGACTCAGGAGCTGAGAGATCAGAAGATGGCTGAGGTGGTAGCTGAAGAAAGAGAGAAAAAGAAGAGGATTATGAATGCTGAACTGGATGAGAAGCTGGCAAAGGAGTTGCAGCTAGCTGAAAAGGAGACTCCAGAAGAGAGGAGTAAGAGGCAGGAAAAGGAAATGAATGATGAGCTGGAGAGACGCTACCAGAGAAAGCTGAAGAAGCAAGGGAAGGCAGTCTCTCAGGGTAGCAGGACTAGAAGTGGAAAGTACATTAGGGATCCGAATGAGCCTTTGGTTGATGGACCAATTGACATGTTCTACAATCAATTGTCAGATGAGCTTGTGCATCTTTGGAAAACCATAAAGGCTAAGACCATGATCCACTTCTATGTTCTCAGAGGAGAAGATACCAGAGGAGAAAGAGAGAAGAATGCTGAGTTCAGAAACTGGTTGAAGGAGACCTTTCCAAAATTCTTCAAAGCTATTTCGGATGAAATGCTTAAGCTGGATGTTCAGCCGGAGTTGCCAGAGATAGAGTACCTTCCAACTCCAACTGATGAGAGTGGGAAGATAGACTGGGTGGAAATCAGGAAGCATTGGTTGCAGATTACACAACTTTTTCCACAACTCTCTGACAATTCTCTGCCAGCTCTGAGGGAGATAGAGAAGAGATTCCTTGACTGGTTGCAAGTTCCTCTCAACAGCAGAAGACCTTTCCTCATGTAATAGTCCAGCTCAGTCAGCTGAGGATTAGGTACTTCCTTTCTGATTGTACTTTCTCTTTTGATTTAATGAAGCTTTATGATTCCAGACAACTTCTTGTTGTCAGCTGCATTTTTATTCTGTCTAAAGATCTTATTTAAAGATCTTCTTTTCTGTCCTATGATGATCTTAATTTTGATTGAAATTGCTTATCTGTTGAGATCAGCTGAGTTGGTTTTGATATCATCAAAAAGGGGGAACTTGTTAGGATATCTGTGTTAGATGTTTTGATGATATAATAAACCAATCAGCTTGTAATAGGACCAGCTGAACATGTTAGTCAGCTGATGAGTAGTTAGGACTAGATAGGTTCGAGTGAGGGGGAATCTATCTTGCTGCCTATAAGATCCGAAGCTATCATAGAGAAGAAGACCAGCTGAGACCTTGAGGACTTAGCCAATTTCAGAGGACAGAAGATTTAAGCAGTTGACGCTGGAGTTTCGAGAGCAGATCATCAGAGGATTTAACACCAGCTGATATCAGAAGAGACAGATCAGCTGATATCAGAAGAGACAGATCAGCTGAAATCAGAAGATCAGCTGATCAGCTGAGAGCACGTCGCAGACAAGACAAGGACCATGGATAAAAGACATATTCAGACGAAGTCAAGAAGACCAGCTGAGGTGCACACCAGCAGACTTGCACATCAGCTGAGGTCCAAGTATCAGCAGACTGGTACACCAGCTGAGGAGACAGATCAACTGAGGTCTTGTGCTCAGCCCAGATTCTTCGGAATCATTTTAAGGGTTGACTTGCGACATAGAAGGAGGATTCCCAGAATAGAAGATCAATCAATCAAGGGGACAAACTTGATTGATTGTAGATCGCGAAGATTGACGGGAATCAAGATGGAGATTCAATCAATGACAATGATTGATTGAATACGAGATTATAGGATATCAGATTCTAGTCCATCCCAACGGCTAGTTATTTGACCCTATAAATTAGAGTAACAGTGATAATTTCAGTATCGGATTTACACGCATATTAAGCTAGCCGAAACTCTGTCAGAATTATTACTTGCACTAAAAAACCCCATTCATACTTATTATTTGTAAAAGCTTTGTAGAAGCTGTGAGAAGTCAATTGCGATTGTAGCATTGATAATTTGTAAGAGAGTAGTACTCTCGAAGTGTGTAAGTGAGTAAGTTAGTGGAGAGCCCCTCAACTCCAAGTTGGATTGAGGAGAGTGGATGTAGGACAGTTGGTCCGAACCACTATAAATCCCTTGCGTCTCGTCTTATTTCTTCCTGTTCTTAACTTGTGCACATCACCTAAAACTGATTTTCATTAAAAACGTTTCTGCACAATTCACAGCGCACATCTTTCAAATTTAGACTACCTCAGTAGTCTGCTGGTTTTCTGAATAACCAAAATAATTTGAAAAAGGCTTTTGAATCCTTACAAGTCTATTCAACCCCCCCTTCTAGACTTGTTCAAAGGTATTCTTCCCTAAAACCTGCCTTTGGGACCAACATACATATTGAAGAGATTGTCAAAACTTGCAAAGGAACAAGTGTGGGACAAGATTGGGACTGAAGCAACAAATGATAACAGGTATTACTTATTTATAAATTAAAATATTGTTAATTTTTTTATAATAATACTAGGGTATTAGAAAGCATTTCTTTGGGTATTCTTTCATTATACTTTGGGTATTAATAAAACTTCTTCAGGTATTTATATTTAAACTGATATGAACAGATTCTAACTACAATGTTTTATGAAATAGGGGAAAGTGTTCCAGCCATATACCATGGAGACATGATATCATAAGGAAGTACTACAATGTAGTATTGATGAGTGAAGAAAATGAAGAGATAAGAGAACTCCTAGAAGAAGAATATGAGAAAATATGTTCAGTTCTAACTACAAAGAATTCAAAGCAAAATGAAGACATTGAGGCTCATTCTGAAACATCAAAGAGAGTTCTTGACCCATAAAGATCAGTGATAAAGGGAAGAAGCAAAAGGATAAAGAGTGGAATTCATACAAAAAAGAAGAGCAAGTCAGGAAATTCACAGTCATCACAAATGAAAGAATTTGGATCAATTACACCTAATCCTCATATAATTTGAAATAGGAATGTATTTATTATTTTATATATATAGATTTCGAATTGTTATTTTTTTTATGTATTGCGAAAATTATTTCACTTGTTAATTAATTTATTGTTGTAATTTATATGAGAAATACCCTAAGAACGAAGATGAATACCCTAAGAACAAATATGAACACCATATTAACAAATATGAATACCCTAAGAACAAATATAAATATCCTAACAATATCTGAAGATTAAAAATGAATACCCGAAGATTAAAAATTAATACCTGAAGAATAAATTATCATTACCTGAATAGTAACAAACCCTAGAAAAAAAGAATATTTTATTAAAAAAAGTATGCTAAATCGTAACCCTAGAAAAATAAAATAAAAATAAAAATATATTATACTATATATAGCAAAATCGAAACCCTAGAAAAAAAAGACATTTCATCTTCATCGAAATTAACACAGCATCTTCCATCGACGAAGCTTCGATAAATCTCAAACACCAAAAACTTTCCAAAGGTACAAGGGTTTACATATCTATGTCACTAAAAATCTTTATTTCTCTATCTCTATGCCTCTTTGTGTCTATTTATATATATATATATATATCCAAATACATATTTCTATGTGGTGGGGGACCGCCACACTTTCTTTCCAGTTATAGTATGTTGTGGGGGGACCGCCGTAAGTGTTTACATAATGTATTCCTATATAAAATACATTATTCTTGACATATTAACATTGCTAGGGTATCAAATACGTTCATCTGGAATTATATTTTTTAATTGATATTAAATTGTTCTTGAAATATTTTTAAATCATTTTATTAAATCTTAGGTATTAATATTTATTTTCTAGGTATAGTTGTATTACCCATGGGGTATTAATACTGTATTGTTGGGGTATTTAACAAATTTAATATTTAACAGATGTCTTCTTTCATACGAGTACTACTCAGCAGGGAATACTATCTGCCTAGAATGGTAAGAATTTATTTTATTTAATATATAAAAATACATAAAACATTTAATGATAATTACCTATGTTGTGAGCAGATAATACCTGGTCAATTTATTGATGCTTTTGAACACATGTTTCAACAAGAATCGACTGAAATAACACTCACAGCTGCCAATAACCCTGGAAAAAGCTGGAAAGTCAATGTAGATAGAATGGGAGAATTTTATTACTTCAATGGGGGATGGGAGAGGTTTGTACAAGAAATTAGTATAGAAGTACATGATGTACTTACCTTCACAGTGGTTAATCCGTACACATTACATGTTATATTATTCTCTAAATAAGATTGCTGCAAAGGCTGCTCACCCCATGGTTTGTTATATTCATAAACTTACATTCTTCATTACATTTTGATACTTTTTATTAAGCTTACAAATTTATATATATGTGTTTAACAGAACACACTTTTGATGAGGATGATGAAGAAGAAAATGTTTCATTTGGAGCAAGGAATCTGAGTTTCACAAAGGAGGTCAAAGATTATCATTTCAGGGCCAACAAGATGGTAATTTTATATAAATATATATATATATATATATATATATATACAAATAGACATATACACAAAATATATTTATTCTAATTATATTTCACTAATATTTATAAATTACATCAAATACAGGACATTCCAATAAGTTTCATATTGGCTGTTGGACTTCTTAATAAGACTGAGGTAATACTGGAGGATGATCAAGACAGGCTGTGGGTTGTACAGGTGAGAACAAGGGGTGCAGGAGTCCATTCACTGTGCAGTGGATGGAAGGATTTTCTGATTGAGAACAATGCAACCATTGGAAGCATGGTTGAATATGAGTTTGTTTCTGGAATTTTGATAAGGGCCAGTGTAAAAAACAATTAATCAATGTTTTAGAATGTTTATTTTATTTGTTATTGTTGAAAACAATTACTATATTTAGTTTGTATTTGCCTCATAAGAGGATGATTTGGGATAATTAGGTTTGATTCATTTCAATATTAAGTATTCTGTTTATTATGCACAATTAATTATTTGCTTTATTTTTGTTTTTGTGTGTTGATGAATTCTTGGTTATTAGTAATTGTTCTTTGGGTATTTGTCATTTCTTCTTTGGGTATATATCTTTTTACTTTGGGTATGTGTCAGTTCTTCTTAAAGTATAATCAATAATATTTTATTATAATCAATAATACACCAAATATTATTTTTTATGATGCTTCATAAGAGGTTAATAAGTATTATTAAATAATAGTTATAGCATTTGAAGTATTATTGATTATAATATGGGTATTAAAACTACACTCTTCGGGTATTAATATAGAACTCTTCAGGTATTAATATAGTACACTTCGGGTATTAATATAGTACACTTCGGGTATATTAAAAGAATAAAATACTTAAATACATAAACAAAAAAAAACAAATACTTCAAAATATTTTAAATATCCAGTATTTTAAATAATTGTTAAATATACAAAATTATTATGTTATAAAATTAAAGATCAGCACACTTATAAAAATAATATTTGGTGTATTATTCAATATAATATGGGTATAAATAAAGAATAATCAGGTATTAATAAAGATCTCTTCGGCTATTAATAAATTTTTTTTAAAATAAAATATTTTAAATGATTGAATTAATACAATTAAATATTAAATTATTTATACACAACTACAGAATTCATAAATTATATAACAAATACCCGAAGACAAAATAAAAATACCCAAAGACCAAATAAAAATACCCAAAGACCAAATAAAAATACCCAAGACCAAATATAAATACCAATGAATTATACACCAAAAAAAGCAAAGAAACATCCAATGAATAATAAATCAATACTTCAAAATAAAAGTACCCAAATATCAGCAGCTACATTTATAAAACTAAGAATAAACTAAATATTAACAATAGCCAACCACCAAAAACAACATTCAACCTAAAAAACCAGTGCAACCTCAAACCCTAAAAAGTATAATTGTAAACTTCATAATACACAAATTCACAAACAACCTTAAAACCCAAGTACTTCATTTTTTCCTCTTCCCCCTTCCCAAATTGGAATCAATATTTTTTAAACTATCAGCAGCTCGCCTTTTCTTTGACTCTATTGCTCTTTGATTTTTTATCTTCTTTTCATTTGCAATTTCAGCTAACAACTTTGGTTTAGATTTATAAAAATCATAAACCTTCTCTATGACTGTAGCCCTAGACTCATTGAGGTTCGAGATAATTATGACATAGAAGAATTCAGCGCGCATTATTAACCGAATTTCAGCCTAAAAAAAGTTATGACTCAATAATATAACATAATACTAAAGAATAAAAAATGCATTATAATTGAAAAAATACCTTCGTCATATCTGGATAGGAGTAGGGAATGCCATTGAAATACTTAATATGATGCATCATATACACACCACAATCTTTATCGCCCTTACCCGTTTGCCATTTCAATCTCTGAAGAGTGAGATTTCCAACATCATCAGCTATCAGGTGTTTTTTTGACAACAAAAACTTTTTCATCAAATGACACTGCAAGCATAAAAATAATAAAAATTATAATAATATACAATAAAATAAATCAAATAAAAAATAAATACTAATATTAAAGTTACCAATAATTGAGTGGTTCTGGTATAGGAATTGGTCTTTTCCACATGTTTCATATTATCCAACAATTGTACTTTCTCATCAACAAAATTGAATGCAACAACAATATAATGATTGTGGATGCAAACAGGAACAAATATCTGCAAAAAAAAAAATTATTAAAAAGAGAAATATTTAAAAATACAGAAAAATATATAAAAAAAAACTAACCACTTCAGCAGTCATGAATGAATCCTCAGAGACAGCCAACCAAGAGTTCCAAGATTCAAAAACATCTTTCTTAACAAGATCAACAGATATTCGATCAATAATAACTCGAGCAACAAAATATTGTTCCAAAAAATAATAAACAAATTAAATTCATACATAATAATAATTTTAAAATAAAACACCAATGAGAATTTACTAATACACAAAGCATACAATATAAATACCCAAAGAAAAAAGAAAAATACTCTAAAAAGAACTGACACATGCCCAAAGAAAAAAGAAAAATACCCTAAGAAGAACTAACACATACCCAAACAAAAAAGAAAAATACCCTTAGAAGAATTGACACATACCCAAAGAAAAAAGAAAAATACCCTAAGAAGCAATAACAAATACCCAAAGAACATTTACTAATAACCAAGAATTCATCAACACACAAAAGCAAAAATAAAGAGAAATCTTACACTGTGATTAAGATTAAAACAAAATCTACTCCTCCTAGAATCAGTAATAATCTCTCCATTCACTTCCAAACAGCATGCAATGATTACATTAACATCAATTTCTTCATTCGGCATCAAACTCAGTATACCATCTTTATATACACAGACACAATTCTTGTGCATATAATAATTATCCCTGCAACAAATAAAATAAATCATTATATATATATATATATATATATATATATATATATATTTAAGCATATATTCATTGATACTAATGTTAACAAATTTAAAATAATACTTACAAGTTAACAACACAATTTCCTTCATAAAAACAGAAATCCACAACCTCCAAATGAGTTCGAAACATTCTTCTACAAAACTTCTTATTACCTCTAAAAAATTTAGATAAATAACCAACTTCGGTTTTTATCGACCAAAACAAACTCTGAATATCTTTACCAGAATTCACCCTCTTCATGCTAACAGATAACACAGCATCTTCGAGTTCTCCATAAATCCCACCCAACTTACTTTTCACAATGACTGCATCCTTCGGACTCTCATCAGCAACTGCACTTCCAACTACAATTGGTTTCTCAAACTTTTTCATTACAACCTCAACACTTTTTTCAGCAACTTTAACTTTCTCACCTTGCCTATTATCAACAACTTTCTCAAACTTATCAGTCTGAACATCCTTACCACAACATATTACAACATCAGCTTCATCAACAACATCCGTTTGAACACCCTTATCACAGCCTATTAAAACTTTAGCTTCCTCAACCATATCCGTCTGAACACCCTTATCACTTTGACAAACATCCTTCACTTTGACAGCTATTTCACTCTCCTTCCCCTTCCTAGAATCCTTTCCTAAATCTCTTTTATCCTTATTCAACTTAACACTATCTCCAACAATATCTGCATAATAAGCATCATCAAACCAATCTTCATCACTAGTAAGATTGGTTTCAAATACAACAGGATCAGGAGTAAGCAAGTCAAAATTAGGAGTTGAAGCAGCAAATTCCTTCATCAATGTAACATATTTAACAAGCTTATCAACATACTGATGAAGCTTGGGATTCATAAAAAATTTCTGAGTCTCCGAGACATCAGATTCAGGAGTAGATTCAATTTGAGTACTACTTGAATTTACATTTCTAATATGATCCATAAGCTTTTGAACCTTACTCATAAAGGTTACAGAAAATGATCTTGCTTCTCCTTGAATTGCCAACAACAACTCTTTAATTTCCTGCAAATATAATATAAGAAATAAAAAATCACACTTAGAAAAAATAATAATGAAAATACCCAAAGAACATGACAGTAATACCCAATGAGAAAATACTAATACCTAAAGAACATGACAGTAATACCCAATGATAGTAAAAAAATACACAAAGAACATAACAGTAATACCAAAATGAGAACAAAAAAATACCCAAAGAACATGACATTAATACCCAATGAGAAAAAAAAATACCCAAAGAACATGACAGTAATACCCAATGAGAAAATATTAATACCCAAAGAACATGACAGTAATACCCAAAGAGATTAAAAAAATACCCAAAGAGATTAAAAAAAATACCCAAAGAACATGACAGTAATACCCAAAGAGAATAAAAAAAAAAACCCAAAGAACATAACAGTATTACCCAAATGATAAATGAAAAATAAAAAAGACAAATTACAAATTGGATAAAAATCACAAAATAATACAACATTACAATGGATATACCTTAAGAAAAATTCATTACTACTCAACTGAATAATAACAGAATATAAAATTACAATTCATGTACCTGGAAAGAATCATTATCAACTTTCTCACCGACTTTCTCACCCACTTTCTCATGCTCATCATCATCCTCTTTCTCTGACTCTGATGTTAAAATCATTAAAAAATAATCCAAAATTTCATTAGTAGTCAATGGATAACCCTCAATTAACTCCCCTGACCCAAATCGTCCAGCCTCAAACTCTTGGTAACACCTTTTATTAACTTTCTCATTCGTCCAATGCTTAATCAACGGTATAAAGGTCGGTTCACAAACACCTCTCCACTTCAAATGGTGAAAGTATATTACTTGCAAAAGAATAACACAACCACTGATATTTTTTACACCACTCTTCTTGTACAACATAACATATTCAGCCAACCTCGTCAATACAAGTGTACACCAATCAAATTTTGAAATAAAGTCTACATCCTCTAATGCTTTAAAGAAAATAGGATTTACACTTCTATTGGCAGAAGGACAAAGAAAAGAACACAAACTATATAAAACAAAGGAACACTTAAAATCATCTCCACCATCAGCACATCTTTGAATCATAATCAAAGTAAGTTTCCATAGGGGACTCTTTGCAGCAATATCATATTTGTTCTCAAACGTAACAAAAGCAGATGAATCATCAGACCTACTATAAACAGGAACCTCTACTCCTTCATTTCTTGGAATCATAAAAACATCATAAACATCATCAGCAGTAATTGGAAATTGCCGAAAATTATCAATCGTTAACATAAAGCTGCTTCCATTGACATTTTCAACCAACCAGTCAATCATTCCAATATTTATAAGCCTATTAAGCTGTAAATGCAGCAAACCTTGAAACACAATACTTTCCACAACAGACCTTTGTCTATCATTCAACAACTTCATTAAATCAGACAACCTGCTGGGACGACACTGACAAATGATTTTACTGCAATAAAAATACTATAATTAATATACTAAAAAAATTATCAACAAGAAAAACAAATGAATAAACCAAAAACAAAACACCACTTAAACAATACCCAAAAGCAAGATACAAATACCTAAAGTCCATATCAAAAATACCCAAACAATAAATAACAAATACCTCAAAAGAAAATTACAATACACCAAGAACAGATAAAAAATACCCAAGGAATAATACATAAATACTTCAATACAAAAACAATAGTACAAATTCAACAACAACATTAATTAATAAACTAAAATATTCATATTGATAATAAACCAAAAACATCAGTAAAACATAAATAATAAACAAATAAAAACAAAAAATACACCAACACCATATACATAAATGAAAAATATATGATACACAAAGACCAAATAAAAATACCGAAGTGAAATTAATTAATACCTATAGAATAAAACAAAATACCCAACTATACAATAACAAATACACATTGATAATTAACAAATATGCAGAGTGAAATTAATTAACACTCAAAAAACAACAAAAAATACCTAAGAGATACTCGTTCCTTTGGAATATTGACTTTGGTTGAAAGATCAGTTGTACGCTTCTCTTTTCCCTTATTATAAACAACAAGCCGATCGTCTTCTTTCATTTCTGCATGTTTCAAAGGAGCAGAAACGAAAGGAACTATTTATTTAGATTTTTTTCACATTTCAGAGGCTTCCTCCTTTGATAAACAACATCTTTTGAAGCTTTCGGACCACCTGATTTAGGAACTGAAACTTTCTTCTTCTTCGTCATTGAAGAAAATTATAACAAAAACAAAATCCACAGAAATCATACTTCTATGACAAATTATACAAAAATAATCAACAGAAAACATATATTTAACTATTATAATGATGATCACAACAATTCTTACCAGAAAACAGAGGCGAAAACGAAAACGAGGTCGCAAATTGAAACGGAGATGAAAAATGAACGAAACGGAGATGAAAAATGCGAAAATATACTGAGGAATAACTTCAAAACTATATGATGAATTGAAAGAAGAGTGGAGAATTGAAAGGCGCGGTTTTAGAAGTAACCCGAATTATTTAACCCGAATTCGCGAATTTTAATTTTACTCGTACCCGCGAAAATTGAAATTGGGCCAAAGAATAAATGGGTTTGGTCAAAATTGAGCCCAAAATCCCAAGTGTATGCTATGCACTTTGGTGCATGCTAGAATTTGTGTTAAATCAATTAAAGAGTAGCTTTGAGAGTTTTGAAGTGATGCTAAAAGTTCTATGGAGAATTTTACAACTATTTTTTTCTTAACAATTTTCTAAGATCTGGTTGTGTAGTATATCAAAAAAGTGTTTCTTATACATATACCTCTAATGTTCTAGAGGACGGGTTGAGAAGTGTGGCGGCATCGATCTTCGTTGCTGAAGGTGGACGGGTTGTTAATGGCTTCGACAACTCTTCTTCAAGAACTCCGGTGAAATATTCTTCAATAACTTCGGTGAAAGCTTTTTTAAACAGTGAGTGTGGTGGTTATGGGTTCAAATGTGATTTCAGTAGCAATTTATTAATTAGGTTTTGATTAGAAATTTCAGTAACAATTTTTTATTTGGGTTGGTCTGATTCGATTGGGAATTTCAGTAACAATTTTTGATTTGGAATTTCAGTAGCAATTTTCGATTTGGGTTACTCTGTTGTGATTTTGATTTGAATTTTTATTCTTCAGAAAACTGAAGCCTGCAATTCTTGTTTCATCTTTTGTTTTCAATTCTTATGTTTTTCATGACATCTATCAAACATTCAATTTGTTATCAGATGTTTCTTTTACCGTGTCTACTAAACACCAGTAAATATATTCATCCTTAAAATATTTCACAGTCTTTATTTTGGTTCCTTATCCTATGAGAGCTACCAAACGAGCCCTTAAAAGAGAATGAATAGATGAATAAGAAAACAAATTGAGAGAAAAAATTAAAAATAATAACTAAATAAAAAATTATTTAAGAATCAATACATAATTTTAATTTATAAAATTATTTTTAGTAAAAAGTAAAAAGAGAATTTTTTTTTAATTTAACGAGAAAAAGTAAAGAAGGAGAATAAAGAAGTTAATTTTGGTTTATCACCAGCAGAGGTTTCGCAACCCAAAAGAGTTCCCCTTTCCCAAGTTTCCGCTTTTTTCTTCGGCGCAGCACATACAACACCATAAAACCCTAACACCAATACTTCATCCCTCCCGTTCTTTATAAATTTAAATTTAATTCAGAGAAACATAACAGATTTGGCAGGTTTTCATGGCCTCCAGGAAACTCGCCAGAGATTTTTTCTTGTCCAAGAATCTTCTTCTCCGTCAACAATTATTCGTATCTCAACAGGTGTGCGCCAGCCCTTCTGCGTGCGTGGATGGCTTTTCTTTTCGTTGTGACATTAATTTGTTATGTTTTGTGATAATCCGTGTAGGCATCGAGTAGATGGCCGAGGTTACCCTTGGTGCCCCCCAATGGACATTTGATTAGACGCGAGTTCGGCGTGTTTAATGAGTTCTCCAAGAAGATTAAAGAGGAAGTTGAAAGGTAAACTTTTCATATATTGTAATGTTTTGAATTCTCATCTTCTGCGTTTTCTTCTTTGAATTTACTTCATTATTTGTATGGTCAATGTGTTTGCCCTACTCTTTGTATTTTACTTAGCCTACCGCCAGCGATATCGTTTCTTTAGAGAAAACTTTTAACGCTGAACAGCAAATGCAGAAGATGCCCTTTTCATATTTTTGAGTTTCTTTCACTCACACAGACACTCATATATACGTGCCTGTACGTCGTTTGGACTTGTGAGTTCTGTTGTTGTTTTTTGCTTTTGCTGCCTTAACTAAGGGGAAAGATTGTTGCACTTTACAGCTGCATGCCTTTGCTTATTGTGATAGCATTCTTGTGGTTATTATTGTTATGGTCTTTCCCTGAACTCACAGTATATTGTTGTTTAACTTTCTTGGATATTGGTGTGATAAGGTGAAGGCTTTTGTATGATGAGTTGATATTCAATATTCTCAGAAGTAATGCTACTTGTGTCAAATTTTTTACTGGCAGCCTTATCTGATGAGAGTATCTTCTATTTGTTTCTCTTAAAAGTTGTCTTTAATCTTTATTGAGTTGAACTGATCAACTCTCAGCGCCTTTCAATGCTTTTGTGGGTTTTCTTCTTTAATCAGAAAATCTTAATAATTATCTTGATTGATTGATTTTAGTAATCCGGACCTTCAACGATCGATTAAGGAAATGAAAGAGAAAGCTGAAGAACTTAAAGTTGTCAAAGAGGATCTGAGAATGAGGTAGTGTTACTACATATTTACATTCCTTTGTAATATTTTATTTAACTAAAAGGGGCTGAGACATACTTTTGTATGTCAAGGCTGGCAGAAACTTCCACTGGGAGCTCTGAGATGGTGAAATGGCGAAATGCAGAACTAAGCAGACTACTGAGCAGCTTTACAAGCATGTGGACGGCGTATGGACGGAGGCAGAAGCAAAAACAAAAAAAGTATGAAATTACCCTGTGGTTTTTCAGCAGTCATTCAAAATTTCCTATAACAGACATGGATATTGATCTCTTTGCACTATTTTTGGGTTGGGCAAACATAATTCCTTTTTGTATCTACCAAATGAGTTTTGCTGCAGAGGAACTTTAAAAATCCCTCCTTTTCTGATTTGGTTATCCTTTCCAGAAGGATGTACATGCAGGTCTTTTTTTTTTTTTTTAATCCTACTCGCTGCATTAGGAAAGCTTAAATTTTATATTTTTTCATGCAAAAGAGCAGTAGCAGGTGGATAAGTGATCTAAATGAAGTTTGCTAATTAGAATGATTAGTTGATGATTTTAGTGACAGGATGGTAGTAGTACAGATGATACTTTACTTGTAACCTTATGTAACGACTCTTAATATGAGAATTTATTGTTCATTTTATTTTCATGTTTTGCTGACCATTAACTCCTTTTTATTCTTTTTGTAATTTGGAGGTTTATGCTGATGTAGAAGGGAAAATCTCAACTGCTAAAGAAGAGGTTTGTGTGTTTTTATTTTTTTTTGGGGGGGGGGGGGGGGAGTTTAGGGCAACAGAACATGATACATGGTATTTTAAATTTTGATTCAGGTTAAAGAAAGTTTTGGAATTGGAAAGCAAGAACCTACAGGAAACAGTGGAGCTTCTGCTGGTCACAACACAAATGATAAAGATGGAAGCAAGCATGCCTTTGGTGAAGAAAAGCAACAGGGGCAGCAACAGCAATCTGAAACTAGCGATAATTCCGAAACACTATTTGGCAAGGTCAAAGTTGGTGTTTCATCTGGATTTCACAAATTAAAAGAAGCAAAACCTATTGACTTCGTGAAGAAGGGCTATGACATTGTGAAGGATGAGTTGAAAGGTACTCCAAGAAGGAGAAAGCGCCTTGAGTATGATGCTTCTTCTGCTGCTACCTCACCAAATACTGAAAGAAGTACACGAACTGATGTTGTTGTATTACCTTCAACTCAATCTGCATGGAGTAAGAAGTGGGAAGCATTTAAGAATAAGGTTATTTATCCTGCCATCCAATAATACTAAGTACTAACTTAGTAACTTGGGTTACTCATGATCCTCCATATCCTGATATTATGTACTCATGTTTCAGATGCGAGGAAATCCTGTATTCAAGCGTGTTAGTGGGTTCAGTGAACCTGTAATTGAAAAGAGCCAGGAGGTAATTTGGCAACTTGGAAATTGGAATGCAACTTTTCTATATCCAGCTCCTTTTGCACTTCTGTGTTTTCTTTTTACCTGATATGCTTGATATTTATCTTGTTTTATTCTAATATGTTAATTGCATGCACTGAACCACAAAGTATGTGTTTAGAGGTGCCTTAATTCCTCTGGAGTCTTACCCTTCAAGACCAAGAATAAGTTTCAGAGGTTTCAGTTAACTGAAAATGCATTTGATGTTTGTGGTTGACATTCTGCTGAAGTTTTCAAAAGAAAATTCATTGATACTAAAGCCATCATTCTAATATTCTATTATTTAATGAGGTATAACTAGCTGAGGTGTGGTCCCATGCTTTATCAACACAATGAAATTATATAATAAAATTTGTTACTCATATGACATAAAATACTAAAGTTATATTCTAGGCATCATTACATCCCTAAAATTTAAGATAAGATTATCCAGACAATATATACATATATATATATGTACTTGGCGTAACTGTGAATTAATAATATGGAGAACTAAAATTTGCTCAAGGAAAAACAAAAAGAGAGAGAAGTTAATGTGATTCTTGATAGATGAACAAGGAGAGATAGAGAGCTTTTATGTATAGAGAAAGGGGAGCACTTTTGATGTGATACTTAATTTTGCCTAAACTGCCCAAGGTGTGCCTTTGATATTATGGGTTTCCCTCCTTTATTCACTTGTGAAAACTGCTATGCTTCTTTTGTTTTAATAATACTTAAGAGAACCAAAGTGATAGACATTTTATATAGTCCAATTTAAGTAAAACACATAACCCTAGATAAACTTCCAACTAGGTTTGCCTTCTTGGGGCGTTGGACCTCCTTTAAGGTGTGCAGCTTGGAATTGATATTATCAGTAGTTGATTTTCCTTTTTATTCTTCAACTGTTAAATCTCATTGTTTGGCTTTGCAGATTGCTGAAGATATGCGGGAGAGATGGGAGACTAGTGATCATCCAGTCGTTCACAAGATCCAAGAGTATGTAATGATCCTGTTTTACCTGGATTTCACTGGAAAATGTGATTACTATGGAGCCATTTCAGAACTTCTATTTTATTTTAGTGGGAGTGAGTGAGTGAGTAACCATTGCAAAACTGATAACTCTTGTTGCCATGTTTCAGTATTAGTGAAACTGTTCTTGGAGAGTCGGATGCTGCCATGTCTTTTAAAGAGATTCGACGCAGGGATCCGTAAGAAAATGAAGAAACCAGTTCTTGTTTCATCTATTTTTTCTGGAAGGAATCTTCTGTTTCTAAATTAAATATGGTTTGTGCTAGGGCTTTCTCGTTACCTGAATTTGTGGCTGAGGTTCAAGAGGTCGTGAGACCAGTTCTCAATGCTTATTTCAAAGTAAGTGTTGAAGTTTGTTACACTACACTGCTGAAGTTGCTACATGGTTTGCCCATGGTTTAGATACTTACTGAATGTTTTGATGATTCCTATTCTGCCCCATATGATTTTTTCTTCATTCTTTATGTGCCCACTAGGAGCTAGTTAGATATATGAAATATAGATTTTATATTTGTTTTTCTTAAAGTGTATAGCATTTTGTTGTCTTCATATATGAGCAATATGTTGCTTCAGAATGATTTCATCTCTACCATGAGTGAATTTTTTGTGACTTGTTTTTTCAGGGAGATACAAAGGTGTTACAAAAGTATTGTACCTCTCATGTAATTGAGCGGTGTAAAGCAGAGCATAAAGCTTTTGAAAGCCAGGGAATGTATTTTGATAACAAGGTGACTTTGCATCTGTGATCTTAAACCTTCTTCTACACTTCCTAGATTTCTGGCTGAAACAACAACCATATTGCTCAGTACTTAGTATGGTTTCTTATTCATCTGATGTGGAGAATCTAGATTTGCTTGGTCCACTTGATTAGATAGTCCCTTTTGTTTGCATGCTGATATCATGAAAATTTTCTCTGCGTGCAGATTTTGCATATATCAGATGTCGAAGTTCGAGAGACCAAAATGATGGGAGACACTCCCATAATTATTGTTGCAGTAAGAATACATTTTTTTGGTTGCAGTTAGAATACATTTTTCTTCCAGTCCCCATAATAATGGATATTTCCTCTTGACGTGTTTTCTTAAATTTAAAGAGATCTGTGCTCATCTTCCCTAGAATGCTGTTATGTCTGTAACTCGTATAGAACCGTTGTTGGAAAATCAATGCATTACATGCGTAAGCTCTCCGAGACATAGATTATGCTGATTACACCTTGTTTATGACATTGTCACAGTTCCAGACGCAGCAAGTCTACTGTGTTCGTGATAGACTTGGCGCAGTAAAAGAAGGCGGCCAGGTATATTTGAGGCTCCCCCCCCCCTCTCTCTCTATATATATATATATTACACATATGTGCACTGAGATTATCTTGTTACTCACTTTATCTTTTGTATAAGATGGTAAAAAATGTTCAAGGATACCAAATCTGCAAATTTGACAAAAAGGGAGCTTCTTCAGTAATTTTTTCATCATACTAGCCAAAAACAGAATAAATGATAAATTGACAGACATTTTGTTGCCTAGAGGTTCACTAATACTGTTGGGTTCAAAGCTTGATATCGATAAATTCTGTTGGTAATTCTCAGGACACAATCCACACCATTTATTATGCTTGGGCAATGCAGCAGCTGGATCCAGAAGAAGCTGGAGAGGGTGTTCCTTACTCTATTTGGAAGCTTAGAGAAGTTCAGCAATTAGGTGTCCGTGCTCTCATTTGATCTTGTACCCCACTCTTTTTTTCCAGTTTTAATCTTGGCAGAGATGAGGGTTTTGTTTCTTTACTTGCTTTTTAGCTTTGAGGCCACATTGCTTGTCAAATCCAATTAAAAAAACAAAAGGTGAAAAAATTCACGCAATTTGGCCGTGCAGCAGTTTGCCTTTACGAGAAAAGGTAGCGTGGATAATAAGCACCACATGTAGAGGTTCTCTTTCATGTAAAAAATAAATATTTGAGTCCAATTATATGACACTGCCGTTGAGCTCTGAATGCTTTTGATTTTTATTAACATATTTTCCCACATTTTATGATTCATTCAGGTGCGAACCAAGTACATTATTTAGAAATAGAAGCAAAAGTGTTGTCTGATTATGCAAGAAACTTGACCAAATTATTTTGTGCGAGACCGTATGATGTTCCATCTCACGAAAGGCAAAAATATATTTGTGTGAGAAAAAAAAAGCCTCTGGTTGTTGGCACTAGCCATTTTGGGCAATGCATTCCTCAATGAATACATTATTTTTCGTTTGATAATTTTTAAAAAAAAATATAGTGTAAACTACAAAAATATTATAGAAAATTTGTAAATTTTTTTAAAAAAATGACACGAATATTTTTAAGGACAGTGTTTTTCCTATTTTAGCTTGTGCCAATAATGTGGGCCGAAAAATAAATGTTAAAGGAAATTGGGGCAGCCCGTTAAAAGAAGCCCATATTAAATGGTACTCGTTGTTACAACTTCCAACTCAAGAAAGTGAAGTGATCCCGTAATCCAAACTTGCGGACGTGGCATCTCTCACATCTGTTGTTCCTTTCTCTCTCTCTCTGGATCATACAATCAAAGCACGGAAAGTTACGCACAGAGTCGCACACTCTAGAGAGAGGACAGGCGTTAATGGCCGCCACACTGCATGCTCAGTTATCCACCCCTCTCAAGCTTAACCTTTACTCCCATGCCTCGCTTTCCTGGCGCCGCACTTTAGTGCCCGACGCCTTCTCTCGACTCGCCTCCTCTTCTACTTTTATTGCAAAAGGTAAATTATTCGAACTCCACATTGGAATCCTGAATTCTCACCGGAAATCCCCCTAATTTGATCTTTACTGTTGGCGACGACGACTGCTTTAATGCTTAGGCAGGGGTAATGCGGCAGTATTAACGTGTAACGCGCAGGCCACTCCAGCTTCGGTAAATTTGGCGCCGGGAACGCCGGTGAGGCCGACGAGCATACTGGTGGTGGGCGCTACGGGCACATTGGGCAGGCAGATTGTGCGGAGAGCGCTAGACGAGGGATATGACGTCAGGTGCCTCGTCCGGCCTCGCCCTGCCCCTGCTGATTTTCTACGCGACTGGGGTGCAACTGTTGTCAATGTAAACCTATCAACTTTCGCATTCAATTTTTGCAAGTTTGTGTTCTATTGTTTGAATATAATAGTTTCCTTCTGTAATTATTTGGGTTGCATGAATTATCCATATTTCTGTGTCCTGCCATAACCTTTTTGAATTAAGAGGGCAATATGTGTATGCGCGTGTTCATGATGCTTCTTGTCATCTTGTTGTTATGCCGAAATTACTTGTCATTGTTGATCCATAATGTTTTGATTACATGCTATATATGCACTGGGTATGGAAGTTGTTCCGTGTGTCTAATTTTTGTGGGCAGGAAGAACTAATGTTTTTATCATGTGGATTAGGTTTTTGATCAGCAAAAAATTGTTGATAGAAATGAGACTTAAGAGTGTTGAAGGATGCATTTTAACTGGGAGATTTTTATGCAGGCAGACTTGAGCAAACCTGAGACAATTCCAGCAACATTGGTTGGTGTGCATACGATAATCGACTGTGCTACAGGACGTCCAGAGGAGCCCATAAAAACTGTGAGTATACTTGCCAACTATATGGCAGAACATTTCCTACTAAACTTATACTTAAATTTGCTAGATTTAGTTACACTTTTCCCTTCTAGGTAGATTGGGAAGGAAAAGTTGCTCTTATACAATGTGCAAAGGCCATGGGGATTCAAAAGTTTGTATTCTTTTCCATCCACAACTGTGATACGCATCCAGAGGTTCCACTTATGGAGATCAAGTACTGCACTGAGAAGTTCCTTCGCGATTCAGGCATTAACCACATTACTATACGGCTTTGTGGTTTCATGCAGGTGAATGCCATCCCTGTGATGAATTCTCAGTATCCTTATATCTGGATGCTTCATTTTTCATTTCATTCTCCTGCATATTCATTGGCGAGTTAATGCAGCTGTTACACAGTGGCTTGACTGAGTTAAAATATATCTCCAGGTTTGCCAGCTAAAGCAGAAAACTCAGAAGCTATATTCTACGATGAAAGCTAATATATCTCTATGAAATCAATGTCTTAACTATTGAAAGTCAGATATTTTTCTTGATACTCGTACCTGTGAAGTAGTTAGTTCTACATTACTGAAACTGTGCTGAATTTTTATTATTCCATTTAGTTGCAACACTTTTGACATCCAATTGTTGTTTGCTAATCTGCATTATGGTGTGTATGGTTGTTCCCACTCTGTCAGGGCCTGATTGGACAGTATGCAGTACCCATACTGGAAGAAAAATCTGTTTGGGGCACTGATGCTCCTACACGAATAGCATATATGGACACACAGGTTATATTGTAGTTAAATGCATGTGTATGTTTATATACATAATTACACTTCCAACTATTCTTTTATGTACCAGGATATTGCTCGATTAACATTTATAGCTCTACGCAATGAGAAAATCAATGGGAAAATTCTTACATTTGCTGGACCTCGTGCATGGACTACCCAAGAGGTAATAAAATGTGTGGGTTACAAATAAATATTCAGAGGTAGTCTTAGATGTGTGGAGTTCTTAATTTTTTTTTTTTTTTATCATGGCTTAAAAGTGTAAAATCTGTTATTTCTTCCTCTGCGCTTCCTGGTGTTTAAGGGTGTCTGATTATCGAGGGTTTGAAAATGGGGGGCTTTTGATGGGACAGATGTTTGAGGAATGGAGGATAGTGTTGACAATTAGTTTCAGATCAGTTAACTATGCATAAAATATGGTATGCTGGACGTAAGATTCTCCCTCCAACTCCGCCTTTTCTCATTCGTGCAGTTATGTTGGTTGAACTGAATGCATTTAAGTACAGAAATCATTTAGATTATTAAAGAACCAAAATAAAAACTACTTATATGGCTGCTGTTGCAGTAGGGCAGATTTATACCCTTTCAATGATCTGATGAGGCAAGGCTAGTGCCGTCAATTCATAAAGCGCGTAAAATTTTTAATTCCTTGCAACGTTTTAAGCTGCATTGACCATCAGCTGTCTATATCTTAACTCTAAAATCAGAATTAGTATTTTTTTTTTTTTTTTTTGAAAGGGATAAAACTATTGAGTTGTGTTGGTTTCAGGTGATATCATTGTGTGAGAGGCTTGCTGGTCAAGATGCAAATGTTACCACTGTTCCAGTATCAGTTTTGAGATTTACTCGTCAGCTGACTCGTTTATTCGAATGGACCAATGATGTTGCTGATAGGTTAGCATTTTCAGAGGTATGATCGTTTTCTTTTGTTAAACGTTAAACCCTTACACGACTTGGAAGGAAGGTATTTTCATTCAGTTTCATGATAATTGTTACCCAAACTACTAGGGAAAATAACTCATATGAAATATCTGTTGGGTGTCCACTCTATTCCTACCTCCAAGGTTGGCCAACCTAGAAGATGCTCTAGTACCTTACGTAAAACATGAGAGCTATGCAGCGACATATATTAGAACTACACAACATTTTCCTCAAGAATCTCTCCGAGTCTTTGTTCATGTTAGATCATCACTAATTACATGTTATCCGACACCCCAATTGATACAAATTGAAGCATTCCCACACTGGCATTTAATCATGAATTTATTTTTGAGGTGTCATTCTTTGCCTAAATCAATACATTTCTTGTAGGTTCTATCCAGCGATACTGTTTTCTCTGTCCCAATGGCGGAGACCTACAGTCTTCTTGGAGTGGACGCCAAGGAAGTCAGCTCACTTGAAAAATACTTGCAGGATTATTTCACAAACATTTTGAAGAAGCTGAAAGACATCAAAGCACAATCTAAGCAAACTGACATATTCCTTTGACAGTTGGGCCTTGATGTTGCCTTCACGTGCAGTAGATAAGTTTCTTGTCTTTATATACAAGTTGTACATGTGTTGGATGTTGTCATCTTGTTGTATCACATAGAAACACATACATGGCATTATAATTCTGGAGAAGTAATTGAGCTTATCTATAAATTTTGCATTTGGAGGGACGGATTTGAACTCTATAAACCTTGTTTCCAACTATGTTTTAGTGGATTTAAAATCTATCTTCAAATCAAGTCCATCGATCCAAATGCAAGCTAAGAAAATAGTTTTACGGTTGCAAAATAGCAATATCCATTTGCCTGCATATGACACTTTTTTTTTTTTTTTTCCCGTTTTATCACTCAACAAGTGTCACGTTGTACAATACTGATTTGATATTATACTTAAACATATGGCATAAGACTTGTCAATTGAAATCTGATGTGGAGTTGATAATGAACCAGATTACCTTTTAACGAAAAGTTGGAATTGTTTGGGATCTCCTTTTGTACATATCCTCTAAAGGGAGCATAATGTAAAGGGAGTAAAAAAAGCTATCTAAAGAGGAGCGAAATATGAAATTATATAATCTCTAGGTTAAAAAAGCACACGATTCAAAAAAGAATTAATAAGAAAAAATTTATATATATAGTATAGAAATTTTCAATGCATATTTTTAACTTTAATTTTAAATCAAATTTAAGTGACGGTCTCAAATGCAATTAGTATATGACACATTTACTCAATAGTTAAAATTGTTTATTCTGAAATGTATGAATTGATTACATTATAGTTTTATTGATCCAAACATTATCAAAGTATCTGGAAAAATGGGGAAACACATGGTATCTATACTGATAGATTCAGGTAGTACCTATAGTTTTATTGATCCAAAAGTGGCTAAGAGGTTGGGTTGCACTATTGAGTTTACTACACCACTTATGGTTACAGTTGAAAATGGAAATAAAGAAAAATGCAACTCAAGATGTTCTAAACTAGAGTGAAAAATGGGTGGCTATAAGTTTAATGCACCTGTGAGACTCTTGAATTTGGAAGGTTGTGATCTGGTAATTGGAGTAGATTTGCTTAATCAATTGGGACCTGTTAGGATATTAACTAAATTTTGATTTAGATCCTAAAACCCTAAAGATGAATTTGCCTAAGCACAAATGTTCATGATTGTATAGATTCAGGAGTAGTTCAAGATATGTTAGACTTATTTTACATTACAGGTACTCAGTTTAAGGGGAACCTACTAAAGACTGAAGTTAGAAGGAGACGTCTTGAAGATCGAAGTCAGGAGGATTCATTCCTGAGGATAGTATGTTCATTGAAGATCAAGTTCAAGTAACTGTCCTGAAGCTGAGATCATAAGAAGAAGATCCTGAAGAGAAATTCCTGAGAAATCGATGCTGAGAAGATCGATCCTGTGAAAAAGAAGCAATCCTGAAGAATCCTATTGATAGTGTTTCTACTGAGTATACTACGCGTACTTAGGACAATACCTATCTGGTGAAGACGGAAGTAACCCGAGTAATTGGACTGAGTGTTCTTTTACTGACATTTGTAAGTCCTGACAGAAAAGGTTACTGACGCTTTAAGACTTAGCACTTATGCTAAACGACTAAGGACAAAGAGAATGTCAGAGCTCCAATGAAGACAAACATTTCTACCCGAGTTTAAGCACAACTTACTCAAAGTAATTAATGTACTATGAAGGATAAAGTCACGTCAACAATTAGTCGTTTGAAAAGCTGCCAGGGAGACGGTGACACGTGTGTACGGAGCTGACCTTCAGATTAAATGTCCACAATCTTGCAGATGGCGCTAGAAGGCTTTCACCAAATCAAGCATGGTGAAAAGTAAAACGTACATCTTAGACTGCCACCTACCTAAAATAGGAAGATTTATTTTGATCTCCCCTAATGGATCTATTATAAATCTTCCTATAAATACATAAGATCTTGCACCAAAACAAGGTTACGGAAAATTACAATTTCGAGATTAACCAAAGTTTCAAGCGCTCAAAGTATTCAAGCTCTCAACACTCTGCAAGACAAAATTTCCTTAGTGTTGATAGGAAACTTTTTGTATTTAGCTTAGAAGTGATAATCCATCCTTTAGATCTATTTTGATTGTAAGGATTATTACAAATTAATTGAAAACTGAAAGCTAAACCACTATAAGTTTTGAGTTGGTTAATGGGAAGGATTGGACTTGTAAAACCACCCAGGAGTTGAATTCCTTAGAAAAGAAGGAGACTACTCGTGCACCTTGGCACGTATAAAACCAAGAACCAATCCTAGAGTGGACTGCTCCTGTTAAATTAGGTCATGTATGTAGGAGCTTGAGTCTCTGAAGCACGTAAAAATCTCTATGTGCTGATTTACTTTGCTCTGCATTATTAACTGTCATATCATGTAGTTCAGAAAAACATTCAGCATTATTTTAAAATTTAAGAAGAATCAATCTTCCTGAAACCTGAATACTGAGCACAGTCCCTTAACCACCTTTTAGTAACTAAAACCGAGTATAATCTAGGGCTCACACCCCTGCACTGAAAAACTTATTTAGACAGCTATCCAACTGATCAGCTTTTCAACAGTCAGTAGGTGTGTTATCTTTACTGAGCTCACTCTGAGCCCTGTTTCAGGATTCAATATTCTTTGGTTCCTGAGTACTTCAGTCCGAATGACTTATTCTCAATGAGCACCATCAATTTCTAACTGACTGAATTCCTGAGGGAAATTTCCTGAAAAAGAAAAAAATCGTTATCACTATATTTCTCCCATACACTGATTCTCACTCGTTTTGAGACCAACATGACCAATAACCTTGGATTTTAGGAGGCATAGGGCTGAGTTCCAACTCCATGAGAAAACAGTTATATTATAATGGCGTGGAGATGATATGCAGATTCATAGCATAACTAGAAAGCAGTTGAAAATGATGGTGAGAAAGGGACAATGTAAAGGTACATCTGTACTATTACTGGGGATCCTGGGCTGTGCTTTCAAACCTGAGTTAGAGGATTTAGTTCTGGAATTTCATAACCTATTTCAAGTACCTACATCACCACCTCCCAAAAGAGAGTTGGATCACAAAATTCCTCTCAAACCTGATATCCACTTCTATAGAGACAAGAAACTGAAAATATGGTCAGAGAGATGCTACTTAGAAAGGTGATTAGGCCAAGTAATGAGTCTTATTCTTGTCTAGTTTAGCTAGTAAAAAAGAAGGATGACAGTTGGAGATTTTGTGTGGATTATATTGGAAGGGATTCCGGTGTCGAGTTGTGGTGTAGTGATTGCAGCAGAGGACGACGGTGTTGCAGACGGAGGTTCAGCGAAAGGACTCGAAAACAGGCTGGCTTTGGTGCTTCTTGCGGCGGAGATGTCAAGCTCTGGTGCTCGATTCAGATGTAGGCAGTTGTGATTTGTTTCAAGCGTGAGATGCAATTGCGGCGTCGATGGGTTCCTTCTTCGCGACGATTGGGGCAATAGCGGTTGATGTGCAGACGGACGAAAAACAGTGCGGCGGTTGCTCTGGGTGTTGAAGCTTAAATCGGCAGCGAAATCAGTTTTGTTGCAGTGGTATGAAGGTGGATGTCGGCGGTGATTGTGAAACTCCGGTGCGGTTAACTGAGTTGTGTGGAGGAGAAATAGCTGCTATCTTGGTCAAAGCTATAATTTGAGTTGATCTGCAGACTTCTTTTCCCAAATCCTCATTTACACGGTTCCAATATGGCAATTAACTGCTAATGGACTTCTTCATTTGGGCCAAAAAAATATTTCAACTTGGGCTTCATTCCTTTAATTTTCATCTCCACACACAAATTTATTTATCTTCACAAATTAAGAATTATCCATTTGCTCTATAATTTTCTTTTTCTACAAAGAAATTAACAAACAACATTATTCTAGATAATTCAGCTTGTTACTCAATTTATAATATAAAATGCACGTAATCTTATCAAAATAATCAATTTAAATACAGTATTTTCGAGCAATTTTCACACCAATCAAATGGTAGCAAATGTGTTGGTTCATTGGACTCATTTCCCAGACTCAGAGGTAACCTGGAGGATTACTCCACTTTCTTTGGTAAGTATCTGACCCTCTTTGCTTGAGAAGAAGCATTTGTTTGAGGGTAAGATAATGTTACGAATTTAATAGGTGTATTGGATTTCATGTGTGTATGTAGTAATTTTTGTGTGGATTTATTTTTTGCACATTTGCGTTTCTTATTTTCTGATGTAAAAGCGCTTGTAATTGTAAAGTCGCATTTGCGACTTTAAACAGTTGAGGCTGGACCGGGTATAAAATTCGGGATTAGCCCAGAACCTGTCCATAGTGTAACTGATTTCTGAAAGAGATAAAACTCTCATTTTCTCTCATTATTTATGTGATTTCTTCGCTTTCTGTGGTTTGATCTAACTGATTTCTCAGTTCATTTTTGTTGTGAAAGAATCGAGCCTGCAATTAATTATTTGTTCGTTCTCGCTGTGCATGTGAGAATGGATCCCTATTCAAGCCCTTCTATTTGTTCTCGCTCTTGATGTGTGAACTCATTTTGTTCTCTGTTTTTTTTTTCTTCTGATAATTTTTGCTACTAATATTAATCTCCACCCAAACCCTTCTCTATGTCAATCTCGTGGGAGAGGTCCGAATTCATGAACTAATAAAAAAAGCGCAACATGTGAAATTGGTCTTTCTTCATGTTTAGTATCGTACATAAAAAGTCGTGTCGCACATCAAATTAAAATAAATGGTATCTCGTCAAAGATAGAACATAGGAATTGCATGTCCATGAGCTGGTTATATTTGATAGTAGGAAATAAATCTTACTTTTTAGTCATCCCTGTGTATGTAGTCTTATTTTTGCTACTAATGTTAATCCCTACTCAAGCCCTTCTCTCTATTCATGTTTTTTGCTAATGAACGTAATTACATTATACTACCACTTTCCACAAAAAATGTGATCACTTATTTGCACGTGATTTAATGCAATATGTTGGTAGATATTATGGGATATTGTGAGGTCCGTTATAAAGTGATTGTTTATGAAAAGTATGTCATATGTGAATTCCATAAATATTCTCTGTATTCATAATGGATCTCACAATATCATGTAATACCCTCCGATATATTGCATTAAATCACGTGTAAATATGTGAGCATATTTTTCGTGGACAGATGGAGTATAAATTATAATTTTGTAGTGTTTGTTTTGATGTTGGGAGCTACTGATTTTTTGGAGTTAGTTTTACACAAAGACCGGTACTACTTTAGGAATCTCCACTTGCGTGTGAATTAAACCGCCTTTTGGTGTTTGTTTTGATGATGGACACTCATTCCATACACTCATATTTTTTTTTTGAGAGGAAATGATTTTTTATAAATATAACAACAATGAAATACAGAGATCAATTTCCCATCCCCTAAACCACACAAAAGGGATAACAACTACTCCAAACCAATCGAGAGATTATGGAGAACATACAGTAAGACAGATGCTAATAACTAAAAGGCACAATAGCGAATAACTCACCCCACACTAAGGTGATTTTCACCATCTAAATGAATTAGCATCTATCTCGCACCCACCCACACTTCAGCAGAGAGGCCAACATAATTCAAAATTATCTGGCACACTACCAGATTTGTATCCCCAACACCACATCTGTGAAGAAATATCAAAACCCATAAACGGGAAGAAACCACAGAACGTGTATGAAAACTCACAACTACAGAGTAGAGGAGAGGGATACGAAAATAAAAAAGGTACACAAAAAATAAACAGCAGAAAAAGAAAATAAAATTTAACGGGTCATCCTACCAATAGACATCGTAACCACAACATCGTTGGAAAGGATGGACCCGTTAATCTACAAAAAAACCAGTAGAGGCAGACGGCGGGGCACTGATTGGATGACCCTCTCTAAAAAACTACAATCGAAATTGAAGGACTGGCGGATCAGATCACGGTGGCCTGAGCACGGGGTGGAACGGTTGCCGGACAACCACGAACGGCGCCGCCCACCTAAAGCCGAACCCTAGCGGCGGCGGATCTATGGCACGGGAGGGGTGGGGACAGCGACGGCCGACTGGATGGCTCGGGAGGGGCGGCGGCGGCGGATCCCTCTTACATCACACTCACTGTAGATCTGATCTCAATAGTAGAGAAAATCTGCTGCAATTGTTCAATAACCAATAGACTTGAGGAGGAGGAGGCGGCTAGGGTTTACAGATACAAGGACGGGCCTTTAGAGAAAGAGAGAGAGAGAGAGTGCAGAAGGTATCCCATACACTCATATTTTGAAATATTTGTTGAATGACTTTCTATTCATATTTTATTGATATGATTGGTTTATCGGCCATTAATGTTTAATTTTGTCATTTGAAATTCTAAGATACTTGCCTGATTATAATAGTTAATCGTTCACTTATAAATAATATAGGGATTGGTGGGGTTGCATTATAAATCAAATTGATGCAAAAGTCACAAATGATATTAATAATTTTTTCGGTGTGTAGACCCTTTCTTGTGTACATTAATTGAACTTAATTATGAATTTATGAATATTCCACTGTGTGTTTGAAATATGAGAGGAAACATGAGGATTAGATCAATATGTGATTTTGTTATTAAACTACTTTTGAAAAGAAGAGTTTTTGTGTTGGTGATGGCATTAGGCTACTTGAGGTCGCTCCGTCATAAGTGTCAGAAATATCAAATGTTACAGCCTCAGGGATAGAGTCCCCCATCTATTGTTGAACATGCATTACTTGTTAAATGCCTCAGAGGAAACTTGTAGAACTCATCTTCGAATGAATAGAGACGGTTTCAATAAACTATATTTCCTAATAGAGAATTTAGGTGTCCTTTCCCCTACCCAAAATGTTACAATTGCCCAACAAGTAGCGATTTTCTTGACAGTCATGTCTCACCACACAAAGAGAAGTATAATGAAAAAGAGTTGCAATAGTTTTAGCTATAGTTAGTAAATATTTTAAGAAGTACTAATAGTACTCCATACACTTTTTAAGTTGCATAATGTTCTCTTCATCACACCTCAGCTTGTGCTCGACAACAACACTGATAATTGATGGAAATACTTTAAGATAGAATTTGTAACTTAATAAAAAATTATGATGTATAAGCTTGTTATATAAACTAAAATTATGAAATTTTGTGTGCTTTTAGGATTGTCTGGGTGCTTTAGATGGAGCATACATTCTTGCATGTTCCAACTTTGAATATTCCACGGTATACAAATCGAAAAGAAAATATTTTTATGAATGTCCTTATTGTATGTGATCAAAACATGAACTATATATTTGTATTATCCGGATAGGAGGGTTCTGCAGCTGATAGTAGAGTTTTGCATGATGCAATCACCCGCATACATGGACTGAAAATTCCTAATGGTAAATAGATTTCAGTTTTGATTGAGGAGATTATTTAAAAATAATGATAGAATGAAGATTTAATTAATGGATGTTTGCATAAATTTTGGATTTAATTGTAGGGACTTTTGATAATTTGTCTAATATGTAAGGGAAAACTTGACATTAATTATATATATCATACTTAGTCCCTCAAACCAAACACTAAACTACTTTTTTAGTCATAAGCATATCCTGCAATCCGAACCCCAATTAATCTGTCAGTAATCCAAACACACCCAAGGATATTTTTAAACCTTAAGCTATGGTTTAATATTGCTGAGTATTTAGTGTTAACTGATAAATGTCCATAGTGAAATTGACAATCTATAAAAATACCGAAAGTTTTTTCTTGAATTTTGGGGGGTGGGTGCATCGATATTTGTGTTGAGTAATGAGAAAGCTATGTGTATCTTTTTATATATAGTTAGAACTAAAAATTATTTTAATGTGCATGCTATGTGGGTGTACATAATCCGAGACTAATTAAATTATAGACAAACTGGGGCGTGCAATTCGGTGAAGACCATAAACCCTATATTCTAACCGAGAACCTTGTGAGAGAAAGAACGTACATCAATGGAAAATCGATGTTGCTTTCAAACCATTACCCGTTATCTCCATTCCACCAAGATTCTAACCCCCTTTTCACAAACCCTAGCCCCTATATCCACCAACGCCGTCAATCAGAAGCTCATTGCCAAACCTTGTAACCAAATTTTTGTTAAGGAATTCAGCATACCATATTCTCCTCTATTCACGCAAAATTTCTCCTCGAAACATACCTATAACAAAGAGGACGACAGTGAAGATGACGATGATTTCGAAAGAGAGGAAGACGATCATAGTGAAAATCAGAGCCCTGTTTTATCAGCTTAGGATAAAGAAAAAAAGGCTGCTGAAATTGGGTACAAGGTCATCGGTCCCCTTCAGATATCTTACCGCATTTTCACAGATTATGAGCCTGTTTTCGCAGTTGTCCAGGTAAATGTGTTGATAAATTTTATTTTTTTCTTCTCGATTCAGTAAATTATAACATTAACATCCCCCTAATTTTCTCTTTTGCGTGAAATATATAGATTGGATCTCATCAGTTCAAGGTGAGCAATAGGGATACAATTCGTACATGCACTGTTGATCTGGCGAACTAACACCATTGACATATGGGTAATTACGAAAGGTTTGGCAGGTCGCCGGGACTCATCTAGATCCGCTGAAGTGCGGAGCTCGTCCGCATGGGGGTGGCATATCTGAATAGCTCGCCCAAAGGAGCTCGCTCCTATCCCCGTGAAGATTCTGGAGCTCGCCCCATATCCCCATGAAGACCTCGCCGAGGTCCATCATCGCACAACACTCGTAAGCCACGCAAGGCATTGGAGCTCGCCCCAGAGCTCACCCAAACCACTGAAGCCCGCCTCCGAGCTCGCCCATGAGCTCGCCTGTTAGTCAATAGGACCCCGATGGTGCGTTCTTTTTCCCTCCATCCGGTTTATCCATAAGGGTGGTTTACGGCGAGGTTTTTAATGAGACCCATCTAGTCTAAGGCATTATAGTAGGACGAGGCACAACATAGGAGCAGTGTAAGGGATTAGGATGAGGGTTACAGACCCTCGTCAACATCGGAAGCCATATAGGCTCGTAAGGTGCCGTCTCACACTCGCATACCTATAAATAAGACCTCTCTTATACTATTCACACAATTCTAATACATTTCCTACATTACGCTTTCTCTCTCTGAACACTCTCTCTCTCTCTCTCTCTATATTACATATCTAAGAACACAAATTCTTAGATTATTGTTTGGTAGAATTAATCCGTTATAAAGCCACATAAACGAACATCGATTAACAAATTCTATCAACAATTTGGCGCTAGAGGAAGGGCACATGTTTCGAACCTGAAAATAAAAAATTTTCAAGAACAAAAAGTTAGGGTTTGTTTGACGATTTGAAGATTTGAAGGTGTTCTTGATAAAACTCAAGAACACTTGAAGATACACATACATATTCATTCCTTCAAACAAAAACCCAGATTTCTGGGTAAAAATCCAGATTTTCGGATTTACAAATTTTGTTCGGAAAAAGTTTTCAAACGCACGCGTGTACACGAATATACCGGATCCCGGATAATTCGTCAAACGCGAGGCTAGATGAAATCTTACGCAGCTCCACCCAAGCTGGACGGCCTCCATCCCGGTGACTTCCCTCCACCTCGGCGACCTGCAGCGAGCTACCCCCTCCGAAATATAAAAATGACTTCTCTTCCAAAGGACAGGCCTCCGCAGCTACGGGAAGGTCCAAAGGAGGTGACCAAAACAAGGCCGAGGTGGAGACCTCACAACCACCTCCCCAAAAGAGCACCACAGCTCCGCGACCTCCGCGAGTTGCGGTGACCCAAGAAGACTTGGCCCCCGCCCTGAGGGACCTGGCCAGCAACCCCGACGAGCTCCAACGCACCATCGCGACCTTACAGAGGTTGCAGCAGAGGCAGCAGGACGAGCTCGCCCTGGTACCCAGGCGAGCTCCAGCTGCCGAAGCCAGGGAGCAGACCAGGCCCACCCAGGGCACCCAGACCAGGGGGGATTACAACGCCCTCCCCACCGAGCAGGAGGCGAGCTCGGCACAAGCCCGCCAGCGTAGGGAGAGGACCGGCAAGGCCAAAATGGTGGAGGAGGATCCCGCTCATTACACCGGAAGGGAGTCGACCTACACCGGGGCATCTGGCACCCACCAATCACAGCGGAGGGAAGTCCTCCAAGGCTGCCTGGGCCCGAGATATGGGGAAAATGAGCGGACGGCGGCTCCAGCTGCATCCCACGGGGACTCCGACCAGCAGCCACGCAGATCAGCCCACGAAAGGCTGAGGAGGCCTGCCACTGACCGGCTAGGCCCCCACGGCGGACGCCAATTCCAGCCCGCCACTGAGAGGTCACCCCAGAGTAAGGCACCTCGGGGACGTGCGTCCGCGAGACACATGACCTTTGAGCAACCTCCGCCAGAGGTGACCCGTGATGACGAGCTGACCTCACTGAAAAAGGCCGTTGAAATGCTACAAGCACAAGTAGCAGCCAAGTCTGGCGGACCTGACGCCACGACTCTCCCCACATCTCCATTGGCACCTGCCATCCTCCGCGCACCGGTGCAGAAGAAGATCCAGTTCCCGGTGATGTTCGCGTATGAGGGAGAATCTGACCCGAAAGTCCACCTGGCCAAGTATGCGGACTTCATGATTTCGGTTGGTACCACCGACTCCACCCAGTGTTGGAACTTCCCGCTGACCCTAGGGGATCGAGCTCACCGCTGGTTCTCTTCACTTGTCCCGGGGTCAATCTGCTCATTTGGCCAACTCTCACGGGAGTTCCTGGCCCACTTCTCTGGGTTCGGTTCCTACCTTACCCAGAAGCACCGACTCGCCAACATCCATCAAGGCGAGAGCGAGAGCGACCTGCAATACCTGGAAAGGTTCGATAAAATCCTACTGGAAGGCGAGCCGGTAAGTGAGGACACCAAGGTCGTCGCAGCGATGGCCGGACTCAGGAGAGGCACCGACCTCTGGAAGGAGATGCACCTCGCATGTCCCAACACTTACAGCGAATTCTGTCACAAGGCGGGGGTGTTCGTGGCTATGCAGGAGGCACTACTGAAAGAAGTTAGTGCCCACGAAGAAAGGAAGCCCTACTGGAAGAAGTCCGGGGGCACCTACAAAGCTCCCCGGAACTTAAAAACCATTGGCGAGTGTTGGTCCCAAAGGCAGGTTTTAGGGAAGAATACCTTTGAACAAGTCTAGAAGGAGGGGGGGGGGGTTGAATAGACTTGTAAGGATTCAAAAACCTTTTTCAAATTATTTGGATTATTCAGAAAACCAGCAGACTACTTGAGGTAGTCTGAATTTGAAAGTAGTGCGCTGTGAATAGTGCGGAAACATTTTTAATGAAAATCAGTTTTAGGTGATGTGCATAATTTAAGAGCAGAAATAAATAAGACGAGACACAGGGAATTTATAGTGGTTCGGACCAACTGTCCTACATCCACTCTCCTCAATCCAATTTGGACTTGAGGGGCTCTCCACTAACTCACTTACTCACTCACTTACACAGTTCGAGAGTACTACTCTCTTACCAGTTGTCAATGCTACAATTGCAATTGACTTCTCACAGCTTCTACAAAGCTTTTACAAAGAATAAGTATAAATGGTGTTTTTGAGTGCAAGTGATAATATCTGACACAGTTTCGGCTAACTTAATATGCGTGTAAAATCCGATCCTGAAATTATCACTATTACTCTAATTTATAGGGTCAAATAACTAGCCGTTGGGATGGACTAGAAATCTGAGATCCTATAATCTCGTATACAATCAATCATTGTGATTGATTGAATCTCCTTCTTGATTCCCGTCAAACTTCGCGATCTACAATCAATCAAGTTTGTCCCCTTGATTGATTGATCTTCTATTCTGGGAATCTTCTTTTTATGTCGCAAGTCAACCCTTAAAACTGATTCCGAAGAATCTGGGCCGAGCACAAGACCTCAGCTGATCTGTCTCCTCAGCTGGTGTACCAGTCTGCTGATACTTGGACCTCAGCTGATGTGCAAGTCTGCTGGTGTGCACCTCAGCTGGTCTTCTTGACTTCGTCTGAATACGTATTTTATCCATGGTCCTCGTCTTGTCTGTGACGTGCTCTCAGCTGATCAGCTAATCTTCTGAAATTAGCTGATCTGCTCTTCAGCTATCAACTGATATTAACTTCTCTGATGATCTTCTCTCGATACTCCAGTGTCAGCTGCTTAAATCTTCTGTCCTCTAAAGCCGGCTAAGTCCTCAAGGTCTCGGCTGGTCTTCTCTTCTATGATAGCTTCGGATCTTCTAGGCAGCAAGGTAGATTCCCCCTCACTCGAACCTATCTAATCCTAACTACTCATCAGCTGACTAACATATTCAGTTGGTCCTATTACAAGCTGATTGGTTTATTATATCATCAAAACATCTAACACAGATATCCTAACAAGTTCCCCCTTTTTGATGATATCAAAACCAACTCAGCTGATCTCAACAGATAAGCATATTCAATCAAAATCAAGATCAACATAGGACAGAAAAGAAGATCTTTAAGTAAGATCTTTAGACAGAATCAAAATGCAGCTGACAACAAGAAGTTGTCTGGAATCATAAAGCTTTATTAAATCAAAAGAGAGTACAATCAAAGAGAAAATACCTAAACCTCAGCTGACTCAGCTGGACTATTACATGAGGAGAGGTCTTCTGCTGCTGAGAGGAACTTGCAACCAGTCCAGGAATCTCTTCTCTATCTCCTTCAAAGCTGGCAGGGAGTTGTCAGAAAGTTGATGAAAGAGTTGAGTAATCTGCAGCCAATGCTTCCTGATTTCCACCCAATCTATCTTCCCACTCTCATCAGTTGGGGTTGGAAGATACTCAATCTCAGACAACTCTGGCTGAACTTCCACCTTAAGCATTTCTTCTGTAATAGCTCTGAAGAATTTAGGAAAAGTCTCCTTCAACCAGTTTCTGAAATCAGCATTTTTCTCCCTTTCTCTTCTGGTATCTTCTCCTCTGAGGACATAAAAGTGGATCATAGTCTTAGCCTTAATAGTCTTCCAGAGATCCACCAGCTCATCAGACAATTGATTGTAAAACATATCAATTGGTCCATCAACTAAAGGCTCATTTGGATCTCGGATGAACTTTCCACTTCTAGTCCTGCTGCCTTGAGAGACTGCTTTCCCTTGCTTGTTCAGCTTCCTCTGATAACGCCTCTCAAGCTCATCATTCATCTCTCTTTCCTGCCTCTTCGTCCTCTCTTCTGGAGTTTCTTTCTCAGCTAGCTGCAACTCCTTAGCCAGCTTTTAATCTAATTCAGCATCCATAATTCTTTTCTTCTTCTCCCTTTCTTCAGCAACAACCTCTTGCCTCTGCAATGCCTCAGCTATTTTCTGATCCCTTAGCTCCTGAGTTTTATGAGCAGCAATCTTCCTGGTGTTGATATAATCTTCAACATTCTCTATTCTAGCAGATAGAACCCCTTGATTGTCCACCAGAAGAGCTCTCAGAGAGGCCATCTCAGCTTGCAGAGCAGAAATAGCAGCTGAGTTCTTCTCTTCCCCCTTTTTGATATCATCAATGACCGAAGCAGAGGGTAGAGAAGTAGGAAGGTTATCCACAACGGCTTTAAGGTCCTCCTGACCGTGTTTGCACTCAACAATTTGCCCTTCCAACCTTTCGAAGACCAGTCTGAATCTCTCAGATTCAGCAGCAAGAGAAACAGATGCATCATCAGTGAAAGCCCTGGCAGTTGTCTTGAAGTTCTGGAGAGTTTGGAAGAATTCAATCCGGGTAGCATACAAGCTGTCCTCCATAGCTTCCTTCAGCTTGTTGCGATGGTCCAGCAGGACTTGATGAACTTGTCTTTCAATCAGAGAGGGGGAAGCAGACTTGGCAGCTAGAAGAGTAGCTTTGATCTCCCTGATGTGGTCATCAAAATAATCCTTCAGTTGATCCAAAAGTGCAGGGGTTACCTGATTAGCTGAGGAGATCTCAAAGCTTGCTGCCAGAGGAATGAATTCAGTCTCAGCTGTTTCAGGACAATCCAGTGCCACCCCATCCTTGAGCAATAACGCACGGGCCACCTTCCTCAACCCTTCAGGGGATGTCAGCTGGGATGGAGCCTTAACTTCCAAGGCATCCATCAGAATTTCTTCCCACTCTGTAAAAGCTGCTTCCCCCATCTCCTTTATCAGGGCCAGAAAGAAAGTAACTGGCCCTTCTCTTGCTTGCGCCCAGGCAAGACCATCAGCAAGTATGTCTTGATAGGCTGGATATGGGTTAAGTTCTGGGATGTAGAGGGAAATGTGGGGAAGGACAGATATGATCATCCCTCGTTCAAGAGGCCCCTTTGAACGATGGTGAGCTAGGCGAGCTTGTTTGGCCATTTCTGTGGGGGAGTTGGGTTTATCAATGTTGATGAGTTCAGGGTGAGAGGGTATGGGAATAGCTGAAGGCTCGCCAGAGGTAGCTATCTCCTCTGGTTCATTGCCGATTGGGATTTGTGAGGGTGAAGGATCTGCTGGGGTAGTGGAGTGTTGGGAAGGGTCAGAGAAGGGAGTAGGTGAAGCTGACCTGATGGGTGAGGCAGCTAAAGGTGTCTCTGCTGATGGAGCATCTCCAGAGGAATGTAGAACCTCTGTCTCAGCAACTGAGGGCTCAGCTGAACCCCTCTCTTCTGACTCTTCTTCCTCTCCATCAGAGCCAGAGGCAGACTCTTCATCTGATTCAGCCCTCTCAGCTGATTCCTCTACAGCCTGCTCTTCTTCTTCATCAGAAGACTCGTCAACCAGCAGGGTAGCCCTTTCTGCTGAAGACTGCTTCTTCTTCAAACTGCTCAGCACAGCAGTATCATCATCCTCATCTGAATCAAAGGAGAGCTTCCTTTGAACAGGAGTGGTTTCCTTCTTAGATTTCTTCTTTTTCCCTCCTCCAGCAGGCTTTGAAGCCTCCCTCTTCTGCTTCTTTCCAGCAGAAGAACCAGGGGCAGCAGCAACTGGATCAGCTCTGGAATCTGAGTCAGCTGGTCCAATGACATCCAAGTTGCTTCCCCTTAGGAGCTTGGTGTGGTTGTACTCAACAACCCATTCCTCATCCCACTCATGCTGGGGCAGCAGATGATTCAGGAGGATGGTGATCTTGGTGGCCATGGAGCACTTTGATTTGAAGCTATAAACCTGTTTCCCATCCACCTCCATCGCAACGCACCTCTTGGACTCCTGTTCCAGCCGGAACCAAAGCAGACTCACCCAGTCTGCTTGCACCCCATCAAGAATCGTGCGGGCCACACTCAGGCAAAGTTTGGTAATGGCGTCCAAACTCCCCTGTTCCGCCAAGATGACCTTGGTCACCACATCCATCAAAAACCGGAAACGCCTCCTCAGCATGGACTTCTTCAGATTCATGGTGGTGTCCCTGTGACTCTTCCTGGCCATTAACTTAAAAGTTTCCAGGTAGTCGGCTTCTTTGTACTTGTGAGGTTGGACACCAGTGGAGGATAGGCCAAAGAGATCAGCAACTGCATACTTCGAAATAACAACAGTCTGACCGTCAATCAAGGAGCCTATAGAGTTTGGACTGAACTGGGCCTTAAGAAGGAATTGGAAGGCATAGAAGTTTAGGGTTTTATGGTCAGGGGGGGTCATGGAGATGAAGGTTCGGAGATTGTGATGTTGCAGAAGGTTTAGGATCTCTCTAATCTCAGGAACTCTCTTTGTGTCGAAATCGACACACATCTCTGCATACATCTTTTCCTTGAACAATTTTTGCATAACCTTGGACGCCATACCTTCAAAACAGAGATTGAGTGCAAAGAGAATAATATGCAGGAATATTTCGGGCAGAAAGATTTAGGAGCAGAAGATTTTCAGAAAGAAGTTAAAGGGGTATATATATAGTAATCGAAAGATATGAGCATTTTTTCCAAAATTAAAACAAATCAATTTTGATCGTAGATTTGTATTTTGCATCACATAAATCAAAGGTTCAAAATAGATGACCTTTGAGTATTTTGGAGGTGATGCATGGGTGTCAGGGTTTCGAAAGGTTGTGACCGCCCAAAAGATTCGCCTTTTTGAAAAAAAGGTAATGATGAAGGCGCTTTTTTGGAAAATTTAGGCGGTGAGAAATTAATTACAACTGACACCTTATTTTGAAAAGGTAATAAATCCCCGATTTTTCGTAAGAGAAAAGATTTGATTGCCAATTTTCTAAAATAATTTTAGAAATTAGGGATTTATTTATTTTTGAAAAGATTTGATAGATAAAATAAAATTTTAAAAACCGACACAAAGATCATAGAAATACTTATCGAGAAGCTGAAGTGACAAAATCAGCTGATAAGAGCGATCCTCATGAAAAACTTTTCTGCTCATCTGGGTCTTTAATGTCAGCTGACATGGACCAGCTGAAGCAAAGTGGCCTTTTCTGACTTTCATAACTTATCCCTGTATCAAGTTAGACATAACAAGATAGAGAAAAGAAAGGAAAGAATAAGAAGACATACCAGATCAGCTGATGTGAGGATCAGCTGATTACTTCAGCAGAATAGTCCTCAACTGGGCACCAGCTGATTACCCGTTTACCCAAAAACTTTCTTTCTATAGAACTGCTCCTCCATCTATCATTCCTAATTCTGCTACTAATTCTCTGAATCTTACCTCTGCTAAAGGTTTGGTAAGCACATCTGCTCTCTGCTTCTCCGTATGAATCTTCTCCATCCTAATATCTCCCTTCTCAGCATGATCCCGAAGAAAATGATGTCTTATGTCCACATGCTTGCATCTAGTATGGAGAACAGGATTCTGAGTAATGGCTATTGCACTTGTGCTATCACAAAAGATGGGTATCTCTTCTGTGATCACATGGTAGTCCCTCAGCTGTTGTCTGATCCAGAGCAGCTGAGAACAGCAACTACCAGCAGCCATGTACTCTGCCTCTGTTGTGGAAGTAGCTACTGAAGTCTGTTTCTTGGAGAACCATGATATCAACTTACTTCCCAGAAACTGACATGTGCCAGAGGTTGATTTCCTATCAATCTTGCACCCTCCATAGTCAGAGTCTGAGTACCCACTCAGCTGAAAGTTGTCCTCAGCTGGGTACCAGAGGCCTAGATTGTAAGTACCCTTCAAATACTTTACAATCTTCTTTGCTGCTTCCAGATGAGATTTCTTGGGATTTGCCCAAAACCTTGCACACACCCCTACTGCAAAGCTGATATCAGGTCTGCTGGCAGTGAGATACAGTAGAGAACCAATAAGTCCCCTATAGTGTGTCTGATCCACTTTCTCACCAGCCTCATCTGGATCCATGCTAAAGTTTGCCATCATTGGAATCTTAGCTTCTCTGCTGCTACTGACTCCAAACTTTTATTTCAAATTCTTGGCATACTTAGCTTGGCTAATGAAAGTTCCATTGGACAACTGCTTCACCTGCAGTCCAAGGAAAAAAGTCATCTCCCCCATCATAGACATTTCAAACTTGCTGGTCATCAGCTTGCTGAACTGATCACACATCTGCTTGTTAGGGGAGCCAAAGATGATATCATCCACATAGATCTGTACTAAGAGGATATCATCTCCATCTTCCTTTCTGAACAAGGTTTTGTCTATCTTTCCTTTACTGAATCCACTATCCAGTAGGAACTGTGATAGAGTATCATACCAAGCTCTAGGTGCCTGCTTTAGTCCATATAAAGCCTTCTGCAACCTATATACCTTGTTCCCAATCTCAAATCCTGGTGGCTGTTCCACATAAACCTCTTCTGCCAGGATTCCATTCAGAAAAGCTGACTTGACATCCATCTGATATACCTTGAACCCTTTGAAAACAGCATAGGCCAGAAACAATCGTTCTTAAATACCCACTTAGTGCCTATGACCTTCTGATGTTTGGGCCTCTCCACTAGAGTCCAAACTTCTTGTCTTGCAAACTGATTTAGCTCCTTTTGCATAGCTACAATCCAGTTTGGGTCTTCAAGAGCTTCATGGATGTTCTTGGGTTCTATCAGAGACACATAACAGCTGAATTGAGCACCCAAGTTTAGCTCTCTTCTGGTCTGAACACCTACACTTGGATCTCCTAGAATCTGTTCAGCTGGGAAATTCGATAATGTCTTCTTACCCCTTTGAGGTGCCATAGTTTGGTCCTCTTGGGTCTTGTCTGATATTCCCCCTTGGTTAGTGTCAGGAGTCAATATGCCATCATCTGGTGCTGATGAGGACTTATCAGCTGATTTGGGCTCATCATCTGAATCTGAGTCTGATTCTATCCTAGGTACCTCTACCTTAATCAGATCTGGCTTGTCTGACAGATTCAGTTGATCCACCTCATCTGCTAGCTTCTCCTTGCTGTACTCATGAAAGGATTCATCAAATACAACATGGGGTGTCTCTTCCACACAGAGAGAGACTTTATTAAAGACTCTATATGCTTTGCTACTTCCAGAATATCCTAAGAATATTCCTTCAGCAACCTTAGCATCAAAAGTCTTTAACTTAGTCTTTCCATTGTCATGGATGAAACATCTACACCCAAAAATATGCACAGAGGAAAGATTAGGAGTTTTACCCTTGTACATTTCATAAGGAGTCTTCCCATGTCTCTTGACTGGTAAACACCTATTTTGGATGAAGCAAGCAGTGTTGATGGCTTCTGCCCAAAACCTTTGAGGAGTATGGTATTCAGCTAACATAGTCCTTGCTGCCTCCTTGAGAGTTCTGTTTCTCCTCTCAGCTAACCCATTCTGCTGAGGTGTTCTGGCAGCTGATGTCTCATGCTGAATACCATTATCCCTGCAATAGTCAGAAACAACAGAGTTAAGAAACTCAGTACATTTATCACTTCTGATTCTGACTATGCTGAGGTCCAGCTCCTTCTGAATCCTCTTGAACAACTCCAGCATCTTGACCATAGTCTCATTCTTCTTGAACAAGAACACTACCCAAGTAAATCTTGTATAGTCATCAACAATCACCAGTGTGTACTTCCTTCCACTGAAGCTAAGAGGTGAGACTGGTCCAAACAAATCCATATGAAGCAGCTGGAGTGCTTTTGTTGTTGAAGTACTCTGCACATCTTTGAATGAGGCTTTAGTCTGCTTCCCTTTCTGACAGGCATCACACTTCTGCTCAGATGCAAACCCCTCATTTGGTACTAGACCCTTCCTTGCAACCTTGTTGAGAGTCTTGAAGTTCAGATGACCTAACCTCTTGTGCCAGAGCCAGCTGATCTCTGATGAGCTTTTAGCAACCAAACATGAGTCAGCTGGACAGCTTGCAAAATCTACAAGATACATATTACCTCTTCTGAGGCCAGTTAGTAGCACCTGCTCATTTAAATCATTAATAACAAGACAAGAGTTCTTAGAGAATCTTACTGAATATCCCTTGTCACAGAATTTGGATACAGACAGAAGATTGTGCATAAGCCCTTCTACATAGTAGAATTCTTCAACTCTTGTTCCTTTGATCAGCAGGGTACCAACTCCTCTGGTGACTCCAAAGTTGTTATCACCGAACACAACTCTAGGCCCATCAAGCGTTACAAAGTTCTGGAGAAGATGCTTCTCAAAGGTCATGTGCTTCGAGCAACCGCTATCAATGTACCAGACATGGCCCTTAGCTTCTCCTCTTTCTATGGGGCTAGAGTTTACATGAAATTAAAACTCAGGCTTTAGGTACCCTATCTTTGGGTCCTAATTGGTTAGATTCGACTTTCTGGATCCATAGGTAGAGATCATCCTTATGAGGTTTAGGAGATCTCAACCTTCTACCATACTTATCCACAAAAATCATCTCCCTCAGAGGATCTTTTCTGGGGCGATGAGTGATAACAGCAGGTTTGTAGGTAGGCTGCTCAAAAGGATAATTTTGGCTTGAGCCTCCGAATGACTCATATACCTTAGCCGGTGAAGGCTTGCCTACTTTGGTTACATTAAAAGTAACCCAGGGCTGAGGTCTGTTTCGCTTGGGTTTACTCTGCTGAGATGACCCAGGCTTATAATTCCTCTGCTGATTCTGCTGAGGTCTCCTTGTCTTAGCTGAGCTATGACTTGGATTCCTCTTCTGGTCTCGTGGCTTCTGAGCCTTGGACTTATGTTGGTTGTCAGCAGGCTTCTGAGTTTTAGTACTCTTCTGCTCTGCTGAAACCTTTTGATCACCAGCAGACTTCTGAGCTTTAGAGCTCTTCTGTCCAGCTGTGACCTTTTCTGTCCCTCTGCTCTTTTGCCCTTCTGATCCAGGTGCAGGCTCAGCTGGCCCTTTACCCTTTCTAGGATCCCTAATTAATCCACTGTCACCTTTCTTCTTCTTTTGTGGTTTGGGTTTGGGATAACCAAGACCCCTTTTATCATTCACAGTTTGTGAGGACTCAGCTATTTCAGATACGGCATTCTTTGCCTTAGTCAGCTGATCCACTTTCAGCTGAAGCTGTTGTGAATTTTCGATAATCAGTTCATTCTGCTTGAAGAGTTCATCGAACTTAGCTGTTAGCAGATTATGTTCTTCACTCAAGACAATGTTCTCAGAAGGTAGCTTTTCTATCAGCTTCTCCTGTTCCTCACATTTTGCTATTAAGTCAGCAGACTTGTTAGCTTGTGAATCATAGGATATCACTGGTAGTCTAGCATTTTCTAGATCTTGTCTCAAGCTTAAAACTTCAGCTTTCAGACTTGAGTTCTCCTCTTCCATCTTAGAACAAACTTTTAAGGAGGATTGGAGATCAGACAACAACTTGTGTATATCTGACTCCATAGAATAGGTAGAGGAGCAAGATGAGCTAACAGAGGGGGTAGGAGAATTTACCTCTTCTACCTTAGCCATGAGGCAGATGTCATCCTCTGATTCAAAATCAGATGAGGATGAGGATGAGCTGATATCCTGCTTCTCCTCCTCTGCCAGCAGAGCTCTCTTATCTGCGAACCTGCGATCTCTCTTGATCCTCTTCTCTTCTCTCTCTCTAGGGGTAAGCTAAGGACAATCATAGCTGAGATGTCCTGGCTTGTTGCAAGTGAAACAAACACCATCTCCTCCTCTTCTGGGACTTGGTTCCCTCCTTCTCTCTGGAGACTTGTATCTGGTCTCCTGTTCATCTGATGGTCTTCTGGTATCTTCTGGAAGAATCACTCTTATTCTTCTTCCAATGGGATCTATACTTCTGGAACTTGTTTGACATCTTGTCAAACTTCTTGGTCAATAAAGCAAGTTGCTCCTTTAAGCTCATGTCCTCTGGAGTAGAGGACTTCTCTTGACTATCAGCTGCAGCAGAGAAAGTGCCATTCTTTGTGGCTGATGAAGTTGGAGTCTCATCTTCTTGATCTTCTTCTTGGATATCGAACTCATGTGCCTTCAGATGAGATAGTAGTGTATGATGACTCATCTCAGATAGATTCTTTGTCTCTTTAATTACCGTCACCTTCACTCTCCAGCTGCAGCAGTTTTGCACGTCTTGATTTTCTCTATATACTCTTTGGAGAGAGTCTCAATGATTTCTGTTCTGGCCACTTGATCTAGGTTGAAGAGTTTCCTTTCAGCATCGTTTAGTTCACTCTTCTTCTTTTCTGTCTTCCTTCTTTCACTGATTTCAGCTTCTGGAGTTTTGCCATCACTTACTCCTTCCCAGAAGAACTTGATTGGCCTTTCTTCCAGAACATCTAGCATCCGATCATGAATGGCTCCAAGGTGATTCTCCATTCTGAATTTCCAGTAATCATAATCCTCTATGGAGAATTCAGGAAACTTCCTTGTCTTGGATCCACTCTTTTTGTAGGAAGACATATCTGCAAGTGATTAGATAAAAAGCACACAAAATTTTCTAAAAATAGATTTTCAGGGATCTGTCCAGGTGACCACCAAAAGCTTTCTCAGGCTGTGGTCTTTTGGACACACAGCTCTGATACCACTTGTTGGTCCCAAAGGCAGGTTTTAGGGAAGAATACCTTTGAACAAGTTTAGAAGGGGGGGGGGGGTTGAATACACTTGTAAGGATTCAAAAACCTTTTTCAAATTATTTGGATTATTCAGAAAACCAGCAGACTACTTGAGGTAGTCTGAATTTGAAAGTAGTGCGCTGTGAATAGTGCAGAAACGTTTTTAATGAAAATCAGTTTTAGGTGATGTGCACAATTTAAGAGCAGAAATAAATAAGACGAGACACAGGGAATTTATAGTGGTTCGGACCAACTGTCCTACATCCACTCTCCTCAATCCAATTTGGACTTGAGGGGCTCTCCACTAACTCACTTACTCACTCACTTACACAGTTCGAGAGTACTACTCTCTTACAAGTTGTCAATGCTACAATTGCAATTGACTTCTCACAGCTTCTACAAAGCTTTTACAAAGAATAAGTATAAATGGTGTTTTTGAGTGCAAGTGATAATATCTGACACAGTTTCGGCTAACTTAATATGCGTGTAAAATCCGATCCTGAAATTATCACTATTACTCTAATTTATAGGGTCAAATAACTAGCCTTTGGGATGGACTAGAAATCTGAGATCCTATAATCTCGTATTCAATCAATCATTGTGATTGATTGAATCTCCTTCTTGATTCCCGTCAAACTTCGCGATCTACAATCAATCAAGTTTGTCCCCTTGTTTGATTGATCTTCTATTCTGGGAATCTTCTTTTTATGTCGCAAGTCAACCCTTAAAACTGATTCCGAAGAATCTGGGCCGAGCACAAGACCTCAGCTGATCTGTCTCCTCAGCTGGTGTACCAGTCTGCTGATACTTGGACCTCAGCTGATGTGCAAGTCTGCTGGTGTGCACCTCAGCTGGTCTTCTTGACTTCGTCTGAATACGTCTTTTATCCATGGTCCTTCTTGTCTGCGACGTGCTCTCAGCTGATCAGCTAATCTTCTGAAATCAGCTGATCTGCTCTTCAGCTATCAGCTGATATTAACTTCTCTGATGATCTGCTCTTGATACTCCAGTGTCAGCTGCTTAAATCTTCTGTCCTCTAAAGCCGGCTAAGTCCTCAAGGTCTCGGCTGATCTTCTCTTCTATGATAGCTTCGGATCTTCTAGGCAGCAAGGTAGATTCCCCCTCACTCGAACCTATCTAATCCTAACTACTCATCAGCTGACTAACATATTCAGTTGCTCCTATTACAAGCTGATTGGTTTATTATATCATCAAAACATCTAACACAGATATCCTAACAGCGAGGGAGACGAGCTCAAAAAAAAGCTCAACCAGGTCCTCACTGTCTCCGTTGACCACGTCTTCACTGCCGTCAAAGGCAAGGCCATACTGGAAGAGCCAAGGCGAATCCGTCAGGACCGCACGAAGCTCAACCCCATCAAATTCTGTGCCTACCATCAGGCTATCGGCCACTTCACCAGCGAATGCCGAGACCTCCTCAAACAACTCTGGAAATTTTACGAGGATGGGAAGTTGGCTGAGTTCGTGAAGAAGGCCCCAGCTAAGAGGCCAAGGTTCGAAAGGAGGGCTACCTCCGATGATGAAGAAGAGGAAGGGGACCAACCTGGTCCCCACAACAGACGGAGGGCACCTCCCCAGCCTCAGCAAAACTTGGAGCCCACCCGAGAGCTCCTAGTTCTCGTGGGGGAAATCGGAGCTGCCGGAGGTCTCCAGGATGGGGGGATCTTCGTATCCAGGAGAAAGAGGAAGGCCGAAATCCGGGCCATAAACCAAGTCCAGGAAGACAGCTCCTGCCCCAGGTCCGTCTCACAGCTTACTGATGAGCTGACGTTTTCCTCAGCGGACCTGGAGGGGGTACTGATGCCCCACAATGACTCGTTGGTGATAACCGCCAATATCATGAACGTCTGAGTTCACAGGCTACTTGTGGACACCGGCGCGTTCACCAATATTCTCTTCAAATCCACCTTAGATGCCTTAGGTGATTTTGAGTCATATCTGGAACCTAGCAATGCTAGGATAGTGGGGTTCGTAGAAGCTGTAACCGTCCCCCTAGGTAGTGTCAGGTTGAGCGTCCAGCTTGTATTGGCTGAGGGTCCCGAAAGGAGACTGACTAGGCTCATAGATTTCCTAGTTGTCAACCAGCAGTCCTCCTACAACGGGTTCCTTGGTCGCCCGTTTATTAATGAATTCAAAGTGGCGTGTTCGACCTACTACTACTGTTTAAAATTCCCAACTCCAAAAGGTGCCGGAACTATAAAAGGTGACCAGAAAAAGGCCCGAGAGTGTTTACTCCAAATGAAAGATGGCCAGGTCAAAAAAGCGGTGACACGAGTCCAAGTCCTTGAGGAGGACGTACAGATTCCTACAGACGAGCCAAACATCCTAGACATCATCTCGGTCGAAACTGAGATGATGGAGGTAGGCGATTCGTCAGAAATTAACCAAGGCACTGGACCTGTGCAAGACACACAACCGACACCAATGGAGGACTTGGAAGAAACCCAAGTGTTGAGACCTGCGCAGGGGTCAGTACCTGCGCAGGAGCAGCAGCCTGCTCCCATGGAGGTGGTTGATGAAGCCCAAGATGGGGGACCTACGGCAGGTCAAGAACCAACGCCAATGGACGTTGACCCAACTCCCCAAGTCACCACGCCATCCCAAGTTGACAAAACACCGGAGGTGCTCACAGCCGATGAGCCCGCCCAAGCTGAAAGCTAACCCGATGACCTCGAACCGCGCATAGGTCACGAGCCCGCGCAGATGTCACAAGAGGAGTGGGATGAGTTCATCAACGACCCGAGGTGGAAAAGTCAAAAGAGAAAAGCCACCCCCATGGAAGAATTGACGGCACTCCCGGTGGACCCGGAAAGGGACTTAGAACTTTTCATCGGTTCTGAGTTACCTGAACCGTACCGGTCGAGGATGGAGCTTTTCTTAATGACCAACCTGGACGTGTTTGCCAGGTCCCATGAAGACATGAAGGGGATCCCGTTGGAACATGCTTGCCACAGACTTAACATAGATCCGACGAGGAGACCCGTACGCCAAAAGCGGAGGAAGTATGGACCAGACAAGTACGCAGCTCTAACTGTTGAGGTGGAGAAGTTGTTAGACAACAAGCTCATCAAGGAAGCTTTGTGTCCGCAGTGGGTTGCCAACCCCGTCCTGGTGAAGAAACACAATGGGACGTGGAGACTCTACATTGACTTCACGGACCTGAACAAAGCATGCCCGAAGGACAACTTCCCACTGCCTCACATCGACCAGCTGGTGGATAGCACCGCAGGCCATGAGATGATGACATTCATGGATGCTTTTGCGGGCTATCACCAGATAGCTCTACACCCAGATGACCAGGAACACACGGCGTTCTACACCAACAAGAACATGTATTGCTGGGAAAGGATGTCGTTCGGACTCATCAACGCCGGAGCCACCTACCAAAGATTGGTGAACAAAATGTTTGACCAACACATTGGCGAATCCATGGAGGTGTACGTAGATGACATAGTTGTCAAAAGTTTGAGAAAGGAGGACCACCTGGACCACCTAAAATAAACTTTCGACATACTGCGCCACTACAACATGAAGTTAAACCCCAAAAAGACCAGCTTCGGCGTGCACTCCGGAAAGTTCCTGGGGAATCTAGTTAGCCAACGTGGAATTGAGGTCAACCCGACACAAGTCTAGTGCATAATCGAGATGGGTATACTCGACTCAGTCCAAAAAATTCAAAGGCTGACTGGCAGATACGCAGGTCCTGTCAAAGCCGATACCCGGGGAGAAGCTGTATCTATTCCTAGCCACGTCGGAGGTGGCCATCAGCTTCATCCTGGTCCGAGAAGAGGCAAAAACACACCTACCAGTGTACTACGTGAGTCAAGCCCTACACGAAGCTGAGTTGTGATACACCCCAACAGAGAAGCTGGCTTATGCACTGGTGATGAGTGTTAGAAAATTGAGGCCCTACTTCTTTGACCACCCGGTAGAGGTGCTGACAACGTTCCCATTGTGCCAAATATTACAGCGCCCAGACACCGCCGGGCGCCTGCTGAAATGGTCACTGGAGATCAGCCAATACGGTATAACCTACGCACCCCGAACAGCGATCAAGGGACAAGCACTTGCCGACTTCATCGTCGAGCTAACTTTCCCACAAGATCCGACGAGGGGGAGTATAGCTCCGTGGCATCTCTACGTAGACGGATCATCAACCAGCGTAGCAGCAGGCGCCGGCGTGGTCCTGATCAGCCCGGACAGATAAGTCTTCACCTCCGCAATTCGGTTCGACTTTCGAGCAACCAATAACGAGGCGGAATATGAAGCACTGATAGCGGGACTTAGGCTATCATTAGCTGTGGGGGCAACCAATCTTCAAATTTTCGGAGATTCCCAGCTAATAATATCCCAAGTCCGGGGGGAATATGAGGCAAAAGACCAGCAGATGATGACCTACCAGAAGATAGTCGTGCATCTGATCTCGATGTTTACGCAGGTTTACATCAATCAGATACCGTGGCTAGAAAACACACAAGCAGATGCTCTGGCCCGGCTAGCTACTAGCAACGGCGAAGCCGAATTCACGGAGGTTGTGATCACCACGCTGAAAAACCCCTCGACGTCCGATTACAAGATAAATCAAACCTCGAGTGGGGGGCAGGAGAATAGTGAAGATGGTGAAGATTGGCGCACTCCAATCCAAAAATATTTGGCAGACGGAACAACCCCCGTAGACACCTGGGAAGCTAGCCGGCTAGCAAAGCAAGCTGCCAGATATACGTTACTGGATGGCCAACTCTACAAACGTTGATTCTCTCTACCCCTACTCAAATGCCTAACTAAGAAGCAGGGGTCCAAAGTGTTAGAAGAAATTCACGAAGGGATTTGTGGAAGTCACGCCGGGGGGCAAGCATTGGCATACAAGACGATCAGGCAGGGCTACTACTGGCCCACTCTTCGCAAAGATGCCATCAGCTTCGCTCGAAGGTGCCGAAAGTGCCAACTTTTTGCACCTAACATCCACTCCCCAGCCAACCAGCTGAAGTCGGTTTTCAGCCCATGGCCTTTCGTGAAATGGGGAATCGACCTGATCGGCCCATTTCCACCTGGTAGAGGCGGTGTAAAGTTTGTTGTTGTAGCAGTAGAGTACTACACCAAGTGGGCTGAAGCCGAAGCTCTCACAACAATAACCCAAGAAAGGATGATCGGCTTCATATGGAAAAACCTGATCTGCAGATTTGGGCTCCCACAGTCGATCATCACGGATAATGGAAGGCAGTTCGACGGACAAAAGTTGAGAGATTTCTGCAATTCATGGAACATCAAGAAGCACTACTCAACTCCATACCATCCCCAGTCGAACGGCCAGGTCGAGGCGGTGAACAAGATTCTGAAACACATATTGAAGCTCCACCTCGAAGAAAAGAAAGGGTGTTGGGCGGACGAACTCCCGGAGGTCCTATGGTCTTATAGAACTTCCTATAGGGCCAGCACCGGGGAGACCCCATTTGCCCTAGCCTTCGGGACTGAAGCCGTAGTCCCGGTTGAAGTCCAGAACAAGACTTGGAAGGTGGTGGGGTATGATGAAGAAAAGAATGATGAAGCCCTGGCAGTAGAGAAGGATCTGATCGAGGAGACCAGAGCTTCGTCAGAAATGAAAAACGCCGCCTACAAGCGTAGAGCGGAAAAATATTACAACTCTCAAGTCCGAGACCAAAAATTCAAGGTCGAAGACCTGGTGTTAAAAAAGAAATTGATGGCCCCACCAGGTGTATTAGGTTCAAACTGGGAAGGACCATTCCGGGTCACCGCAGCCTGGCCAAACGGTACCTATGATCTAGAGGACGCAGAAGGCAAAGCTTCGTCATACACCTGGAGCTCGGCACATCTAAAAAAGTTCTACCAATAGACTAGAATCCTGTAATAGACTAGTCGAAGGTTTGCATCAGAAATGTCGATGGCAACCGATGTAAACTACGTTGCTATAAAAAGTCAGAAAATTTGCTAAGTCAGAGAAATTCAGAAAATTTCCCAAGTGTTTGGACCTGTGCAACTCTCCAACCAGGCGAGCTGCACCAGGTCGCCCACTGCTCCAGAGAGCTCGCCAAACCCAGCTCGCCCACATACTCAAAAATCTGCAATGCGCAAGGACCAAGGTCCCAAGCGTTGTAATTAAATAGCTCGAAGGCAAAGGCCAAAGTGCCCAAGGTCGCGAAGGTACCCTCCTTAAAGGGTTGCTAAGCACCTACTGCCATAAGTTAGAAAAATTCTCGAAAAAGATGAAAAAACGTCTTAGGCAAGGTTCATGAAACCCAATGGCCCAACGTGAATCAATCGAAGTACAGTTCGCCGCCCTAAGTGGTCTAAGACGAACGATTCGCGGCTCTGAGTGGCATAAGACGAAGAATACGCACTCTCAAAATAGAGGTACAATTCGTAGTCGTAAGTGACGTAAAACGCACGATTCGCTTCTCAAAGTAGAATAAGACGAACAATTATGTACCAGGAAAATAAACAAGAACGAGCTATTTAAAAATTATAACGTAAAGGCGCAAAGACGTAAATGAGAAGAGTTGGACAAAAAAATGCTCGACTAATATTCAAAAGATACTTAAGAAATTTTCAAGTAAAAAATATACTTGAAAAAATCCTAAGTATGAGTAGCTGTGCTGGCCACAAAGGCCGACCAGCTGGCCATCTTTGAACTGTAAAAAGCTCCTTCTGGGCGAGCTGCACGTGCCCGGCGAGCTAAATCTACTTGAACAAAAAAGCAAAAGCTACAAAAATGGATCTCCTTCTGGGCGAGCTCCACAACCCGGCGACCTACCACAAGTTGATAAATAGAAAACTAGTCTAAGAAAGTAAGAAAAAGCCTAAACATCTGGAGCAGCGGGAGGGGCATCAGCAGACACCTCGCTGGAGCCAGGAGCCACCGGGTTGGATGGGAGAGCGAGCTCGGCCTCTGTTGTGATATTGCCAGTAAGCCCGGTGGTGTCGAACTCACTGAGGTTCAGCACAGCATCCCCGCAGGCTTCTTGGAGCTGCGCAACAGTAAGGGGAACCTGCTCCTCCTCGCCGGCGACCTCCTCCTCGCCAATGCCCAGCTCCGGCACCTCAACTGTTTTGATAATCAGGAATCGTGCAGGCACAAAGTTGAGGGGAATGCCGAGCTCAGGGAGGTCACCTATGTCCAGCTCAGCACCATCAGGAAAGGGAACCCGATCTAGACAGGCTTTGAAGTCGCCCACCACGGCCTCGACCTCGTCGTCCTTATGGGCCCGAGCCCACCAAAGAGTCCGCAAGACCTCCGCATAACATTGGACGCATCCTCTATCAGAGGCCTCAGCCTTCACAGCCGCCAGGTCCGGCGAGGAGGAGGCAACACTCCGTAGCTCGGCAACCTCGTTGGCCTTCACCTCCAGCTCGCCCCTTAGCATCTCACACTCAGCGCCGGAGCTCTTCACCAAACCCCGCTGCAGTGCGAGGTCCTTCTTCGTGATCCCATGGCTGCCGACCTCCTGGGCGAGCTGGGCGGTGAGCTCCTCTTCTTTAGCTTTTATCCTCGCCTCCGTCTCCTGCTCGAGCCTGGCGAGCCGGTATTGGATAGTCTCGAGCTGTTGAAGGGCACTTTGCTCGGCAGCCAACGATGCCTCAGCCCTCTCCTCGGCGAGCTGCGCTTGCCTCTTCGCCTTGTCAGCGGTGACCGCCAGATCCAACATCCTTCTATTCCTGTCGGAGCGACCTGCCTCCAACTCGGTAAGCTGCTCGAGAGCTTTCTGATTGGCGAGTACCAATCTACTCGCATGATGAGCCGAGAGGAGGAGGTTCTCCTTCAGATCCTGGCTATTGATGTTCGCCACTGACGGGGTCGTCCAATGCCTGGGCATCTCACTCACAGGATTTCGAGCTACGCCCGGAGGGAGGCTTCGCATCGACGTAAGGGAGCGAGATCGTTCGAAGGCATGCAGGGCCTCGTGGCCGTTCAAAAAAGCGATTGGGGCATAACTGTGGGACCAAAGCAGATAGAAAATGTTAGAAAAACAGAAAATAATGAGCAACGTGAGTCGGCTGGGTGAACTACTTACTGAGCTCGGTCGGGGTCCCAACCAAGGAGTGTGTCGTCATTGGTTTGCACCCCGAATGGAGACGGCGAGGGTGGCGAGCTCCGAATAGGCGTGGCCGCGAGCGGGGCAGTGGATTGAGTGGATCCCCTCTGCCCGGACCTCGCCGAGGTCCTCTCTACTCGGTCGGAGTCCTCGTTGACCAGGCCCGTGTACCTAGTCCTCTTGCGAGCTGGGGGATCCTCCTCGCCAGCTCGGGATCTGTCCCCCCTTTGGGACCCCTTCTATCCTCGACCTCGCTCGGAGGGGGCGATAACTCGCCCCCCACCTCGGCCGGTCCGAGCGACCTCTGAGGCCTTGGACTTCTCGGGAGCCTTGGCTTTCTCCCTTTGGGCTCCCGACCCCCCTGCCTCGCCCTTCTTGGAGGCGAGCTCTGCCTCCTTACTCGCCTCCAGCGCGAGCACGGACGGTGGGGCAAGTCTGTTGGAGCGAGGTGGGCCCATCTCGAAGCGTTCCTTGACGATCTGATAGGCCTCGGGGACCTCAGCGATCGGGATGGCGACGAAGCTACCACCTGCACATAAAACTACAAATGTCAGCATGATGGACGAGCTACACCCCCATAGGCGAGCTTCAAAGAGTTAAACCTGGGAGCTCGAGACCTTGAATATCGAGGTGGTGCGGCAGTGTAAGGAGCCCGGCGAGCCGCAGGCAATGGTGCGCGCACATGTGGGCGACCTGCGTATCCTTCTCGTTTCTCAAACAGCAGATTGCGCGCACCACGTCAAACTGCGCCGATAACTTAGGCCTACCTCTGCTGGATTTGTGGCGCTTCGAAACTGCAAAAAGAAAGAAAATTAGAATTAGTATATCTAATTCAACCCACGCACACCGAAAGAGGCGACCTACTGCTGGCTTCCCCATATCCCTCCGGAGTGGGAATACGGTCACCCCGTCCATGATACGTGCTGGAGGCTCGCCAGTCGCGCCTGATGAAGAAAAATTGCTTCTTCCAGTCACGGCCTTTATTTGGCAAGTCCCTGAGAAATTTCTCCCCTGGGCGAGCTTTCAGATAATAATACCCCGCGCCGTCCTGCGCCTGCTTGCTCACGGCGAAAAGCTCGCCCAGGTCCGCCGAGGTCGCGTTCTCATAGCCCTCCAATCCAAAGACAGACAGGGCGGCGAGGAGGTTGCTCCATGCATTCGGTGTGAGCTGGGTGGTGGCCAAGTTATTGTCGACGAGGTATTGGTCGATGATCGGGTGCAGTGGCAATGTAAGCCCGGCCCTTAGAACATCAACGTTCAAAGTGGTCATCCCCTCAGGAGGCGCGTCGGCTCGCTCATCCTTTATTGTGGCGTACATAAAGATATCGAGCGGGATGCGATACTCCCTGCGTATGATGGGCATGTCGCATTCATCAATGAGGCTCACCACCTCGCCAGCCTTGTACTCAGACGGGGCAACTTCCTCCAGGTCGGCGGGGTCGGCGGGAGGTACCCGGCTCGGGCAGGGGAAGCTCGCCGCATACTCATCGACATACTCGTTCCAATCGAATGGATGAACGACCTGGGTGGGAACCTGGTACTCAACCAGCTGGGGTTCCGGGAAACCGATACGGCGGAACCATTTGAGCGTAACTTCCTCCAGGTCACCACCCTCCTCGCCGACCTCGGCAATGCCCCCATCAACCTCCTCGGGTCCTTCGTTGCCACTGGCAACTATTTCCTCTTGGGCGACCTCGCCGCCTTCCTCCCATACCTCGCGGTATATGGAGCTGGAGGCCCCTTCCTCCGGATTGGGACGCAGCTCGCTACGCAGCTCGCCGGAAACCTGGCGAGCTGCCGAGGTCGCCTCGGAGCTGGAGCCGATTTCCACATATGAAACCCGAGGTGGCTCCTCCTCAATTATTGGCCGTTTATCAGGGTTCCAGTCTGAAAGAGTCCTGCTCGAGGAATGTGTCGACATGGTCTCAGAGAAGTTCAAGGGTCTCTTAGTCCAAAATCCAATAGTCCAAAGTCAAGGGAGTCCAACAGATTCTCGGTCCAAAATTCAATAATCCCGAAAAAAATGAAAGAAAATCACGTAAAAGGTAGAAGAGAAGGGAAGAAAGATCGAATCCTACCTTGAAGAGCCTTTGAAAATCCATCGAGCACAAGAAAAATCGGTCGCCGAGAAAGCTCTGAGAATTCGAAATGCAGAAAGTGAGGAAATGAATCCACTTCCCCCTATTTATAGACGTCGGGGTGAGATGTGGTATTCAGGAAGTGCGGGGACCTGTTTGCAAGAAATTTGAAAGTTGACGTGATGGTGGGCGGGAACCGAGGCCTCAAAAGGCATGCATGACTCCTGGATTCCCACACCACGTCGGCCAGAAGCAACCGCCTTGGCCGAGTTCGCCTGCTAGCCCGACAATCACCCATAGGTAGTTCGCCGAGTTTTGAGTTTTCCAGCTCGCTTGCACATTTGACGAGGTCATGGTGCATGCGAGTTGGGGGGCAAATGTTGATCTGGCGAACTAACACCATTGACATGTGGGTAATTACGAAAGGTTTGGCAGGTCACCGAGACTCATCTAGATCCGCGGAAGTGCGGAGCTCGTCCGCATGGGGGCGGCATATCTGCATAGCTCGCCCAAAGGAGCTCGATCCTATCCCCCTGAAGATTCTGGAGCTCGCCCCATATCCCCATGAAGACCTCGCCGAGGTCCATCATCGCACAACGCTCGTAAGCCACGCAAGGCATTGGAGCTCGCCCCAGAGCTCACCCAAACCACTGAAGCCCGCCTCTGAGTTCGCCCATGAGCTCGCCTGTTAGTCAATAGGACCCCGATGGTGCGCTATTTTTCCCTCCGTCCGGTTTATCCACAAGGGTGGTTTACGACGATGTTTTTAATGAGGCCCATCTAGTATAAGACATTATAGTAGGACGAGGCACAACATAGGGAGCAGTGTAAGGGACCAGGACGAGGGTTACAGATCCTCGTCAACATCAGAAGCCATATAGGCTCGTAAGGTGCCGTCTCACACTCGCACACCTATAAATAAGACATCTCTTATACTATTCACACAATTCTAATACATTCCCTACATTACACTTTCTCTCTCTGAACACTCTCTCTCTCTCTCTCTCTATATTACATATCTAAGAACACAAATTCTTAGATTATTGTTTGGTAGAATTAATCCGTTATAAAGCCACATAAACGAACATCGATTAACAAATTCTATCAACATGCACTTTTTGTGCACGATTCGTACATGCACATTTTGTGTATGATCCATACATGCACATTTTTTGTAAGATTCATACATGCACATTTTTTGAATGATCAATATGTATACTTCTCGTGACCGATTTATAAGTTCACATTTTGTAAACAATCCATATATGCACATTCAATAAAAATTTCTTGAATGATCCCTATGTGCCGCACCTTTCTTGAACAGTTAGCCTGTTCAGGTGCACGATTCATAGAAATTTAATTAGTAGATTGAGAACATGAAAATCCAATAATATATCATAAAACTATTTTGAAACCATGTTTTGTCCATCTCAAAACTCGTCTTTGAATTGAATTTCTCTTTTAATATGCATTTATTCTCTTTAAGTACATTTTGTGAAGAAACTAAATTGTTAGTTTACAAAAAAAAAAAAAGCAAAGTATTATGTGAATGATACACACAATAAATTTTATGGTGAACAACAATTTATTCAAGTATTGTACCCGTGCAATGCATGACAATTTTTTTAATATTGTATTAAAATAACCTGATAAAACATATGAATAGATTTATACATGAAATAAATTTGTATCATTCTAGCTACTTGAATTGTACTTTAATTTATAATATAATTAGATAGAAACTCAATAAATACATGAATCCGAATAATAGAAGATATAGAATATGTATCATGTATAATACCATCTTATACAAATTTTTATTTTTCTTGTTTATTTATAGCTAAGTCATTTTGTAAATGTTCTTTTTATATTTCTAGATTTAAAAATTTTAAAGATTTAAATATTCTATTAAAAGTTTAAAACTCTTAAAATCATCAATATTCTTAAACACCTCTAGTAATACATAGTAGTCGAATACTTTTATAACATAACTTGTTGGAGATGCAATGCAGAAAGTAAACATTTAGGAGCCAATCGATAATCTTTCCTTGGAACATAAATTTATACATATATATTAATTGTATATATAATCCACATAAAGTTGTGGATAATTATTAAGGGGGTTATGAGAAGTTATGAGAGTTATTAATAACTCCCGTATTCTCATTTTTCATAAAAGGCCTAACATTCCATATGTAAGATATAATTCCTATGACCAGAGAGATTCTGAGAAAGAATTACAGAGTATGGAAAATAAGGAAATTATGTAACATTGAGAATGTATTGTAATCCCCTAAGAATAACTCTCAATTCAGAACAAACTCACACAGATAATTAAACCAATTCTAATTCCTGACAATACCAATTCGTGGACAATCGTATACATACAATTTTGTGTACTGGACCCTGAGTACAGAGCAATTGGAATCTGGGGAAGGAACAATACGAGGATACCAATGTGCTCGTAATCTTTTCCGCTGCATTAATTAACTGGTTAGTATTCATGTTCATGTTGGTCTTGAAATTAGGTGTAAATCTATCATATGGTATCAGAGCCATAAATGCTGGTATCTCGTTTTTAATTTATGGCATGCTTAATATTTTTCTAAGTTGATGTTTACTGCGGTGACATTTTTTTTTTAGAATTTTGAGTATACTGCAGTCTTTGAAGTTGATCAGTTTTTGGAAATGGTTGATGATTGGGCATGTTGTATGTTTTAGTTATCATGACTATGTGATTAGTTCATGTTGATTATGAGTTTAGACCATGTATGCTTGAAAAAAATGCTTAATATTTTTTGTCCCGTACACATTTTTCCTCTTTTTGGTCGAATTTTTCCATTCGTCAAACTGGTTTGATTTTAGTATCAACAAAAACAGCTCTTCAAGAGGATTACATGGATAATTTAATTGCATTTTTGTGTCTGGTAGATTATTTTCTATGATATTTTGAAGTTTCTATTTTTTAAAAAAGAACCAGAATTTTATAAAGCAAAATACAGATGATTTTCGAACTCTTTTCTTTCAATTCTTATTGCTGGATGATGCTACGTTTGATGAGGATTCCGTACATATTTTTTGTGTATTTTTTAGATGAGAGATGAGAGAGTTATGAATTTTTGAAATTTTTCAGAACTCGTTTTTCGATTTGAAAATACACCATGAAAATGAACTAAATCATTTTTGTTCTTGGTATAGAATTAATCTACGTTTCATAAGGACTCCATCCGTATATCGTTTGTGCATTTTCGTTAAGTTTTGAGTGAGATACAAATTTTTGAAGTTTTTTCGCGATCGGGGCGGTTTTGAAAATTTTCAGAAACTTTTGGGCCTATTTTTTTTCAGAATTAGACATTCTCCAGGGGTCCAATTGCAATTCCAAAAATTTGGATCCGACCCATTGGAGGTGGGTCAGACCCGACCCAGATGGTGGAAGGCGACAGAGAGCCGACGGTGGCGCTTGAAGCACACACACCGGCAGACGGCGGCGCCAGCAGTGGCGCGTGAAGACCACGCACCGGGGACCGGCCACTTCGATGGTGGCGCGTGTTGTTCACGCGCCGGTAGCTATCAATCGCGTGTGACAGTCATGTGCCGGTGACAACCGACGGTATAACGGTGCGTGAGAGCGCGTGTGTGCGCGTGCGTTCGAGTGAGGCGCATCCCAATGCGTTTTGCGCGAATTCTGGAGCGTGTGTTCTCATTTTTCAGCCGTTTTAGCAGGTTTTGTGTCCATTCAGATGCATTTTCGTGCGTTCCAATGTAATTTACAAAGTGTGGCTTTAATTTTGTGACTTTATTTATTTTAAAGACTTATGAGGAGAGTTTTAATTGATATTATGTGTTAATTGCTCTTATTAAATGTCTTTAATTCTTAAATCATGTTTAAATGGTGTATGAAATTATTTGATAAGCTCCGGTTAATCCGGGAAAGTGGGAGCCAAGAGAGTTAAACTTGTTTTAACTATTGAATATATCTAATACTAATTGGAAGTTTTGTTTTCCATACGCATAAAAAGAGAGGAAATTCATGTGTTGAAGTTTAACTAACACTTTTTGTGTGTTTGTTGTTCTTTGGCCACTCAATTTTCAGGGATGTCAGCAAGTGAAACAATTTCCGATAGTAACACCAGGACCAAAGAAGAGGTCCTACATGATTTTATGTATTACAAAATGAAGCCTACTCATAACCTAAGAGATCATTTTCAAGATCTGATCTACAACCAATTGTTGCTTCTGTTATATACCAACCAACTTCCAATGAGCTTTTATGATCAAATCAAGAGTCCTGAAACCTGGGCTAACACTGTTCCTCCATATCTACAAAAAAATTTATTAGAAGGAATGGAAGTTACACGAGAAGAGGCCCAATGGTCATCAAACAATGGCCAATATAGCTTTTGCCTCGGAGGCAGAAGATAGGACTCAAGCACTGAGGTCGGCATGTTTGAGGATGGGTGGGATTCGTCGATCCGATTTTCTTAGATTGAATACTCGGAGGAAACTTTGGATGAAGAATCCGCACATGGATCCTATGGCACGAGCTATCTTTAATGCTGGAACCAAGGAATTTGATCATGTTGGATATTGGGAATCTAATCTGAAGTTAGCGAGAGCTATATGTAGATTTGATCTCAATTAATGAGTGGCATTACTTAATATAATACTTCGGGATATCATTATTAATTAAGACTTTGGTTGTATTGTTTCTAGTACATTTGTTGACATGAATATAGTTGTGATTAAATTGGTTGTTCAATGTTATTTAATTTGTTTTAAATACTTGAACTTAAGTTTTATGTTTTGAAACTAGAATCGATTCTTGAGATGCATGAAGAGATCGATGATTAGTAACTCTAAGTTACTTTTTGAAATCGAATCATGTGGCGATTTTTTAGATGTCTAAGTTTGGCTTAGCATAAAACGTAATAGAACATTGACACAGTGAATCACTTTATTGTTTAAGGTAATGACGTTGATAGAAAATTTAGTATGTATTGAACTAGATAGGACTATTAGATGCGATCAACCTTGAAATGTCTGACCTAGGCCTTGGGATTGGGAATCGGAGAAGAATGGACCAGATAGCTTATCTTGTGTAGAAAAGGAAAAGTTCCACGACATGAGATTTTTGCTTAGTTTAGTGATCACAATGTTAGACAACATCTAAGGGAAATGTCTGATATGATCACTGAACTTAAACAAGTTGGTCATAATCTTTCTGATGAACACCGAATTCAAGCTCTAGTCCACTCACTACCCGACCATTGGTATGACCTCAAAGTCAGTTTGACTTACAATGAGAGTATTAGAACTTTAGTGAAGTAGCTGGAGGTTAAAAGGCTGGGAGATGCTAAGCCTCCTTCTAGTATTATCTTTGTTAGTTCTAGTTCAAAAGAAGCTTTGGGCTTTAAACGAAAATGCAACTGGGAGAAAGGAAAGAAGGACAATCGATCGGATAGTGAGAGGTAGGATAACAATACCATAGACAAAGCAATCAATATGAAAAGAAAGAAGAAGCGTGTTGAAAAGAATAAGAAGGATATGAGCAAAATGACATGCTACAACTATCGTGAGAGTGGTCATTTTGCACATGAATGCCCTGAGCCTTGATGAGACAAGGCAGATCCATTTAATTCTATTTTTGAAAATTTATAGATGTCTCTAAATACAGTTTAAACTAAATCTTATCCTTTGTGGACTAAAGATTCAGAGACAATAAATCGAGAAATTGGAGACTGAGGGGCCATTGTAGTTAATCGATGAATTTGAGTAGGATATAATACTGGAGTCAAAGTCGAAGACTTGTGACTTGCAGAATTGACTCTGAAAGTGTCATATTTTTATTCTACAAGATGTTCCAATAGCTCCTTTAAATCACACTTTATTTTTTCCTGTTTCATTCATACTTGCTTATTTTGAGATACAATGTATTGTTATTTTTTGAAGACATGGTTGTTATTCACATTAATGATGAATGTTATGGTGTTGAACTTATAGTTGTCGTCTTTATGGCTTTGGATGGTGAAAAAACATCTTTTAGTTATTATAAATTCAGTTTGTATCTACTGAATAATTATTCTCTAGTGATATTTATATGATTGACATATTTTTGCATACTAGTCTAAGTCATTTTTAGGAAAGATAGGATGAACAGAGTTGTGATATAAAGATTGTTGAATCTGAAATTAAAGTTGAGTAATCCAAATACGAACATTTCTTGCTGGTTAAATGACCCAAAACCATTTTAAAAGCTATTAGAGTTGAATTTCTGTTGCTATTATTTGTTGGCATATGAGTTCCTATTAGATAAGAGCACGAGATGGATTTTTCCTATTTTATTACATTTAGTGTTGACAATTCATGTTTTTATTATGTGCGGCTGATTTCTCATAAGTCTGAAGCACTGGATGTTTTAGACATTTACTTGACCAAGTTGAGAATCAAAATTACATGACTATCAAAGTTGAGAAAATTGATAGGAGACGTGAAAGCCTATCTAAACAATTCGAGGAATTGTGTAATGAAAAAGGGTTGTCCGACAATTGACTATCCTTTATAGACATCATTAATTTGGTGTTGCCGAAAGAAGGAATAGGACATTATTAGAAACGTTTAGATCCATGTTGGCACAAGCTAAATTACATATCTTTTTAGAAAGATACATTGCTTAATACAACTTATGTGCTTAATAAAGTATCTTCTAAGTCTATTACTTCAACTCCATATGATTTAGGACGGGTAGAAAACTTGTTTCTTGAGTACCCTTAGAACATTGGGATATGCAACCTTCATACGTGATTTTTTTTAGAAAAATGTGGTAAGTTGAGTCCTAGTTGTTAAGAGTGTATCTTTATAGGATACTGTGAAAATTCTAAGGGATACGTGATCATAGGAGCTTCAATGGGAGCATGACTTATAAGGAATCGTATAATACATTTTTTCTGGAATTAAGTTTTCCTGATAAAATTGGCATTGGAAATGCTGAACAATTTTTCAAGATTAAAGAAAACCAAAATCTATCTGATCCAAGTGGGAGAAGTTTATCAGTTGATGATGTGGATCTTTGATAGATATTTGCTAGTGATGTTTACCTGTTGAGGATTTAGTGATTCTTCAATATGGTAATAAATCACTCTCGGAAAAGTTTAAGGAAATAAATGTTCAAGAAGCATATGACATAAAAGGACGGGCCTTCTTTGTTTCTCCAGAAATTAGAAGAAAGCAATAGAAGTAAATTGAAGTATATGAAGTCTAAACGAGTCTGAAAAATGTAGAGTTTCTATAGGGACAATAAACTATTGGGAATAACTGGATTCTCAAGATTATAAGTTATCAAATGACTCAATAAGAGAGGTTTCAAGATCACTTAGTGACTACAAAAGGATATACTCTACTGAAGGGTAAAATCTTTTCACCTTTATGAGATTTACCTCAATTCATCTACTTCTAGCTATAGTAGCTAGTATAGAATTAGAATTAATCAAATGGACGTTAAGACTGTTTTTCTCAGTGGGAGAATTATAAGATGAAATCTACATGGTGTTGTAGGATTTATTCTTCAAGAACAAGAGGATAAAGTTCATAAATCAATAATTCGATTTATAGACTCTAGTAATCCTCGAGAGCAGTGGTGTTTAGAGATTTCACTCGATACTTATCTCTTTCAAATTTGTTTACAGAAAATGAAGACCACTGTGTAAAAGTTAAACGTTCTAAGAATTGTTTTGTGATTCTATCTTTGTATGTGGATGAAATACTGTTAGCCGGAAACAATAAAGAGTGTTCCAAAATGAAGAGGGTGAAGCAGTGTACATGATTGTTGGTAAGATCCATGAGGAGTGTTCAAAGAAATTTTTGAAGTTTTTTTTAAAAGACTTAGTTCAAGAAAGTCTTAGAACATCTCAAGATGAACGTCTACAAGCCACTGGATACTCCTGTTGTAAAGGTAAATATTTGAGTTAAGATATGTGTCCCGAGACTCAAGAAGAATAGAAAGAGTTGTCCAAAGTTCCATACATAAATTAGACATCTGTTATGCCACTGGTCTACCTGACAGATATCTTTCTAATCCTGGGATGGTGAAGAGGGTTTTTCAGATATCTAAAGAAAAGCGACTGTAGATTATTTCTTTTATTGTCAAGGAAACTAAATGACACTGATTGAGTATATAGACATGGATTGGAGTGTTGATTTAGTTGAAACGAAAATCAATTTCCAGTTAAGTCTTATTGCTCAACAATGGAGCAATTTCATAGTGTAGCAAGAATTAAACTTGCATAGCACTATCCGCATTGGATACTTATAAGAAATATTATTTGGTTGGATAAATTCCTAAAATTTTGGAGGATACAAACACCCGAGTGGGAGTTGTGTCGATTCATTATGCTGATTAAGCAATCATGACTTACACAAGGAATGCCAAATATTTAGGAAGAACCAAATATACCAATACAAAGTCCAATCTTTGTTAGTGATTCAGTCGATAAACAAAGTGATTCTAAGATACATTTCTAGTCGATTGATGGTTGCGAATCCTTTGACCAATTACTAAGTGATATGTTCATGGAACATGTTAAAGTTTTTGAGTTTACATAGGATTGAATGAAATTCGATTGAGATGTTGAAAGTGTTAATTGACAGTTTAAATTGTAATTGTTAATGTTTTATAAATTATATGTGATTCAATCATGTACAATATGTATGTCGACAAGTTATGATTGGCTCTCTCACACGAGCAATCGCCTCTGACCAAGTGGGTGGTTCAGAGATGAGATTATATCGATAAATATAATCGAGATAGATTTCAACCACGAATCTATCTAACTTGTTATGAAGCTAAATTTTACAGGTATCCTAAACGTATGTGATTGGATATCTGGGTTAAGTGTATAGAATGCATTTGACTTGTAAATTTACACGATGTCAAGTGCAGATAAGACATACACTTCATGCTTTGGAAGTTATAGACATTGTGACATGTTTTCATTGAGGAATAACATGTGCTTTTGACCGTAAAAGGAAATGAAAAAGATAGCTCTCTGTTTTTCTCATTATGTGTGAGTCCTAAATTACTCTTACCCGTAGGACTTTATCCTATATTTCTAAGACTATACTTTAGTGTTGCTACTTTAGCATGTTACCAATAGCTATGACAATAAGAGCGATGCGGAACATGTCTAGGAAAACAGCTACAGTGAGAGCCTGTAGATACTTAGTGAGAAAGAAAGAATGTCTTTATTTAACACACTCTATTGTGATTCATTGACTAGTCAATCAAACTATGTTTTTTATTATGAATACATTAGATTTTACGAAAAAGGTTGAGTATGCTCTATTTTGAGAGATTCAATAGAGATATTTCAACAGGTGTTAAATGATAAGAGTTCTGGAGTATAACGAGTTGCCTTAGTATGTAAGTTGTTCTGATTGAGGTGTTATATACTCCCAACGAATGTATAGCATGGAAACTCAATGCACTCGTGGGTCACACGAGGTATTGTCTGAATAAGAATGTGGTTTATGAAGAAAATGTGTTAAAGACCATTAAACTTCATATGTGAGTGGGAGATGTAAATAATATTTGCAATATTATTTATACATATATATATATATATATTAATTATATACATAATCCACATAAGAAGTTGTGGATAATTATTAAGGGGGTTATGAGAAGTTATGAGAGTTATTAATAACTCCCGTATTCTCATTTTTCATAAAAGGCCTAACATTCCATATGTAAGATATAATTCCTATGACCAGAGAGATTCTGAGAAAGAATTACAGAGTATGGAAAATAAGGAAATTATGTAATATTGAGAATGTATCGTGATAGTGCTGTGGTACCGTTGAGTTGAAGTATTGTTCAAAATGTGGTCGACTCTCAAGACAATACTTATTGTGTTCAGAATAATGTAGAGAGAATAAGTAAACAGCGGAAGACTTTGAACACAAGGATTAACTCAATCTTTCCACAAACTAAAATTACTTTGTGGCGGCCTCAAGGCTGAAATATCACTAACTTGGAAAAAGTGATTACAAAAACAAATTCGAGACTTGGAAACATTCTTTCCAAATCTCAAACATAAAATCGGATAAAATATCCAAACAAGTTCCCAAATGGCAAACCTAGATTTTTAAGTCTAAGCCTACTTCAAGCACAAACTTCCACTACCTGTGAACAGCTCAGCAAAACGTATGGAATAATAATATACACAGTGTTGCACAGAATGTGAACAACACATGTGAAACCACTACACTAAAACCATAAAATAAGTTCCTATAAATGCACTATACTTCAGTATGTAGTGTGGGGTCTCTCTCTTGGTTTCTGGACGTATTCCTCATCTATTTATAGAGTTGGAATGTGGATCCGTCCATCAATGATGTGGAAATCATGGAGAGAAGTTGAGATCCACTTTTGTAGGAGTTGAGGTAACTTCCATGTAATTTCCTTTCTTTAACTCTCGGTTCCTTTGATTCCAGATTCTTCCAGATGTTCTAGATCCTTCCAGGTTTATCATGAATATTCTGGGACTTGAGAATAACCGCCGTTGACCGTAGTTGACCAGGGACAGCATCAAGGACAACCATTGAAGTAACACTAAGCAGTTAATCACTTGAACTTGTTTCATGAAGGATGTTGTCCTGAAATGATAGCAAAGACAATTCGAACAACACAAAAAAATATAGTCGTTAGAACGAATATCCTGGACGATGTCCTGGAGGATGGGTGTGATTCCAGATGTGATCAGCACTGGTCGCAACACTCACATCAACAATCTCCCCTAATCACACCTATCCGCAAACACTCAACCTGATGCACACAAAATCAGAGTATGACAAAGGCACAACAGTTGTTAGTTTGAAGCAGTGTAATAATAGATAAGAACTTGATGCACATTTAAACAGAGTATGATAAAAGCACAACAAAATTCATCATGAATAACAATGGGAAATACATCCTAAGAGCTATCAGTTCAACATCAAAACAGAAGGAACAATATCAGAGTAAAAAAGGGCAGAATAAGTATCAGTATTCAAGTTACATCAACTTCAAATAGTTAGTAATGTTAGTGGGATTAGAACTTGTGATCAGAGCAGAGTTAGATAACTCTAGCAACAGCAATCTCCCCCTAACATTGAGAACTCCCCCTAAGTAGCAGCTTTAGTAGCATCAGCATTAGCACTGACAGGATCTGCAGGTGTTGCCTCAGGGATGGCAACATCAGGAACATCATTACCAGCAGCAGCAGCATTAACCTCATCGGTTATATCCTCAATCACAACATTGCCAGATCCAGAGCTTTCAACAGCAGCAGATTCATTTGTTGGTGCATCAGTTGGTACATCTCCCCCTGTGGATGTGGATAGGAGAGATTTTCAAAATATGCTCCTTTCTTCAAGAATATCAGCCTATCTGTTAAGAGAAGTGGCTTGGAGTCTGAGTTGTGAGACTTGCTTGGCAAGAGCAACAGCCTGTTCTTCAATGTACCTACGATGAACAGTAACAGATACTACCTCACCAGATGTGGAAGTAGGTGCAGTGCGAGCATGAGTGTTGCCAACAGTAGAGGTAACATTCGGTTCATCAGTAGCAGGGACAGAGGCAGATGCAGCAACATGAGAGTTGTAAGTCAGATCAATCACATGATTTCCTTCAAGCAGGGGCTTAGCAATACCAAGAATCAGTGGGCGAGTGGACAAATGATCTGCATCAGTCCTAGTAGCTCCTTGATTCATCAACCACCCATGAATCAAAGCAGGATATGACAGCTTTCCAATCTTGGACATTTTTCCACCGAACCCAACCATGTTTGCATAGATAATCTCACCAAGATTAAAGGGCAGGTTCTTACCAATTTTGTAGATCAGACAAGCATGTTCAGTAGTGACTCTTGTGGTATTGGAGGAAGATATCCAGTTGTAGACACAAAGTTTATGAAGAATTGAGTGCAAGCTAGTCAAGCTTGGTGTGAAAAACTTCTTGGGCAACTTGGTCAGAATTCCACAAGTGATAGAGCAAGTAATCTCATCCATGTCAGTCTCCTCAGCAACATTATCAACATTAACAGTTCCAAGAAATTCATTAATGGTGGGAGGAGAAATATCATAAATGGATCCTTTAAAGAACACTCTACCATACTTTGGACTAGTACTCTTCATCATAGTAGAACATATATGGGCATAGACTTCACAAATCCATGTACTACAAAATGAACTAGAGTACCTCAGTGTATGCAGCAGCCTCCTTTCCTCAAAGAAGGGAATCAGGATGAATGCTTCAAGGTCTTTGTTGTTCATCCTCCTCTCATGTATCACATCCTTTTTGGCAAACTTCTTATATCAGCTCTTGAAGTCAACAAAGTAGAATTTATCAGTGCCATAGTTCTCCACATCATAGTCAGATTCATCACTACCAGCTTCAGAATTCTCTTCATCATCACCATCAGATTCTTCTTGATCCTTAGAGGCATTGTCATCCTCTTCATCATCATTGGCTTCTTCATCAGTTTTAGTAGCCTGTTCATCATCTTCATCCTGTTCACCAGTTTCCTCAGCTTCAGGGTCATCACCAGATTCTTCATCAGAGGATGATGAAGAGCTATGAACAGGTTCTGGATCACCCTGTTCTGGAACAGCAGCAGGTGTTGCCTCAGGGTTGGCAACACTGGGAGCAGCAGCTTTGAATTTTCCTCTTTTTCAATCCTTTGCACATCTAAGCAATAGTCACATTATCCTCAGAAATGGTATGTTCATCAACCTCCATTGGAGCAGGGATATCAGCAGCCTCTTCTTCAGTATTAGAAAGGACAATAGAAGTATTGTCTTTCTTCCTTGAGCTTGAATCACCAAAACCTGTCTTTTTCAAATTCCTATTTGACCTACGGGTTGGTGCAATTTTCCTTTTTCCTGTGGCTTTTGTGACTTTGGACAGTATGGGCACAGGTGGTGATGAGGATGGAGATGATATGTGTGATGAAGGGTGAGTAGGTGATTGTGAAAATGGGACTTGTACTGGGGTAGCAGACACATTATCAGGGCTAGGTTCAACATTTTTAGTAGCAATAGGAATGTTAGGGCTTGTATGAACAGTACTAGCAGCAGGGGATTCAACATTTTCTTCCATTCTATAGATAGGGACATCATCTAATTGATAAACTAGGGTTTCAAGCTGAGTATCAGATGTACCTGCTAGAAGAATAACTTGAACGGGCAGTGGTGTCTGTACAGTCAGTGTCGCCGGTGGTGCCATGGTGGATGCAACCGAAGATGCAGATGCTGGAGCAATGGCAACGGCAGGGACATTGGAAGCAGTATCTCTAGTCACATTTTCAGCCATAGTAGCGAGAGTGATGAGGGGGTTTTCGATTTCAAAGGTTTGAGGTGTTTCAGTAGTTTGATGTGGGAGAGTATGTGAGGAAGATATAATGGATGACCTTTTATGCTTCATTGATATGCGTGAGACAAAAACTACTTTTGAAAAGAACACATCGTGGTTGTCAGCCCCGTGTGCCTAGTTACTCAGCGATAATTCAAGAGTGTTCTTCTTTTCCTTTTTGAAACTAAACAGCCTTTTGTAAAGAACACATTGTGTTTGTCAGTCCCGTGTGCCTAGTTACTCAGCATGTTTAGACCTTTAATTTTTTAGAACTTGTGCTTTTGTTGGGTATGTCCAGTACGAAACCTTTGAGATCACATCACATCAGAATATGGTTAGCAAAAACAATATAAGTTACAGAACTACTCAATTATGATATAAAATGATAAAATTACAGTAGTGTTGCTTCAAGTGTAGTAACACTCGGAGCAACGTCACACACATATTTTCAAGGAATGCAAAGTCTAAGAGATTTTCTAAGTGAAGATTCCTCTCAAAGTCTAGTGCTTTTGTGAAAATGTCAGCTATCTGTTTTTCAGTGGATATATACTCTAATTTCACTATCTCCTTCTCAATTAGATCTCTTAAGAAATGGTGTCTAATGCTTATGTGTTTTGTGAGTGAGTGTTGTACCGGATTTTTTGAAATGTTGATCGCACTTGTGTTATCACAAAAAATTACCAATGTATTTGTCTCAAGCACATAATCATCTAGCATCTTTTAAAGCCATAGGAGTTGTGTACAACCACAATCCCATGTCACTTGTGCCACTCACATATATGATGATTCTCTTCACAGTCTTCATGTGAGAATCCTTGGGATTTGCTTGGTACCTGGCACACACACAAACACTGTACATAATGTCAGGTCTACTGGAAGTTAAGTATAGTAAACTGCCAATCATAGATTGATACAAAGTGTGGTCAACACTTTGTCCAACATCATCCTTACACAGTTTCTGTGAAGTTCCCATAGGAGTTTTCATAGGCTTTGCATCAGTAAGACCAAATCTTTTCACTAAGTTTTTAGCATACTTACTTTGTGAAATGAAAATACCACTATCACTTTGTTTGATTTGGGGTCCTAAAAAGTAATTTAGGTCACCTACCATGCTCATTTCAAATGTAGTAGTCATAGCTTTCACAAAGTTATCAATTAATTCTTGTGATGTTGCACCAAATACTGTCATCAACATATATCTGTGCAATCAAGAAGCCATTAGTATCATGCTTAATGAAAAGAGTTCTATCAGCCTCACCTCTAATGAATCCAAATTGTAGTAAAAAATCAGTAAATCTACCATACCAAGCTCAAGGGGCTTGTTTCAACCATACAAAGCTTTCTTCAATTTATACACATATTCATGATGATATGGGTCTACAAAACCTATTGGTTGTTCTACAAAAGCTTCCTCAAGTAAAACATCATTTAGAAAAGCAGCCTTAACATCCATTTGAAACAATTTAATTCCAATAAAACATGCAATAGATAATAGAAGTCTAATAGATTCCATCCTAGCAACGGGAGCAAATGTTTCATCGAAATCAATTCCTTCAATTTGTGTATATCCTTGTGCAACAAGCCTAGCTTTGTTTCTTACTATATTACCAGATTCATCAGCCTTATTCTTGAAAATCCACTTTGTTCCAATTACATTCATGTTTGAAGGTCTAGGTACTAGAGTCTAAATGTCATTTCTAGTGAATTGTTCAAGTTCTTCTTGCATAACCTCAATCCAACTTTCATCTTTCAAAGCTTCAGACACATTTTTGGGTTCAATAGAAGAAAAGTAAACTTGAGTACATACCTGAGTGCATATATTGGACATGCAAACCGAACGTACTACCTCATTCATTTTACCTTTTCTTCTTGTGAGAACACCAATAGAGGATTCACCTATGATCTGTGATGAAAGATGATCCTTCTTGCATCTACGGACAAGGGTTTGTCTAGGAGTTCTGAGTGACTGATTCTCATCATCTTCTGAATCTGCATCTGATGTTGTTGGTCCCTAAAGAAGACTTTGAGTCTTCTTGTTTTGAAAAACAGCTGACTTTACAATCAGCTGAGTGCGCAGTGATCTTAGTGCGGAAACGTTTTTAGTTAAATCCTTTTAATTAGTGCAGCAAGTATGAGCAATTAAATAAAGCAAATAAAAACACAAGTTTTATAGTGGTTCGAACCAACTGTCCTACATCCACTCTTCTCAATCCAACTTGGAGTTGAGGGGCTCTCTTACTTACTAACTTCCTTACAACTTTCAAGAGAAAACTCTCTTACAACTCTTGTTAGTGCACACTTGCATCTAACTTCTAAACTTCTACAAAGTCTTTACAAATGATAAATAAATATGTAGGGTTGTGAGAGTACAAAGAGAATTGTGCAGCGATTCAGCTAATTGATCTTGTGTAAAACTATTATAAATCTTCTCTATGGTACTCATATTTATAGGTGTCAAAAACTAGCCGTTAGAGTTTGACTAGGATTTGAAATCCCTATAAACATGTAATCAATCAATCAGAGTGATTGATTGATTCTTGATCTCCAGATTGATATCTTTCCATCTTGATTGATTGATTCTTGATCTCCAGATTGATATCTTTCCATCTTGGCTTTGATCTTCAATCTAATTTGACTTGATTGATTGCCTATGATTCTGGAAATCATCTAGTCGTTGCTGTGATCTTGTCCCCTTGACATGATTGACTTTCTGTAAAATAGTACGTCTATGCAACGGCATCAGATGACCTGACTCATCTTCATCAGATGACCTGACTCATCTTCATCAGATGACCGCACTCATCTTCATCAGATGACCTGATCTGCTGCAGATGACCTCGTCTGCTCCAGATGACCTGGTCTGATGGTCTGCTCCAGATGACCGGACTCCGCTTAAGAAGACCTTACTCCGCTTAAGCAGACCTTACTCCGCTTATTTTAATGTCATCAAAACATAAGGGATTTCCCAACAGATGTCACTGGAGATGTTGTCGCCTTTGGTTCAACACTTTTCACTGGTTCAGTGATACTTGTGATTTTCAGCAAGTCAGAGATGTCCTCTTCCACATTTTTACCACCAAGACTTTCTATCTCCATAGGACCCATTAGATCCATGTGAAGAAGTTCCAAGCATCTAGTAGTTGTGCATATTGATGTGATATTGTGTGAAGATTTTACCTGTTTACCTTTTTGGCATGATCCACAAACATGTGTATTTGTGAAACTGAGCTTAGGTAATCCTCTAACAGCCTCTGTCTTAATCAATTTTTGTAAATTTATGTAATTTACATGGCCAAGCTTTCGGTGCCAAAGAACACTTTCATCAGATTATGAAATGTTGCACGAAGCTTTGTCACCAATGAGATAACAGTTATCAACAGAACGATGACCAACCATTACACATTTATTAGTTTAATCCAATACAGAACAGGAGTCTTTATTAAACTTCACATGCAAATTATTATCACACAACTGACTTATGCTTATCAAGCTAGCACGTAAACCTTCAACATGTAGCACATTTTTCAGTTTCGAAAAATCTTCAACATTCAAAGTTCCTTTTCCTATTATGTTACCCTTAGAACCACCATCATATGTAACTTTACCACCATCAAAAGTTTTATATTCATTCAAGTATTCAATATTTCCTGTCATATGTCTAGAACACCCACTGTCAAAATACCATAAATCAGGTACACATGCTTGTAAAGAAGTACAAACAACATTGCAAAGTACTTTGGGTTTTCTAATCCATGCAATGTTTGATGTGCGTGAATACTTGTGTGGTAACACTTCAGGTAACACTTTTCCTGAAAGTAAATCATCTTTTAGTTTGAAACAGTAAGGACGAATGTGTCCAGGAACTGAACAATAATGACAGATAAAAGTTTTTTTGCCTCTCTGTTTTGGAAACTTTTTAGAAGAAACTTTGAATTTGGTTTCACAAAGGTGACAGGTTTTTCAAAACTAAAAGGGATAGAATTTTAAGAAAATCCAAGACCGAATTTATTAGTTTTTCCAACAGACAAAGCTTCATTCAAAGCAGTTGTACCTTTAGAGTACTTTTTGAAACTAAGTGTGGAAGCAGTCAACTTTTCTTGGAGTTTAGAAATTTCAAGATCTTTTTTTGTGAGATTTACCTCAAGTCTTGTGATGGTTTCAATCAGCTCTCCATTAGCTCGATTGACAGATTTCAGTTCATTCTGAAGTTTAGTAACCTTTATCTCTAAAGGTTCTTGTGAGGTACCTGTTCTAGAATAGAAAACATTACTACTATCCTCATCAGACTCAGAAATAGACTGAAACCTGTTTGATGTTGTTGCTGGGGTTGTCACACTGGATTCAACATCCGAGTCACTTCCAGAGAAGTCATATCTCACACATTCAGATAAGAATGCAAGTTCTTCATCTGTTGCCTTTATCTCTTCATCAGAATCTTCATCACTCAAAGAAACAGTTAAGCTCATCCTTTTCTTTAATTGTGTGTTAGCACATTCATTTGCATAATAACCATAACCAGTACACTCATCACAAATGACATTTTTTCTATACTCAGGATCATACTTAAAGTTTCTTCTTTGAAAAGGCTTTCGACCAGAAGTTTGAGGGGAATTTTTAAAATCAGATTTGTTTCTCTTTAGCTTAAGATAGACTTCAAATTTTTTTTGGTAAGAAATGCAATACTACCAGAGTCATATGAAGTGTCATCAACACTATCTTCAACCTGTTCAATTTCAGTAATAATAGAAGTTTTTCCAGAACTTGAAGAAGTTTCTCCTTTGAAAACAACAACACCCTTTTTATCATACGCAGATTCTTGTTGAGAGAAGTTCATTTCATAGGTTTTTAAAATGCTCATTAACTCATTATGACTCAACAAATCAGTGGTCCTATCTTCTTCAATGGCACAAACTTTACCATTAAATCTTCTAGGAAGAGTACGAAGGGTTTTGTTTACTAACCTGATATTGGAGATTGGATCTCCAAGTGATTGCACTTCATTCACCACCTTATAGAGTCTTTCATTGTAGGAAAAAATCGTCTCATCATCTTTCATTCTTAGGCCTTCAAACTTTGTGTTCAACCTTTGCTCTACGGACACTACACGAACCTTCACAGTGTTCTTGTAGTCTTTCCCATGCATCATTGGCTGAAACACAATTCTGAATAAGGTTGAACATTAAAATATCAACCGATGAATTGATTGCGTTGATGGCCTTTAAATTGTACAATGATGAGTTGTTCTCCTCCGTGGTCCATTCAAGTTCGTTCTTGAGAATCTGGTCTCCATCTTTATCTTCAGTTGTGGGAGGACTCCATCCTGATAGTATGCTCTTCTAGGCACGTTCATCAAGGGCTTTAATGTAACTCCTCATCCGGCTTTTCCATTCGGCATAATTGGTTCCATCGAGTATGAGAGGACGGGTGATGTATCCACTGGAGTAGATGGCTCCAGGAGGGTAATCCATGACAACTCAACACTCAGCACCAGGACCAACACTTAGTACTGTCAAATGATGGCTCTGATACCACTTGATAGTGTTGTGGTACCGTTGAGTTGAAGTATTGTTCAAAATGTGGTCGACACTCAAGATAATACTTATTGTGTTCAGAATAATGTAGAGAGAATAAGTAAACAGCGAAATACTTTGAACACAAGGATTAACTCAATCTTTCCACAAACTAAAATTAGCTTGTGGTGGCCTCAAGGCTGAAATATCACTAACTTGGAAAAAGTGATTACAAAAACAAATTCGAGACTTGGAAACATTCCTTCCAAATCTCAAACATAAAATCGGATAAAATATCCAAACAAGTTCCCAAATGGCAAACCTAGATTGTTAAGTCTAAGCCTACTTCAAGCACAAACTTTCACTATCTGTGAACAGCTCAGCAAAATGTATGGGATAATAATATACACAGTGTTGTACAGAATGTGAACAACACATGTGAAACCACTACACTAAAACCGTAAAACAAGTTCCTATAAATGCACTATGCTTCAGTATGTAGTGTGGGGTCTCTCTCTTGGTTTCTGGACGTATTCCTCATCTATTTATAGAGTTGGAATGTGGATCCGTTCATCAATGAAGTGGAAATCATGGAGAGAAGTTGAGATCCACTTTTGTAGGAATTGAGGTAACTTCCATGTAACTTCCTTTCTTTAACTCTTGGTTCTTTTTATTCCAGATCCTTCCAGATGTTCTAGATCCTTCCAGGTGTATCATGAATATTCTGGGACTTAAGAATAACCGCTGTTGACTGTTGTTGACCAGGGACAGCACCAATGACAACCATTGAAGCAACACTAAGCAGTTAATCACTAGAACATGTTTCCTGAAGGATGTTGTCCTGAAATGATAGCAAAGACAATTCGAACAACACTAAAAAGTTAGTCGTTAGAACGAATATCCTGGAGGATGGGTGTGATTTCAGATGTGATCAGCACTGGTCTCAACACTCACATCAACAATCGTAATCCCCTAAGAATAACTCCAAACTCAGAACAAACTCACACAAATAATTAAACCAATTATGATTCCTGAAGATACCAATTTGTGGACAATCGTATGAATACAATTCTGTGTACTGGACCCTAAGTATGGAGCAACTGGAATATGGGGAAGGAGCAATACGAGGATACCAACGGGTTCATGATCTTTTCAGCTGCATTAATTAACAGATTAGTATTCCTGTTCATGTTGGTCTCGGGATTAGGTGTAAATCCAACAATAAATTCAAAAGCATAGCTGTTTGTTTAAGCTTCATTTTACAACTTCGGAAACTCTTAAACTTTCATCATATCCAACTATCAATGAAAATTATCTCTATACCTAGACACATCGCTTCTTCATCAAATAAACATCTCTTTGGGCCACTCTTTATTGGAAATTTCTCTATACAACTTCATCTTCTATCTTGATTGGGGGTGCATACGCAATCTTCAGTTGACACCTAAGAGAAACAAAATCTCACCATTAACTCATTAATGCTTTTATTAAAATCGTAAAAGAATAACTCAATTATAAACTAAGTTTAATACCTGATTTCATAATGAATCAAACCAATATTTCCTTGATTGGCTGCATCATCATTCTTGTTAATCTACCAAATATATCATCAACATCAATTAATATTTATTCAGCAATAAATTAGCTAAATAGTTTATTAACATTGCCTCATTAACACATGCTCAATTTCATTAAATCTTTTTCAACAGATTGTTATACAGAGGAAACACATATATAAAAAATTGTACATATATGAATAAACCTTAAATAATTAACTTCTCATCCAAAATTTCAAAACAACAAAATACCTCATCATCAATTAAAGGAGAAAAAATAATTTATCAACTTCTCATCTGTAGTTAATTTTATAACAATGTACTGGTTATCGTCGTCTACTTACTTGTTCAGTTCTCACTTGTGAGCTTTAAAAAATGATCTCCCCAATTAGTTGCATTTGCACCATTTCATTACTAATAAATTTAAAAATTCAATTAATTCATTAATGCAAATCTAATGCTCAGATAAAAGTTATCATTTTTTTTTGTTTTATTGGTTATCGTAATCTATATATTCAACCAAAAATTCAATTGATTACAACTTTCCTGGAAAAAATAAAAATTTCTCAATAGTAAGAAATTTAGAAAATTAATAGTTTGGTTTGGCAAATATTTAAAAGCAACAATCCATAAATTATAATCAATTGCAACTATATTTTTTTTCAACAATAGCAGAAACCCCTAGTATTGAGATTTTTTAGAATTTGATACAATTTTGGATAATTTTTCCTAGGGTATTTGAGTGCTTTTTCAAGTGTTTTGTGAATCTGATATTGAATACTACAAACATATAAGTCATTTTCCCCTTCTACAGCAAAAAAATATTTTTAAATAAAAAGTATTTTTATATATATATATATACATATGACATATGATATATGATGTGAAAATTTTAAAAAATAAAAAAGTAATTAAATGTGTTTACGCTAGTGTGGTGAACTTTCACGTGCTCCGATGAACAACGTTATTAGTTGCCAGCCGTAAATAAAAGAACATGTATTGAATTGAAATTTCGTAAAATATTGGATTTTTTTAATAATAATCGTGAAGACCAAGATTAAATTGAAAGTTGAGTACAAAAGTGGTGCATTTTTCATAGAATTAACCCTATTTTCTTTAATTACACAACTATATTCCACACTTTCATTGCAAATATAATTTAACCATTTGTTGTTAATCAATTTAAAAAAAATATTAGTAGGCATATAATTTTCATAATTATTTATATACTTAAATTATTTATTTTTAATTTCTAAGTGGATAATAATAAAATAAAGACAATAACTTAGAAAAAAATAGAAAATTTATTATTTATATTTTTTATTGTCTTTGATCATTTGAAATTTTATTCATAATTTAAATTTTAAAAAAATTATAATTATAATATAAATGTAGTCTCATTATTTTAATTGTAAATAAATTATGTTAATTAATAATTGAATAATTAAATTTGAAAAAACTTTAATAAATATGATAATATATTGTGAAAGTAAAATAAATCTATTAATTAAATTTATTGACCCAATATTTGACAGGTGACTAAAGCGAATTGTGAATTGAATCAATAATTGCTAACTATGACATTAGAATTGCCGTATAATATTATAGTTTATTAGTTGTATATTAAAATTAAGTACAATCATTTTTTCTGAAAAAGTAGGGTATTATCAAATGGAAGTTTATAGTTCAAATTTAAATTTTGAACTTGTCTGAGGTTCAAATTTAAAATTTGAATTTATCACATGTATTTTGATAAATGATAATCTTTTCATAAGACAATCAGTGCAAAATTCTTAATTACTTTTTATTTTTTAAATTAAACATGCTTTTTTATATCATCATAAGTTACGATTAGCAAACTAATAAAATTGATAAAATTCTGGTTAAATAATATAAGAGAAAATTGTATTTGTTATTTTACAAAAAAATATAATATATATTTATTAAAAAATTATAATTTTTACAAAAATTAATAAAGTACACCTTCTTATTTAAGGCCACACTCATTTATGCCTTTCCTTATAACGTGTGATCTCATATTATAAAAGTAGGCATGCACCAAATAAAATTAGCACATTATCTTATAATAAATATTTTTAAGTAAAATAAAGGCCCAGGTTATATGCACCCACATTTGTTAGAAGTACACACAATTCATAATTTTATTAATTAAAAAATATAATAACTATTCTTTTGACTTTTTCTTCCTAAATTTGTACACCCACCTTAATTATCGGAACAATTCTAAAAAACATAACTATATTTTTTCTTGTAAAATATCAATATATTAAATAATAATTTTTTTAAAAAATGAAAAAAGATAAAGTAAATAGTAAATAATAAGCAAAAATCAAGTAGTTTTTGTTTGAATTTTGAAAATTTTCACAAAAAGAAAAAAAAGAAAAGAAAAAATGTGAAATGAAAAGCACAAAACAAATAATAAATAAATAAAATTAATATATATTTTCAAACAATCCAAATAGATTTTTTTCTATTAAATTTTGAAAAAGGAAACTTTGTTCAAAAAATAAATAAAAAATGTGTAATTGGAAAAATTAAACGAACAAAAATTTTGTCAAAATTTTTCGAAAAAAAGGCTAAAATTTCGTTAAAAAGTTAGAAAATTATTCTTTATTTCGGATAACCATAATAAAAAAAGAAATCATGTGCTTGAATGTAGAAATAGAGGTTGAGAGAGGAGATGAAGAAGATGAATGAAGATTGAGAAAGAAAAAACAAAATGCACCGTTATTCTTACCTTTTATTTTCATTTTTTCAAATAGAAGTGACTCGTAAATGGGAAAAGCCGTCATTGTAGTGAATGAGCGTAGTTGAAATTTGAGATAAAATTTAGTGGAGAGTGTGAGTGATGTGAGAAATTATGTGGTGTTAATGGAATAATACAGGGAATATGTAGCGAATGTGAGAAAAGAGAAAGAAGAGAGTGAAAACAAAATAGGAAAGAACGGTGAAGAGAGAAGTGGGTGCATAGAAAAAAATATATAAAAAAAAAAAAATTTATGAAGTGTGTACTGCAAACAAATGTGGGTGCATATATAACTTTCGTCTAAAATAAATAAATGAGAAAGTTGGGCCAAGATTTCATTAATAGCCCATAAGACCTAAACCCACTACCCAAACTAAATATTAGGGGGACTAAACCCATAATCCAGGGTAGTCCCCGTAGCAAGCGGGCCCTTGTAGTCTTGTCATCTTCCTCAGTCATTACACGGATTTTCAGCGGCCAGGCATCGCTGCCTCCTCCACCTCAACCGACGCCTCCTCCCACGCCGGCGCCGCCTACATCAGACACAGTCGCAGCCTCGCCTCCGCGCTGCCACAATCGACGCTGTCAACTGAAGGTATAATTGAATCTGATTATATTTTATTAGGGTTTCAAAATTATTTTTTGCAATTGTGGGCTCAACAGTTTTCACAAACGGTTTGTGATTTTGTGACGAAAAATTAGGCGTCCCTGTGAATGGACAAAAAAAAAAAAAAAACAAAATTGGATACGATGGTTTAAAGTTGACTGTTCACTCGCTCTAGGAAGTGCAAGTCACGATTTTACGTTGAGCGAGTGACTGTTTGTATAAGTACCGTTGCTTTTATATATTTATAGATAGTTAGAACTAAAAATTATTTTAATGTGTGTGTATATAATCTGATACTAATTAAATTATAGACAAACCGGGGCGTGCAATTTGGTGAAGATCATAAACCCTATATTCTAACCGAGACCCCTTGAGTGAGAGAAAGAACGTACGTCAATGGCGAATCGACGTTGCTTTCAAACCATCACCCGTTATCTCCATTCCATCAAGATTCTAACCCCCTTTTCACAAACCCTAGCGCCTATATCCACCAACGCCGTCAATCAGAAGCTCACTGCCAAACCCTGTAACCACATATTCGTTAAGGAATTCAGTATACCGTATTCTCCTCTATTCACGCAAAATTTCTCCTCGAAACATACCGATAGCGAAGAGGACGACAGTGAAGATGACGATGATTTTGAAGGAGAGGAAGAAGATCATAGTGAAAATCAGAGCCCTGTTTTATCAGCTGAGGATAAAGAAAAAGAGGCTGCTGAAATTGGGTACAAGGTCATCAGTCCCCTCCAGAAATCTGACCGCGTTTTCACAGATTATGAGCCTGTTTTTGCAGTTGTCCAGGTAAATTTGTTGATTAATTTTATTTTTTTCTTCTCGATTCAGTAAATTAGAACAGTAACATCCCCTGATTTTCTCTTTTGCTTGAAATATATAGATTGGATCTCATCAGTTCAAGGTGAGCAATAGGGATACCATTTATACTGAGAGGTTGAAGCACTGTGAAGTCAATGACAAGGTTAGTGATGCATTTCACGAGCATAACACTGCAGAGTAATAATGTATTAGCCTTTTTTAACAAAATGCTTGTTCCTAAATTTAAATTTTCATTCGGAATGAAGATGAGCCTTACTCTCTGTTGATATATGGGATCATTTTCCTCTTTTCATATTTGTATGGTTTCGAATTTCAGATGATCTTTACGTAATACATAATGTATACATGTAAAGTAAAAGCTTCTTAGTGTGTAGTTGAGATTTTTTCATGTATTTGAACTCTCTGTCCAAATGTTCACTGTACTAATCTATTGACTTAGATGTATTTATCCTAATCAAAAGTATAATTTAGCAGTTCTGCTAGAATTTAGAATTTACCCTTGGCATTATGCCACTAATATATCAACATAGGCTAATTAGATCTCTATAGTTAGTAATTACTCTTACAAATAGATGATTATGACTTAAATTTTTTTATGTCCATTTTACGTTATCATATCTATTGGCATTTATTTTTAGTGAACTTCATGGGATGACTGGTGATCAACCTGCTTTAAGCTTAAGCGATTGTCCTATAATTATCCATGAAAAGGCTTCATGTCTATACCAAGTGTCGATGCTTTTGGATAATTCAAATGGCTTAACTTGTTTACGTAGTTATATTACCATGTATCCTCTAATGGAACTATTATTTTGAAAATGCATCAGTTTCAGTGTCCATTCTGCCGTGTTAATGGAGAAGAATCAATTCAAGAGCTGTGATCTAACTATTCTTTAGAAATTCATCTTTCACAAATAAACAAACTACTTTTAGTACTCAATTCAAATAAGATCACAGCTACTAATAATTAGTTTTGTTTGTGAATGATGCGAATTTTGTACATGTAGTTTTGCTAACTCCATTTGGAATAACATTCATGCCTTTTTGTTTCTCGCAGGTGGTTCTGAATAAGGTTCTTCTGCTAGGTTCTCAGACGCAGACAATAATTGGTCGTCCAATTTTGCCTGATGCAGCTGTCCATGCTGTTGTTGAGGAACATGTAAGAAAATTCAGATTAGACTTCTTTGGTTGTATCCATGATGATTGAATATCTGTTACCTGGCTTTTATAGCTGTTGGATTACATGTAAATTAAGTGAAATTTAAAGTTCAATCCATCAATGTTGTTGATGCATTCACTGCTCTTTTGTTGCAAGCATTGAGGAGTTAGTATCAGTAGTTCAATTAGAGACGGTGACCCAAGTTAGCACTTGCACAATTCTTGCCTCAACCCCCCCCCCCCCCCCCACACACACACACACAGCCAAACACAGCCACACTGTGAAAGTTACTCTTTTCATGAATGAGTGAAGTGCAGTTGCTGCTTTGCTTGAATATCTGGATTTTTGTGGATTATGTCCTTTTAAGTTACTGAGAATCATCATTGCATCTTAACATTAAATATGTAACCTTTCATCCTTGGGGAAAGAGTTTCTAAGTTTCCGACTTACTATCTATGATTAGATATTCTCTGATATATTGCAAGTCTTACTGTTTTGGTTTCTTTCTTTGCAGGCATTAGATGCAAAGGTGATCATATTTAAGAAAAAAAGAAGAAAGAACTATAGAAGAACAAAAGGTCATCGACAGGTAACTGAGACGAAACTAATAACAAATTGATTCCCTATTTGTAGTCAGTGTCAACGTCTTTCCTCTGTTTCATTTGCAACTAATTTACACGTGAAAGATGAGGTATCACACTCTCTGGCTTAGAAATATCTTCTCTGCCCTCTGTTTAGGAATTAACTAAGCTAAGGATAACGAACATAGAAGGGATTGAGAAGCCAGAGAAGATTACACTCTCAAATACAGAGAAGAAGGAAAATCCAGAGAAGGTAGCTGTTGAAGCTTAATATGGACATCTAAGCAGTATGGTCTGCTCTCTCTCTCTCCCTCTCTCTCTCTCCACCCTTGATGACATTTCTTCCCCCATTTCTACCCATTTTGCCCAATAGCTGAAGGCTGAACTGTATTTTGTTTAATGTCGGCGCCACCTGAAATAGGTTTTTACTTGCCTTAGCATTCCTACAAACCCATTGGCAGGAGGGGTGCTACATGGAATTTTTTTCTTGTAGGATTGAATGCAATGACATTCAACACTTTTTATTTGTTAATGGAAATTATTAGAATTTCTCGAATAAATCTAATTAATCACTGATTTCTTATGTATATCCATTTTAAGCTCTAAACATTGCAATGATGAAATGTTTATTAAAATTTTATTCCGAGGGCATTAAAATTAGCTTAAATCATCAAATCTTGGTTGAAGTTAAGCTTGAACTTCAGTCGTAGCTAATTATAAAATAGAGTTGGGGGATTAATTATAAAATTATACTTAGGGTATGTTTGGTTCGTAAGATAAAACTATCTATCCGTAAAAAACAGCTGTCCGTAAAAAGTTGCATGTTTTTTACGGATAGATAGTTTTATCTTACGAATCAAACATACCCTTATTGATTTGAATCGAATTAGATATGACTTTTTGTCCGCTTGTTTGTCCCAAACTCAAATTATGCTTGTGTTGGCTCAATTCTTCTTCATATTGTTACAACTCATCAGTTTGAGTCATTCAGCTATGGTGAATAAGAAACCAATGTCAATCTCATATATAATTAATTTGGAATAAGCTATACACATAATTTAATTTGAATACATATTTAGAGGTGGTTTAATGTGAAATTGTGTAATAGAATTGATTTTATGAGATGAAAATATTTGATTATAACAAAATCATATCAATTTAATTTACTTTTTTCTTAGACATTTGAAATAATATGAACTTGAAAATAATTGATATAAGAATTCATGTATTTATAATAATAGGTTTTAATATTAAATATTTAAAACTCGTCAATTTAAATATCTTATGTAAATTTAAAATTATAAATAAATAATAAATGTTTTAAATTATAAGTAAACAATATAAGTTTTAAAATTTAAATTATAAATTTGACGCACGTCAAATTAATATTTGACGAAAAATTTATATTTTTCTCAATGAGATGTTGTTAGTCCAGGCTTAGGCTTTTGGTAAACAATTAATAATCAATGAAACGTGGCTAGACTCGTGACTGTTTACAAACCAGGCGATTTAATAAACTAAAATTAAAATTCTGAAGATTAGACGCAACTAATGTTGAAAATATTGGTGTCAATAAAAATATCGATATTTTAAATTTGTGAAAATATAGATGATATATTAATATCGAATATCAATATTGGTAAATTTAAAAATTATAAAAATTTAAAATTAAACATTTAATTCATAAATTTAGCAAAAGAATTTGTTTAATTTTAAAGTTGTGATAAATTTATATATAAACATTATTTTGTAGATTTTTTTATCTATATTTAACGGTATTTGATTTAATTTGTAAAAAAAATAAGTAATTTAAATTGCAGACCAATATTTATTAATATATTTTTTCTATGAATATTATGAAAATATAATTTTTATTCAATATCAATATTGATAAGTATAAATATTGGTATATCGTGGATTTACCAGGATATTTTCGTCCTTATAACAACACAAGAACAAAACTCCACTTCCCAAATCTTGCTCTATGCATTTTTCGATTGGCAGCGTTTCCATTCACGGCGATCCTCCTTTTCTCCATTACCTTCATTGTTGCATACGTTGAGCTTTGCTTCCAGACCCTAAACCTCAATTCAAGTTTACGTGTTCTAATTATATATTCCAAAATAATTGGCAACAGGAGCTATCAAGGTGTTAGATTGAACCAGAAATTGTGAAGATCACATGAAGGAGGAGAAAGTTGATTTTATTCCATTCAACAAAGTAGTTACACTATGGGTAGGTTCTAGGCTAATCTCAGGTTATATATACTCGGCCCAACCTCAACGGTTAAAAGTCGCGAATGCGACTTCAATTACAAAATACGATTTCGTACAAAAACAAGAAAATACACATTCACACACAAAATACTACATACACCCACGCACACTAACACTCATACCTTGTTCATAACATTACCTTCCCCTCAATCAAGTGCTTGTCCTCAAGCAAAGAGAGTTGGGAACTTACGAAAGAAGGTGGAGTAATCCTCCCAAGTCGTCTCTGAGTCTGGAAGATGAGCCCAACGAACTAAGACTTCTGTCGTTGCCGAATTTCCATGCTTCACCATCCCACGAGCCAGAACCTTTACCGGAATAAGGAGAACACGACCATCTTGGTCAAATTTAGGTAATTGCGAATTAACTCTCTCATTCTGTCCAATTCGTCGTTTGAGTAGTGATACATGAAATGTAGGGTGGATTTTAGCTGATGGTGGTAGAGCTAGAGTGTAGGCCACCCGACCTACTCGTTTGATAATCTGAAATGGGCCTGCATATTTAGGACTTAATTTCCACACGTGACTCTTATGTATAGTGAGCTAACGGTTGGACTTCAATTTTAGATAAATCCAATCACCAACGGCAAATATGGTCCTAGGGAAAAGACCTGAGGCTTGTACCCATACAAAGCCTCAAATGGGGACCTGTTAATACTTGTATGGAAATTGGTATTGTACCAAAATTCTGCCATAGGAATCCACTTTTCCCAAAGCTTAGGACTTTACCCACACATACACTGAAGATTGGCCTTTAAACACAAATTAACTCTCTCAATTTGGCCAGCAGTTTGAGGATGGTAAGTTGTACTCAAAATCTGTTGAACCCCAATCAATTTGAAAAGTTGCTGCCATAATTGACTTGTAAAAGTTTTGTCTCTTTCTGAAACAATTGTGGAAGGAAGACCATATAATTTGTATATAGTGGAGTGGAAATTTTCAGCCAAGTGTGAAGCTGTATAAGGATGAGTGATAGGAATAAAGTGGTTATACTTAGTGAATCAGTCCACAATCACCCATATAGTGTCAAACCCTTGAGATTTAGGGAGTTGCTCAGTGAAATCCATTGTGACATCCTTCTAAGCATGGTCAGGGACAGGTAAAGGTTGTAGTAGATCAGGAGAATTCACAAGCTCATCCTTGCATAATTGGCAGGTATGACACTGTGATACACATAGATGTACATCCTCATTTATGGTAGACCACCAGAATCTGGCTTTTAGTTTATGTAAGGTAACAGGCTCCCTAGAGTGTCCACCAAAAGAGGATTTGTGAACCCACTGAACTAAGGCCCTTATGAGCTGACCTATCTCTCCCACATAAATTTTCCCTTTGAATTTCACCAAACCCCCTGAATACTGGTAATATGACACATTGCAAGGAGTAGATGGAGACTCAGTAATCACTTGTGCTACTAGAACATCCCCCCATAACTATCTTGTATGTCTTCCGCCCAAGCAGTTTAACCACTGAAATTACTGCAGAAATAGATGTCTCAACCTCCCTCCTAGATAGTGCATCAACCACTATATTTTCTTTTCCACTTCTGTACTCAATGACATGATCAAATCCCAACAACTTAGTGAGATACTTGTGATATAAAGGGGTAGAAATCTTCCGTTCTAGCAAATATTTGAGACTCTGTTGATCCTTTTCACAAATTGTGAATACAATATATAGCTTCTCTATTTCTCAACAGCAAGAATAATGACTAAGAATTCCTTCTCATATATAGACAAATCCAAATTCTTTATCCCTAAAGCCTTACTTATAAAGGCCAATAGTTGTTTATTTTGAATTAGGACAACACCAATCCCATAATAACAAGCACCAGTCTCTACAATGAAAGGTTTAGAAAGATCAGGCAGCTGTAATATTGATGCTTGAATCATACCTGTTTTAAGGTTAATGAAGGAAAGACTAGTAGAGTCATCCCACTTGAATTGTCCCTACTTAGTTAAGAAAGTCAAAGGTCTGGCCACAATACCATAATGCCTAATGAACTTTCTGTAAGAACCAGTTAACCCAAGGAACCCTCTCAATGCTTTGACATTTGTGGGTTGAGGCCAATCCCTAATCACATTAAGTTTCTCTAGATCAACACTTATGCCTTTATTTGAAATTATATACTACTCCCTCCGTCCCAGGGGTATTTGCATCCCTGGGATGGCACGCGGTTTTTTAAAATAAAGTAGTGGTATATGGGTAAATGTGTGAAAACTTTTGTGAGTTGTACGCAAATCGATGTTTCCCTTTTAAGTAGTGTGCAAATTGATTTGGGACAACCCAAAATAGAAAGTGTGCAAATTGGTTAGGGACGGAGGGAGTACTTGATTAGTGCCAAACAAACATTTGGAAGCTTTGGTCTTGAGATAATTTTCCTGTAATGTTTGAAATACCACCCTTAGATGAGCTTAGTGGTCCTCTAGGCATGAGTTGTAGACTAGGAAATCATCAAAGAAAACCAGTACATATTCTATGAGATAGGGAGTAAACACCTTGTTCATTATAGCTTGAAAAGTAGTTGTATAGTTAAGCCAAAAGGCATAACCTCAAACTCATATAAACTGTAGATGTTGCAAAAGTTGTTTTTGATATATCATCCGGATACAACCTAAGTTGGTGATAACCGGCTCTAACATCTATTTTTGAAAAGATCCTAGCATTTCCCAATTTATCACTTAGAGGAATAGGATAACTGTCCTTAACAATTATAGAATTCAGCTTCATATAGTCTACACAAAATCTCCAACTCCCATCATTCTTCTTTACTAGTAAAACTGGAGAAGAATAAGGTCCATTACTTGGCCTGATCACTCCTGTAAGTAACATCTCATTGACCATATTCTCAATTTCTTTCATCTGTAGTTTGTAGGAGTGGATATCTATAAGGTTGTTAGTTAATAGGTCTTGCTCCAGCTTTGAGAGGAATTTTGTGATCCATTTCTCTTTGGGGAGGTGTAGGTACTTGAAATATATTATGAAACTCTAAGACCAAATCCTCCAACTCAGGTTTAATAGTGCACTTCTCCAACTTAGAATTTCCAGAAATAATGCAGATGTACCCATGTACTTCACACTGCCCTTTTCTCACCATCATTGTCAATTGTTTTCCAGATATGCTGTGAATCTGCATATCATCTCCATACCCCTAAAGTACAATTGTTTTCCCATGTAGTTGGAACTCAGCCTTATGCTTCCTGAAATCTAGGGTTATAGGTCCCAATTGATTAAGTAAATCAACTCCAATTACCATATCACAACTCCCTAAATTCAAAAGTCTCACTGGTGCACTAAACTTGCAGCCACCCATTTCCCACTTCAATTTAGGATACCTTGAGTTGCATTCTTCTTTATTTCCATTTGCAATCGTAACCATAAGTGGTGTAATGAACTCAATAGTATAATCCAATCTTTTAGCCACCTTTGGATCAATAAAATTGTGGGTACTACCTGAATCTATCAGTATAGATACAATTTGATTTTCCACCTTTCTAGGCACTTTGATAGTATCTGGATTTTGCAACCCTGATAATGCATGCACTGATACTATGGGGTCAAAATACTTTGGATTCTCAGCCTTTGACACCAACTCTTCACTTCCACAATATTCATCCTCAACCAGAATTACATATGCCCTTTTACATTAATGCCCCCTACGATATACCTCATCACAATTGAAGCAGAGATTCTTCTTTCTTCTTTCCTCCATCTCAGCAAGTGTTAACCCTTTAGGTGGAGGTATCTTGTCCAATGCCTTGCCCTTGCTTTTGGGGATAAACACTCTCAATCCTTTCTTAGCTTTATCAGACCCTTTGTGCTTATAAGATGTCTTCATTTCCTTATCCCTTACTTGTATCATATGTTCTTGCTTATAAGCTAATTGAATAGCTCCCACCAGCCTTTGTGGAGCCATAATTTGCAACATATCCCCAATCTCCTCCTTAAGTCCATTGATAAAACTTTTAATGAAATAGTGTTCAAAGAGATATGGTTCATTCCTCATTATAAATGTCTTGAGTTCTTCAAACTCCTTGACATATTCTCTCATTGATCCAACTTGCTTGAGCTTATTAAATTTCCAATTCAAGTTTGTTGATAGAATTTACTAATCGTGTTTGTTATGTGGCTAGTTATGTCGGATTAATTCTACCAAACAATAATCGAAGGGTTTCGTGTTCTTGGCTATAGTATAGAGAGGGAGATGAGAGCTTAGAGAGAGAAAGTATAGTGTAGGAAATGTATTAATTGGATTGAATTGTACAAGAGAGGTCTTATTTATAGGTGTGCCAGTGTGAGGTGGCACCTTGCGAGCCTACTTGGCTTCCGGTGTTGACGAAGGTCCGTAACCTTCGTCTTGGTCCCTCACACTGCTCCCTATACCGTGCCTCGTCCTACTACTATGCCTTAGACTAGATGGGCCTCGTTAAAAACCTCACCGTAAACCACCCTTGTGGATAAACCGGACGGAGGGAAAAAGAGCGCAACTATCAGGATCTAGCAGGCTACGGGACGAGCTCTTAGGCGAGCTCCCAGGCGAGCTCTGTTATCTTGTGTCTTTTTTGGGAGTTGTATCATCGACGGACCTTGGTGAGGTCCCCCTTGGGACAGGGGCGAGCTCTAAGGCGAGGTCTGATGTGTTATTCCCCCAATGCTACATGGAGGCGAACGGACCTCGGGACCTCGGCGAGTTCCTTCAGCCACCTCTCCTCTCAGGAAGGGCTAGGTACCCGGGCGAGCTCCCATCTTCGTAGGAAGGCCGAGGTCGGCCCCTTGGTCCTCTGGAGCATACCGGCGACCTTCCCAGCCTTGGGCTGAATGATCTCTTAATCATCCTTGGGTAGCTCGCCCATCAACATTTGCCCCCAGCTCGCCTACATCATGGCTCATCCGATGTGTGGGCGAGCTGACAAGCGAGGTTATGGGCGAGCTCCTGTGAGCCGATTTCTAAGGCCGACGTGGGGCGAGACTCGAGGCATCGTGCATGCTTTTTTAGGCATCATTTCCCGCGCCAATAAAGATATCCTTTCATATTCTTTACAAATAAGCCCTTGCACTCTTCGGATATTCAACCTCGCCCAGAGCCTATAAATAGGCGAAACCAGGTTCATTCCTCACTTTGCTTCTTCACTTTTTCGAGCGAATCTCCGGTGGTTATTTCCTTGCCTTCGACGCATCTTCGAGTGTTCCCAAAGGTAGAAACCCAGTTCTTTTTTCTCTTCTTCTTTCTTTCTTCTGTTCTTTTCGGATTTCCGGCCACATACCCGAGTATTCCAGTGATTGTCGGGCTGACCTTGAACTTTTGGACTTAAAAAACCGAACACCCCCAATAACCGATTCACCATGTCTGAACATTCTTCGAGCCGGACTGCCTCGAATCGTAACTTGGGGAAGAGACCCATGACCTACGATCGGCCAATCCCCCAAATAACCCCCCGTGATGATCTCATCGGGTTCCGGGGCGAGCTCTGTAGCTCGCCCGAGCAGTTGCGATCTCCTGGGCGAGGTTCGCTCCGACTCCGGTGAGCTAGCTACTAATTTCGGTAAAAAATCCGAACTTTGCGAGCTCTGGGAGCAATTCGAGCGGGCTACCGGGGGGCCGCTATCCTGGACGAGGCGGAGGTCGCCGGGGATCAAGAAGAGGTCACCGAGACCGGCGACCAGGCCAGCGAGCTCGCTCGTGAGGTTGACGAGGAGGATGACGACGATGTGGGGACGGAGGTTACTTATGAGTACCTCCGGTTCATTGATTTTCCATTCCCTAAACTTCCTGAGTACCAAGTCTCTACCGATGTTGTCCATGATTTCGGATAGAGGGAGTATGTGGAGGCCCACACGATGAGCTTCCCTCTTCCTCAGCGAGTTTTTCGCAAGGCTGCTGGCAAATATGACCTCAAGGCGACCGAGGTGGAGAGAATTATCAGCGAGTTCGCCCTGCCGAGGATTCGAAAGATGTTCCGCATTCCTTTGGACATCTTCATGTACGCCCCCAAGGGTAAAGTGCGTGCAGACCTCCCTCCTGCCGGGCTCACAACCATCAACATTCATACCCTGGAGGCCGGGCTTACCTTGCCCCTGCACCCCATCATTGGGCAATTCCTGATGGAAACGAACCTCACCATAACGCAGCTAACCCCAACTCATGGAGCAGCTTACTGGCGACGTTGACCATCTTCGGCCTCGAGGGCTATGAGAACCAGTTGAGCACGGCCGAGATCAGTGAGTTGTTTAATGTGACCCGGCAGGTGAGGGACAGGAAAGTGTACTATTCCTTCCAAGCTCGCCCGGTGGAGAAGTTCTTGGGGATCCTTTCCAATAAGGTTCGGGACTGGAAAGAATAATTTTTCTTCATTGGCGGGGACTGGCGAGCTTCAAATGGACGTGGAGGGCGTATTCTTTCTCTCGAGGAATATGGGGAGGCCAGCAGTAGGTGGCGTGCTTCGGTGTGTGTGCGTTGGATTAGATTTACTAATCTAATCTACCTTTTTACAGGTCTGAAGCGTCATAAGTCGAGCTACGGGAAGCCTGAGATTTTGGTCGGCTTTGAGTTCGTGCGGACTGTTTGCTACTTGTGAGAGAAGAAAGATCGCGAGATCAAGCATCTGTGCCAGCATCACTGCCGTCGGCTCGCCGGTCTCATTACTTCGCCCCACCACCTCGCTCCTCAAGGTTCTAACCCTCACAATTTTGGAGTCTTAGTTGCTCGCCACTTTGTAAATGGAGCTCGCCTGATTGTTAATCCCTTATTTTCATTTTGCAAGCGCAGGTCCTACTGCCGACCTTCCTCCCATAGACGTTCCCGAGGCCTTTCACTTCTTAGCTCTCCAGCTGAAGATGGGCAAACCTCGCCCCAATCATTTCGGGATTCCGTCTGGGGCAGTGTTGGAGACCACTAAGAAAATGGAGCTCGCCAAGGCCCCTCCTTCCGCCGATAAAGCTGGGGGTTCCGGCACCCAAAAGAAGAAAAACCCTGCCCCCCAGCCGCCGAAGGATAAGGTCGCTCAGACCAAGAAAGGTTCGGGGTGAGAAGAGTCCGAGTCTGAGCGAGGTTCTAGGTAATCTCTGCATCGCGGCGATGGCTCGCGGGTGAGCGAGGAGGAAGCTCGCCCACAAAAGCGGGTGAGGTCCGGCCTCTGCGATGAAGACTTTGAGCACGGCGATCGAGGAGGCTCCGGGTCAGGGCGAGCTCTTGTTCCTCACAACGATCCTCCACCTCCAACTCCTCAGAGTGCGCCCCCACCGTCTCCCTATGGGACCCCTATTCAGGATGACACGCTTCTCGGCCTCAATCCTGATAGGTTCGGGTAAGAGGGTGAGCTCCTCTTTGAAGTTGGATGTTGGTCTTTTGTAACTTGTATTTTTTGCTAACACTTCGATGGTTCGCAGGTACGCCCCCACCGAGTTTCCCTACCGACCTGAGGCTCTCCACACGGCGGAGAGATGCCGAGCTCTGGCCAATTCGAGAGATCTCCCACCTGGTGCAGCTCACCGCATCTTCACCGAGGCTCCCAAGTACCTCTCGACCTCGGAGCTCGGCATGATAGAGAGGCAGAGGATGGCCGACAAGGCGAGGTTGGCGATGTACTACGCGTGCACGGCCATGGAGACCACCCAGCTCCTCACGGATGAGATAACCACCGCCGATAAAGCTCACCATAACACCAAGGCCTTAGTGACGAGACTTGGCCATGAGAAAAAGAAGGCGGCAGAGGAGCTCGCGGGGATGGAGGTAAAGGCGAAGGCCTCGCTGGTGGCGGAGCAAAATGCTCTGAGGAAATTGGAGAAGGCCCAAGCGGACATGAACCAGCAGAGAGCTGAGCTCGAGCTAGCTCACCAGAAGCTCGCCAACAGGGAAGAGGACCTCGCCCGGGCCCAGGACGAGGTGAGGCTTATCCGGGAGCAGAGTCAGAGCAGCTCGGCGGAGTGCTCCCGGCTTCGTGAAGAGGTCACCGCGAAGGCGCTCGAGAACACCGAGCTCCGGGGCCAGGTCGATGCTTCTATTTCACCAGAGGCCCTGGAGCTCGCCAAGCTGATCGCCACAGACCTCGGCTACGTCCTATGCTTTGCTGAGGTCATCAGTTCCTTCCAATGGGCTCGGATGAACAAGGAGAGCGAGTGGGAGGCATTGGTGGGGGAGTTTGATGACTGCTTGGCGAAGGCCAAAATTCCCCCCGGCACTGAGTTGAATATAGGGGACCTCACCGGATACAGGGTCAACCTCGATGCCTGAGAGAAATTCAACATTATTCAGACCTTTGAGGTCCTGACTGCTGAGGCCGCAGAAGACGTCGCAGGGGATGCCGAGGGCAAGGCTCGAACCCCGCCCACAATGGAGCAGATGCAAGAAGTCTGCGGGGACGCGATGGTGAGCATTGGCGAGTTCGACGCTAGCAGGCTCACCGGCAACATCACTTCTGAAGCCGAGCTCGCCCTCCCAGTTGACCAGGTTGTTATCAACACCGCCGGGGTGCCATCTGATGCCCCCACAGCTCCAGAGACTTAGGCCCTTTTCTTGTTTTCGTAGATTAGCTTTTGTTATCCAAATTGTAGTAGTTCGCCGGGTTACGGAGCTCGCCCAGAAGGAGCTCCGTTTTGAAGTTTTTGATTTTTGTTCAAGTAGTTAGAGCTCGCCGGGCTTCGTATAGCTCGCCCAGAAGGAGCATACTTTTGTACTTCAAAGACGGCCAGTTGGTCGGCCTTTGTGGCCAGCACCACTCCGAACACTTAGGAATTTTCAAGTATTTTTGCCTTGAAAATTTCTTAAGTGTCTTTTGAATATAATTCGAGCTATTTTTTACCTAACTCTTTGTACTTCCGTTTTTACGCTTTATGTCATAATTTTTACTCGCTCGTTCGTGTATTTCGGGTACTTAATTGTTTGTCTTACTCTACTTTGAGAAGCGAATCGTTCGTTTTACGCTACTTAAGACTACGAATTGTACCTCCATTTTGATAGTACATATTCTTCGTCTTACACCACTTAGGGCCGCGAATCGCTCGTCTTAAACCACTTGGGGTAGCGAGTTGTACTTTGTTTAATTCACATTGGGCAGTTGGGTTTCAAGAACATTGCCTTAGACATTTTGACGTTATTTTCTGAATTTTTCTAACTTGTGGCAGTAGGTGCTTGGCAATTGTTAGGATATTCCTGTTAGTTATTTTGATGATATAATAAACCAATCAACTTGTAATAGGACCAGCTGAACCTGTTAGTCAGTTGATGAGTAGTTAGGATTAGATAGGTTTGTGTAAGGGGGAATTCACCTTGCTGCCTAGAAGATCCGAAGCTATCGTAGAAAAGAAGACAAGCTAAGGCCTTGAGGACTTAGTTGATTCCTAAAGACAGAAGACTTAAGCAGCTGACACTGGAGCATCAAGAGTAGAACTTCAGAGGAGTTAAGATCAGCTGACATCAGAGGAGACAGATCAGCTGACATCAGAGGAGTTAAGATCAGCTGATATCAGAAGAGTCAGATCAGCTGATATCAGAAGATCAGCTGATCAGCTGAACACGTCGCAGACAAGACAAGGACCAAGGATCAAGAGTTTCCAGATAAGGTTCAGAAGACCAGCTGAGGTGCACTCCAGCAGACTTGCACATCAGCTGAGATCCAAGTATCAGCAGACTGATACACAAGCTGAGGAGATAGATCAGCTGAAATCTTGTGCTATACCTAGATTTTACGGAATCAATTCAAGGGTTGACCTGCGACAAAAGGAAGGAAGATTCCCAGAATAGAAGATCAATCAATCAAGGGGACAAACTTGATTGATTGTAGATCGCGAAGATTGACGGGAATCAAGAAGGAGATTCAATCAATCTCAATGATTGATTGAATACGAGATTATAGGATCTCAGATTTCTAGTCCATCCCAACGGCTAGTTATTTGACCCTATAAATTAGAGTAACAATGATGATTTCAGTATCGGATTCACACGCACTTTAAGCTTGCCGAAACTCTGTCAAAATCATTACTCGCACTCAACACCCTATATTCATACTGATTATTTGTAAAGTTTTGTAGAAGCTGTGAGAAGTCGATTGCTTCTGAAGCATTGACGTTTTGTAAGAGAGTAGTACTCTCGAAGTGAGTGAGTGAGTGAGTGAGTGAGTAAAGTTAGTGGAGAGCCCCACAATTCCAGTTGGATTGTGGAGAGTGGAGTAGGACATTTGTCCGAACCACTATAAATCCCTCGTGTCCCCTGCCTTTATTTTCTATTCTTTACTTGTGCACATCACCTAAAACTGATTTTCTTCAAAAACATTTCCGCACAAATTTACACAGCGCACAACTTTCAAATTCAAACTATCTCATGTAGTCTGGTGTTTTTGAATCCCTACAAGTCTATTCAACCCCCCCTTTCTAGACTTGTTTAAGGGTATTCTTTCTCCAAAACATGCCTTTGGGACCAACAAGTTGTATCAGAGCTGTGTGTCCAAAAGACCACAGCCTGAGAAAGCTTTTGGTGGTCACTTGGACAGATCCGTGAAAATCATTTTAGGAAAATTTTGTGTGCATTTTATCTAATCACTTGCAGATATGTCTTCCTACAAGAAGAGTGGATCCAAGACGAGGAAGTTGCCAGAATTCTCCATAGAAGACTATGATTACTGGAAATTCAGAATGGAGAATCACCTTGGAGCCATTCATGATCGCATGCTAGATGTTCTGGAGGAAGGGCCAATCAAGTTTTTCTGGGAAGGAGTAAGTGATGGCAAGACTCCAGAAGCTGAGATCAGTTAAAGAAGGAAGACAGAGAAGAAGAAGAGTGAACTAAATGATGCTGAAAGAAAGCTCTTCAATCTGGATCAAGTGGACAGGACATAAATTATCGAGACATTGTCTAAGGAGTACATTGAAAAGATCAAAACCTGCAAGACAGCTAAGGAGATGTGGGAGAAACTCTCCCTAATGTGTGAAGGAACTGATCAGATAAAGGAGAACAAGCTTCAAGCTGTTCTTCACACTTTTAACACTTTCAAGATGAAAGCTGATGAGTCAATTGATCAGCTTGATATGAGATTGACTAATATCTTGAATAAGGCAAGTTCTCTAGGAAAGGATTACTCAGAGAAGGAGATCAATAACAAAATCCTGAGATCTCTTACTTCTAGATGGAGAGTGAAGGTGACTGTGATCAAGGAGACCAAGAATTTATCTGAGATGAGTCATCATACACTATTATCTCATCTGAAGGCACATGAGTTCGATATCCAAGAAGAAGACCAAGAAGATGAGACTCCAACTTTATCAGCTACAAAGAATGTTGCTTTCTCTGCTGCAGCTGATAGTCAAGAGAAGTCCTCTACTCCAGAGGACATGAGCTTAAAGGAGCAACTTGCTTTGCTGACCAAGAAGTTTGACAAGATGTCAAACAAGTTCCAGAAGTACAGATCCCATTGGAAGAAGAACAAAAATGATTCTTCCAGGAGATACCAGAAGTCATCTGATTCCAGAAGACCATCAGATGAACAAGAGACCAGATACAAGTCTCCAGAGAGAAGGAGGGAACCAAGTCCCAGAAGAGGAGGAGATGGTGTTTGCTTTTCTTGCAACAAGCCAGGGCATTTCAGCTATGATTGTCCTCAGCTTACACCAAGGGAGAGAGAAGAAAAGAGGATCAAGAGAGATCGTAGATTTGCTGATAAGAGAGCTCTGCTGGCAGAGGAGGAGAAGCAGGACATCAGCTCATCCTCATCCTCATCTGATTTTGAGTCAGAAGAGGACATCTGCCTTATGGTAAAGGTAGAAGAGGTAAATTCTCCTACCCCCTCTCTTAGCTCATCTTGCTCTTCTACCTACTCTATGGAGTCAGATATACACAAGTTGTTGTCTAATCTCCAATCCTCCTTAAAAGTTTGTTCCAAGCTAGAAGAGGAGAACACTAGTCTGAAAGCTGAAGTTCTAATCTTGAGACAGGATTTGGAAAATGCTAGACTACCAGTGATATCCTATGACTCACAAGCTAACAAGTCTGCTGACTTAATAGCAAAGTGTGAGGAACAAGAGAAGCTGATAGAAAAGCTACTTTCTGAGAATACTGTTTTGAGTGAAGAACATAATCGGCTGACAGCTAAGTTCGATGAACTCTTCAAGCAGAATGAACTGACAATCAAAAATTCACAGCAGCTTCAGCTGAAAGTGGACCAGCTGACTAAGGCAAAGAATGCCGTGTCTGAAATAGCTGAGTCCTCACAAACTGTGAATGATAAAAGGGGTCTTGGTTATCCCAAACCCAAACCACAAAAGAAGAAGAATGGTGACAGTGGATTAATTAGGGATCCTCGAAAGGGCAAAGGGCCAGCTGAGACTGCATCTGGATCAGAAGGGCAAAAGAGCAGAGGGACAGAAAAGGTCCCAGCTGGACAGAAGAGCTCAAAAGCTCAGAAGTCTGCTAGAGATCATAAGGTTTCAGCAGAGCAGAAGGGTACTAAAACTCAGAAGCCTGCTGATAACCAACATAAGTCCAAAGCTCAGAAGCCCCAAGACCAGAAGAGGAATCCAAGTCATAGCTCTGCTAAGACAAGGAGACCTCAGCAGAATCCGCAGAGGAATGATAAGCCTGGGTCATCTCAGCAGAGTAAGCCCAAGCGAAACAGACCTCAGCCCTGGGTTACTTTTAATGTAACCAAAGTAGGCAAGCCTTCACCGGCCAAAGTATATGAGTCATTCAGAGGCTCAAGCCAAAACTATCCTTTTGAGCAGCCCACCTACAAACCTGCTGTTATCACTCATCGCCCCAGAAAAGATCCTCTGAGGGAGATGATCTTTGTGGACAAGTATGGTAGAAGGTTGAGATCCCCTAAACCTCATAAGAATGATCTCTACCTGTGGATCCAGAAAGTAGAAACTAACCAATCAGGACCCAAAGAAAGGGTACCTAAAGCCTGAAGTTTTAATTTCAGGCAAACTCTAGCCCAATAGAGAGAGGAGAAGCCAAAGGTCATGTCTGGTACATTGATAGTGGTTGCTCGAAGCACATGACTTTTGAGAAGCATCTCCTCCAGGACCATGTGACGCTTGATGGGCCTAGAGTTGTGTTCGGTGACAACAATTTTGGAGTCACCAGAGGAGTTGGCACCCTGCTGATCAAAGGAACAAGAGTTGAAGAAGTCTACTATGTAGAAGGGCTTATGCACAATCTTCTGTCAATATCCCAATTCTGTGACAAGGGATATTCAGTAAGATTTTCTAATAACTCTTGTTTTGTTATTAAAGATTTAAATGAGCAGGTGCTACTAACTGGCCTCAGAAGAGGTAATATGTATCTTGCAGATTTTGCAAGTTGTCCAGCCGATTCATGTTTGGTTGCTAAAAGCTCATCAGAGATCAGTTGGCTCTGGCACAAGAGGTTAGGTCATCTGAACTTCAAGACACTCAACAAGGTTGCAAGGAAGGGTCTTGTCAGAGGACTACCAAATAAGGTGTTTGCATCTGAGCAGAAGTGTGATGCTTGTAAAAAAGGGAAGCAGACTAAAGCCTCATTCAAAGATGTGCAGAGTACTTCAACCACAAAAGCACTCCAACTGCTTCATATGGACTTGTTTGGACCAGTCTCACCTCTTAGCTTCAGTGGAAGGAAGTACACACTGGTGATTGTTGATGATTATACAAGATTCACTTGGGTAGTGTTCTTGTTCAAGAAGAATGAGACTATGGTCAAGATGTTGGAGTTGTTCAAGAGGATTCAGAAGGAGCTGGACCTCAGCATAGTCAGAATCAGAAGTGATAAAGGTACTGAGTTTCTTAACTCTATTGTTTCTGACTATTGCAGGGATAATGGTATTCAGCATGAGACATCAGCTGCCATAACACCTCAGCAGAATGGGTTAGCTGAAAGGAGAAATATAACTCTCAAGGAGGCAGCAAGGACCATGTTAGCTGAATATCAGACTCCTCAAAGGTTTTGGGCAGAAGTCATCAATACTGCTTGCTTCATCCAAAATAGGTGTCTACCAGTCAAGAGACATGGGAAGACTCCTTATGAAATGTACAAAGGTAAAACTCCTAATCTTTCCTTTGTCCATATTTTTTGGTGTAGGTGTTTCATCCATGACAATGGAAAGACTAAGTTAAGGACTTTTGATGCTAAGGTTGTTGAAGGAATTTTCTTAGGATATTCTGGAAGTAGCAAAGCCTATAAAGTCTTTAATAAAGTCTCTCTGTGTGTGGAGGAGACACCTCATGTTGTATTTGATGAATCTATTCATGAGTACAACAAGGAGAAGCTAGCAGAAGAGGTGGATCAGCTGAATCTGTCAGACAAGCCAGATCTGATTAAGGTAGTGGTACCTAGGATAGAATCAGATTCAGATGATGAGCCCAAGTCAGCTGATAAGCCTCATCAGCACCAGATGATCGCACATTGACTCCTGACACTAACCAAGGGGGAATATCAGACAAGACCCAAGAGGAGCAGACCATGGCACCTCAGAGGGGCAAGAAGAAGTTGTCTGATTTCCCAGCTGAGCAGATCTTAGAAGATCCAAGTGTGGGTGTTCAGACCAGAAGAAAGCTAAACTTGGGTGCTCAATTCAGTTGTTATGTGTCTCTGATAGAACCCAAGAATATCCATGAAGCTCTTGAAGATCCAAACTGGATTGTAGCTATGCAAGAGGAGCTAAACCAGTTTGCAAGACAAGAAGTTTGGACTCTAGTGGAGAGGCCCAAACATCAGAAAGTCATAGGCACTAAGTGGGTCTTTAAGAACAAAAAGGATGAAAATGATGTAGTGGTTAGAAACAAGGCAAGGCTAGTAGCCCAGGGGTATTCACAGTCAGAGGGGATTGACTATGACGAGACATTTGCTCCTGTGGCAAGACTAGAAGCCATCAGACTGTTTCTGGCCTATGCTGTTTTCAAAGGGTTCAAGGTATATCAGATGGATGTCAAGTCAGCTTTTCTGAATGGAATCCTGGCAGAAGAGGTTTATGTGGAACAGCCACTAGGATTTGAGATAGGGAACAAGGTTTATAGGTTGCAGAAGGCTTTATATGGACTAAAGCAGGCACCTAGAGCTTGGTATGATACTCTATCACAATTCCTACTGGATAGTGGATTCAGCAAAGGAAAGATAGACAAAACCTTGTTCAGAAAAGAAGATGGAGATGATATCCTCTTAGTGCAGATCTATGTGGATGATATCATCTTCGACTCCCCAACAAGCAGATGTGTGATCAGTTTAGCAAGCTGATGACTAGCAAGTTCAAAATGTCCATGATGGGGGAGATGACCTATTTCCTTGGACTGCAGGTGAAGCAAATGTCCAATGGAACTTTTATCAGCCAAGCTAAGTATGCCAAGAATCTGATAGAAAAGTTTGGAATCAGTAGCAGCAGAGAAGCTACGATTCCAATGATGGCAAACTTTAGCATGGATCCAGATGAGACTGGTGAGAAAGTGGATCAGACACAGTATAGAGGACTTATTGGTTCTCTGCTGTATCTCACTGCCAGCAGACCTGATATCAGCTTTGCAGTAGGGGTATGTGCAAGGTTTCAGGCAAATCCTAAGAAATCTCATCTGGAAGCAGCTAAGAAGATTGTGAAGTATTTGAAGGGTACTTCCAATCTAGGTCTCTGGTACCCTGCTGATGATAATCTTCAGCTGAGTGGGTATTCAGACTCTGACTATGGAGGTGCAAGATTGATAGGAAATCGACTTCTGGCACATGTCAGTTTCTGGGAAGTAAGCTGATATCTTGGTTCTCCAAGAAGCAAACTTCAGTAGCTACTTCCACAACAGAGGCAGAGTACATGGCTGCTGGTAGTTGCAGCTCTCAGCTGCTCTGGATCAGACAATAGCTGAGGGACTACCATGTGATTACAGAAGAGATACCCATCTTCTGTGATAGCACAAGTGCAATAGCCATTACTCAGAACCCAGTTCTTCATACCAGATGTAAGCATGTGGACATAAGACATCATTTTCTTCGAGATCATGCTGAGAAAGGAGACATCAGGATGGAGAAGATTCACACAGAGAAGCAAAGAGCAGATGTTCTTACCAAACCATTAGCAGAGGTAAGCTTCAGAGAATTAGTAGCAGAGTTAGGAATGATAGATGGAGGAGCAGTTCTTTAGAAAGAAAGGTTTGGGTTGTCAGGGTGGTCAGCTGGTATCCAGCTGAGGCATAATCTGCTGAAGTAATCAGCTTCACATAAGCTGATCTGGTATGTCATCTTACTTTTTCTTGTCTTATCTCTATCTTGTTATTTCTAACTTGATACAGGTATAAGTCATGAGAGTCAGACTAGACCATTTCGCTTCAGCTGATCCATGTTAGCTGACATTAAAGATCCAGATGAGCAGAAAAGATTTTCATGAGGATCACTCTTATCAGCTGACTCTGCCACGTCAGCATTTTGATAAGTATTTTTTTTTATGGTCCTCGTTGTCTGTTTTGAATTTTTTTGTTTTGTCTAAAATCTTTTCTAAAATTAATAAATCCCTATTTTCTAAATTTTTTTTAATTGGCAATCAAACCTTTTCTCTTACGAAAATTTGGGGATTTATTACTTTTTCCAGAATAAAGTGTCAGTGGTAATTAATTTCTCACCGTCCAAATTACATCACTAAAAGTTTTTCATCTTTACCTTTTTCAAAAAGGCGGAACTGTTGACGGCCAAAACCTTTTCGAAAACCTGACACTTACGCATCACCCCCAAAACTATCAAAGGTCATCTAATCTGGACCTTTGATTTGTGTGATGCAAAATACAAATCTACGATAAAAAATGATCGATTTTAATTTTGGAAAAACTGCTCATCTCACTCGATTCATATAAATACCCTGTAATCTTCTTTCTGAAAACCTTTCTGCATCGAAATCTGTCTATCTTCTCTATTCTCTTGTCTGCATATTTCTTTCTCTGTGAAATTAACCTTTGTGTTGAAGCAATGGATCACAAAGCTATGAAGAAGATGTTCAAAACTATGATGTATGCCGAAATGTGTGTCGATTATAACACAACAAAGGTTCCAGAGATTCGAGAAATACTATATTTTCTCCAACATCACAATCTCCGAACCTTCATCTCCATGACGCCCCCAGATAACCAGACGCTAAATTTCTATGCCTTCCAATTTCTACTCAAAGCCCAGTTTAGCCCTAACACTATTGGGTCTTTGGTTGGTGGGAAAACGGTTGTTCTGTCCAAGGATGTTGCGGTAAAGCTTTTTAGTTTATCAGCCTCTGGTATCCAACCTCACACATATAAGGAGGCAGATTATTTGACTACCTTCAAGATAATGGCAAGGAAGAGTCATCAGGACACAACCACAAATCTTAAGAAGAATATGCTGAGTAGGAGGTTTAGGTTTTTCATGGATGTTGTGAACAAGGTAATTCTTGTTGAGCAGGGAAGTTTGGATGCCCTTACCAAACTTCGACTTAGTGTCCCTCGCACGATATTGGATGGGGTTCAAGCTGACTGGGTGAGTCTTCTTTGGTTTCGCTTGGAGCAGGAGTCCAAGAGGTATGCTGCTGAAGTGGTGAATGGACAGCAGGTCTATAAGTTCACCTCAAAATGCTCTATGGCTACCAAGATTACAATAATCTTGAATCACTTGCTGCCAAAGCATAGGTGGGATAAAGAATGGGTTGTTAAGTACAACCATACCAAGTTTCTGAGGGGAAGCAATTTGGATGTGATTGGGTCAGCAGATTCAGATTCGACAGCTGACCCAGCAGCTATTGCACCAGGGCCTTCTGCTGATTTTGGTAAGAAGCAGAAGAGGAAGGCTTCAAAGCCTGCTGGAGGGAGTAGGAGGAAGAAGTCAAAGAAAGAGACTACTCTAGTTCAAAGGAAACTTTCCTTTGAATCAGATGATGAAGATGATACTGCCCCTCTGAGCAGTCTGAAGGAGAAGAAGTCTTCCTCAGAAAAGCATACTCTGCTGGTTGATGAGTCCTCTGATACAGAAGTGGAACAAGCAGAGGAAGAATCAGCTGATGAAGCTGGTTCAGGGGAAGAGGAGTCTAAGTCTGATCCTGATGAAGAAGAGGAGGAGTCAGCGGAAGAGGAATCAGCAGAACCGTCGGTTGCTAAGACAGAGGTTGTTCAATCCTCTGAAGAGGCACCATCAGCAGATACACCTTTAGCCACCGATCCAATTAGGTCAGCTCAACCCTCTCCTTCATCTGATTCGCCACACACACTTCCACATTCCCCATCGCCTCATGCATCCCCAGCTTCACAAATCCCAGCTGGCAATGAACCAGAGGAGATAGCTACCTCTGGTGAGCCTTCAGCTATTCCCAAACCCTCTCACCCTGAACCCATTGATCTTGAAACCCCCAACTCCCCCACCGAAATGGCTCAACAAGCACGATTATCTCACCTTCGTTCAAAGGGGCCTCTTGAACTAGGGATGATCATTACTGCCCTAGCCCATATTTCCCTATACATCCCAGAACTCAGCCCCTATCCTGCCTATCAAGATATTTTAGCTGATGGTCTTGCCTGGGCTCAAGCGAGAGAAGGTCCAGTTACCTTCTTTTTGGAGTTGATAAAGGAGATGGGTGAAGCAGCCTTTACCGAGTGGGAAGAAATCTTGATGGATGCCTTGGAGGTTAAGGCACCATCTCAGCTGACATCTCCTGAAGGGTTGAGAAAAGTTTCACGAACTTTGCTGCTCAAAGATGGTGTTGAGCTGAACTGTCCTGAAACAGTAATATCAGAATTCATTCCTCCAGCAGCAAACTTCGAAATCAACCCAGCTGATCACGTGACTCCTGAAATTTTAGATCAACTAAAAGACTATTTTGATGATCATATCAGGGAAGTCAAAGCTACCTTGCTGGCCGCTACATCTGCTGCTCCCTCACTTATTGAGACACACGTTCACCAAGTATTGTTGGATCACCGGAATAAGCTGAGGGATGCCCTTGAGGATGGATTATATGTCACCAGAAAAGAGTTGTTCTTTACTCGCAAGAGGATCGAACAAGAAGCCAAGGAACTCCTTGATGATGCTAATGCCTCGTTCTCTGCTGAATCAGAGAAAATTAGACTGCTCACCCTCAATCTGGAGAAAGAAGTGGCAGAATGCAAGGATGGTCAAGCAGATCTCAAGGATGTTGTTGATATGCTTCCCACCTCACTTCCCTCTTCGTCTGCTATTGATGATATCAAAAAGGGGGAAGAGAAGAACTCAGCTGATATTGCCACCCTACAAGCTAAGATGGAGTCACTAAAAGCTCTATTGACGAAAAGGGATGGAGTTTTGTCCGCTAGAATCCAAAACGTAGAAGAGTATGTTAATACTCTAAATCTGGCACAGCAGAGAGCTCAAGTGATGAGAGATCAGAGGATGGCTTAGGCTTTGCAGAGGCAAGAGGTGGTAGCTAAGGAAAGAGAGAAAAAGAAGCGTATCATGAACACTGAACTCGATGAGCAGCTTGCAAAAGAATTGCATCTAGCAGAGAAGGAGACTCCTGAAGAGAGGAACAAGAGGCATGAGAGGGAAATGTATGATGAGCTGGAGAGACGCTACCAGAGAAAACTGAAGAAACAAGGGAAGATGGTTTCTCAGGGTAGCAGATCAAAAACTGGAAAGTACGTTCGTGAACCAAATGAACCTCTGGTTGACGGACCGATTGACTGGTTTTGCAAAGACCTGCCAGCTGAGCTTGTGGACCTCTGGAGGACGATCAAGGCAAGGATCATGATTCATTTTTATGTTCTCAGAGGAGAAGATACCAGAGGAGAAAGGGAGAAAAATGCAGAATTCAGAGATTGGCTAAAGGAGACTTTTCCAATTTTCTATAAGGCAATCACTGAAGTTATGCTGAAGGTGGATGTTCAGCCGGAACTGCCTGAGATTGAGTTGTTTTCCACTCCGTCTGATGATAGTGGGAAGATTGACTTGAGAGAAATCAGAAGGATATGGTTGCAGATGGTAACTTGCTTCTTTTCAGATCTTCCAGATTCCTCTGTTGCTGCTCTGAAGAATATTGAGAAGAGATTCCTCGACTGGATGCAAGTGCCTATTGACAGCAGAAAGCCGTTGGTGATGTAATAGGCCAGTTGAGTCAGCTGAGGTTAGGTGTTCTTATTTCTTGTAATCTCTGTCTGATTAATGAAGTTTTATCTTTCCAGACAACTTCTTGTTGTCAGTTGCTTTTTACTTTCTGTCTAAAGGATCTTATCTAAATATCTTCTTTTCTGTCCTATTTTGATCTTGATTTTGATTGAAAATGCTTATCTGTTGAGATCAGCTGAGTTGGTTTTAATATCATCAAAAAGGGGGAACTTGTTAGGATATTCCTGTTAGTTGTTTTGATGATATAATATACCAATCAGCTTATAATAGGACCAGCTGAACCTGTTAGTCAGCTGATGAGTAGTTAGGATTAGATAGGTTTGTGTAAGGGGGAATTCACCTTGCTGCATACAAGATCCGAAGCTATCGTAGAAAAGAAGACTAGCTAAGGCCTTGAGGACTTAGTCGATTCCTGAAGACAGAAGACTTAAGCAGCTGACACTGGAGCATCAAGAGTAGAACATCAGAGGAGTTAAGATCAGCTGACATCATAGGAGACAGATCAGCTGACATCAGAGGAGTTAAGATCAGCTGATATCAGAAGAGTCAGATCAGCTGATATCAGAAGATCAGGTGAACACGTCGCAGACAAGACAAGGACCAAGGATCAAGAGTTTCCAGACAAGGTTCAGAAGACCAGCTGAGGTGCACTCCAACAGACTTGCACATCAGCTGAGGTCCAAGTATCAGCAGACTGATACACAAGCTGAGGAGACAGATCAGCTGAAGTCTTGTGCTATGCCCAGATTTTACGGAATCAATTCAAGGGTTGACCTGCGATAAAAAAAGGAAGATTCCCAGAATAGAAGATCAATCAATCAAGGGGACAAACTTGATTGATTGTAAATCGCGAAGATTGACGGGAATCAAGAAGGAGATTCAATCAATCTCAATGATTGATTGAATACGAGATTATCGGATCTCAAATTTCTAGTCCATCCCAATGGCTAGTTATTTGACCCTATAAATTAGAGTAACAGTGATGATTTCAGTATCGGATTCACACGCACTTTAAGCTTGCCGAAACTCTGTCAAAATCATTACTCGCACTCAACACCCTATATTCATACTGATTATTTGTAAAGCTTTGTAGAAGCTGTGAGAAGTCGATTGCTTCTGAAGCATTTTATAAGAGAGTAGTACTCTCGAAGTGAGTGAGTGAGTGAGTGAGTAAAGTTAGTGGAGAGCCCCACAATTCCAGTTGGATTGTGGAGAGTGGAGTAGGACATTTGTCCGAACCACTATAAATCCCTCGTGTCCCGTGCCTTTATTTTCTGTTCTTTACTTGTGCACATCACCTAAAAATGATTTTCTTCAAAAACGTTTCCGCACAAATTTACACAGCGCACAACTTTCAAATTCAGACTATCTCAAGTAGTCTGATGTTTTTGAAATAAGCCAAAAATTTGGAAAAAGGTTTGAATCCCTACAAGTCTATTCAACCCCCCCCCCCTCCCCCCTTTCTAGACTTGTTTAAGGGTATTCTTTCTCTAAAACCTGCCTTTGGGACCAACAACAATCCTTTAAGAAGTGTACCTTCGCAACCTTGGGCACTTTGGCCTTTGCCTTCGAGCATTTTAATTACAATGTTTGGGACCTTGGTCCTTGCGCGTTACAAAGTTTTCTGGCATTTGGCGAGCTGAGGCTGGCGAGCTCCCTTGAGTAGTGGGCGACCTGGGGTAGCTCTCCTAGTTGGCGGGCTACGCAGGTCCAAACACTTGGCAAATTTTCTGACTTCACAAATTCTCTAACTTTTTATAGCAACGTAATTTATACCGGTTGCTATCAACACTTCTGATGCGAACCTTCGACTAGTCTATTACAGAATTCTAGTCTATTGGTAGAACTTTTTCAGGTGTGCCACACTCCAGGTATATGACGAGGCGTTGCCTTCTGCGTCTTCGAGGTCGTAGGTGCCATTTGGCCAGGCTGCGGTAACCCAGAACGGTCCTTCCCAGTTCGACCCGAACACACCTGGTGGGGCCATCAATTTCTTCTTCAGCACTAGGTCCCCGACTTTGAACTTTCAGTTGCGGACCTGGGAATTGTAGTACTTTTCAGCTCTACGCTTGTAGGTGGCGTTCTTCATTTCTGACGAAGCTCTGGTTTCTTCGATCAGATCTTTCTCAACTGCCAAGGCTTCGTCATTCTTTTCTTCATCATATCCTACCACTTTCCAAGTCTTGTTCTGGACTTTGACCAGGACTACGACCTCAGTTCCGAAGGCTAGGGTAAATGGGGTCTCTCCGGTGCTGGTCCGGTACGATGTTCTGTAAGACCACAGGACCTCCGAAAGTTCGTCTGCCCAGCTCCCTTTCTTATCTTCGAGGCGGGGCTTCAGTATGTGTTTCAGAATTTTGTTCACCGCCTCGACCTGGCCGTTCGACTGTGGATGGTACGGATTCGAGTAGTGCTTCTTGATGTTCCATGAACTGCAAAAGTCTCTCAACTTTTGACCGCCGAACTGCCTTCCGTTATCTGTGATGATCGACTGCGGAAGTCCGAACCTGCAGATCAGGTTCTTCCATATGAAGCCGATCATTCTTTCTTACGTTATTGTTGTGAGAGCTTCGGTCTCAGCCCACTTAGTGTAGTAATCTACTGCTACAACAACAAACTTTACACCGCCTCTACCATGTGGAAACGGGCCGATCAAGTCGATACCCCATTTCGCGAAAGGACATGGGCTGAAAACCGACTTCAGTTGGTTGGGTGGGGAGTGGATGTTAGGTGCGAAAAGTTGACACTTTTGACACCTTCGTGCGAAGCTGATGGCATCCTTGCGAAGAGTGGGCCAATAGTACCCCTGTCTGATCGTCTTGTATGCCAATGCTTGCCCCCCAGCTTGAGTCCCACAAATTCCTTCGTGGATTTCTTCTAACAATTCAGACCCCTATTTTTTGGTTAGGCACTTGAGCAGGGGTAGAGAGAATCCACGTTTGTAGAGTTGGCCATCCAGCAACGTATATCTGGCAACTTGCTTTACTAGCCGGCTAGCTTCCCAGGCATCCACGGGGGTTGTTCTGTCTTTTAAGTATTTTTGGATTGGAGTGCACCAATCTTCACTGTCCTCCTGCCCCCCACTCGAGGTCTGATTTATTTTGTAATCGGATGTCGAGGGGTTTTTCAGCGTGGTGATTACAACCTCCATGAATTCGGCCTTACCGTCACTGGTAGCTAGCCGGGCTAGGGCATCCACTTGTGTGTTTTCTAGCCGCGGTATCTGATTGATGTAGACCTGCATGAACATCGAGATCAGATGCGTGGCTATCTTCTGGTAGGTCATCATCTGCGGGTCTTTTGCCTCATACTCCCCCGGACTTGGGATATTATTAGCTGGGAATCTCCGAAAACTTGAAGATTGGTTGCCCCCACAGCTAATAATAGCCTAAGTCCAGCTATCAAAGCTTCATACTCCGCCTCATTGTTGGTTGCTCGAAAGTTAAACCGGATTGCGGAGGTGAAGACTTGTCTGTCCGGGCTGATCAGGACTACGTCGGCGCCCGCTGCTATGCTGGTTGATGATCCGTCAACGTAGAGATGCAACGGAGCTATACGCCCCTTCGTCGGATCTTATGGGAAAGTTAGCTCGACAATGAAGTCGGCAAGTGCTTGTCCCTTGATCGCTGTTCGGGGTGCGTAGGTTATACCGTATTGGATGATCTCTAGTGACCATTTCAGCAGGTGTCCGGTGGTGTCTGGGCGCTGTAGTATTTGATGTAGTGGGAACGTCGTCAGCACTTCTACCGGGTGGTCAAAGAAGTAAGGCCTCAATTTTCTAACACTCATCACCAGTGCATAAGCCAGCTTCTCTGTTGGGGTGTATCGCAACTCAGCTTCGTGTAAGACTTGGCTTACATAGTACACTGGTAGGTGTGTTTTCGCCTCTTCTCGGACCAGGACGGAGTTGATGGCCACCTCCGACGCGGCTAGGTATAGATACAGCTTCTCTCCAGGTATCGGCTTTGACAGTACCTGCATATCTGCTAGGTATCTTTTGTCTGGTCCATATTTCCTTCGCTTTTGGCGCACGGATCTCCTTGCCGAATCTATGTTAAGTCTGTGGCAAGCACGCTCCAAAGGGATACCTGTCATGTCTTCGTGGGACCAGGCAAACACGTCCAGATTGGACATCAAGAATAGTTCCATCCACGACCGGTACGGTTCAGGTAACTTAGAACCAATGAAAAGTTCTAAGTCCCTTTCTGGGTCCACCGGGAGTGCCGTTAGTTCTTCCATGGGGGTGGCTTTTCTCTTTTGACTTTTCCACCTTGGGTCGCTGATGAACTCGTCCCACTCCTCTTGTGACATCTGCGTAGGTTCGTGACCTATGCGCGGTTCGAGGTCATCGGGTTGGCTTTCAGCTTGGGCGGGTTCATTAACCTTCAGTACCTCCGATGGTTTGTCAACTTGAGATGGTGCGGTGACCTGGGGAGTTGGGTCAACGTCCATTGGTGTTGGTTCTTGACCTCCAGCAGGTCCCCCGTCTTGGGCTTCATCAACCACTTCCATGGGAGCAGGTTGTTGTTCCTGCATAGGTCCCGACACTTGCACAGGTCCCAACGCTTGGGTCTCCCCCAATCCCTCCATTGGTGTCAGTTGTGTGTCTTGCACAGGTCCTGTCCCTTGGTCGATTTCCGACAAATCGCCTACCTCCATCATCTCAGTTTCGACCGAGATGTCGTCTAGGATGTTTGGCTCGTCTGTTGGAATCTGTACATCCTCTTCAAGGATGTGGACCTGCGTAACAGACTTTTTGACCCGACCATCTTTGATTTGGAGTGAGCACTCTCTGGCCTTTTTCTGGTCACCTTTGATGGTTCTGGCACCTTTTGGAGTTGGGAATTTCAAACAGTAGTAGTAGGTCGAACACGCCATTTTGAATTCATTGATAAACGGGCGGCCAAGGAACCCGTTGTAGGAGGACTGCTAGTCTACAACTAGGAAATCTATGAGCCTAGTCAGCCTCCGCTCCGGGTCCTCGGCCGATACAAGTTGGACGCTCAACCTAATGCTACCTAGGGGGACGGTTACAACCTCTCCAAACCCCACTATCCTAGCATTGCTAAGTTCCAGATACGACTCAAAATCACCTAAGGCATCTAAGGTGTATTTGAAGAGAATCTTGGTTAATGCGCCGGTGTCCACAAGTAGTCTGTGAACTCGGACGTTCATGATGTTGGTGGTTATCACCAACGAGTCGTTGTGGGGCGTCAGTACCCCCTCCAGGTCCGCTGAGGAAAATGTCAGCTCATCAGTAAGCTGTACGATGGACCTGGGGCCGGAGCTGCCTTCCTGGACCTGGTTTATGGCCCGGATTTCGGCCTTCCTTTTTCTTTTAGACATGGAGGATCCCCCGTCCTGGAGACCTCCAGCAGCTCCGATCTCCTCCTCGAGAACCAAGAGCTCTCGGGTGGGCTCCATGTTTTGCTGAGGTTGGGGAGGTCCCCTTCATCTGTTCTGAGGTCCGCGCTGTCCCGCGTCCTCCTCCTCATCATCGGAGGCCTCCCTCCTGTCGAACCTCGGCCTCTTAGTTGGGGCCTTCTTCACGAACTCGGCCAGATTCCCATCCTCATAGAATTTCCAGAGCTGTTTGAGGAGGTCTCTGCACTCGCTGGTGAAGTGGCCGATGGCCTGGTGGTAGGCGCAGTACTTATTGGGGTTGAGCCTTGTACGGTCCTGGCGGATCCGCCTCGGCTACTCCAGCAGGGCCTTGTCCTTGACAGCGGTAAAGATGTGGTCGACGGAGACGGTGAGGACTTGGTTGAGCTTTTCCTTGAACTCGTCCCCGTCGCCAAGGGCCTTTAAGTTTTGAGGGGCCTTATATGCGCCCCCAGACTTCTTCCCGTAGGGAATCTTCTCCTTTGGGGCACCAGCTTCTTTCAGTAGTGCCTCCTGCATAGCCACGAACACCCCCGCCTTGTGGCAGAATTCAGCATAAGTGTTCGTACATGCGAGGTGCATTTCCTTCCAGAGGTTGGTGCCCTTCCTGAGCCCGGCCATCGCTGTGACGACCTTGGTATCCTCGCTCACCGGCTCGCCCTTCAGCAGTATTTTATCGAACCTCTCCAGGTACTGCTGGTCGGTCTTGTTCTCGCCTTGGTAGATGTTGGCGAGGCGGTGTTTCTGGGTAAGGTAGGACCCGAACCCAGAAAAATGGGCCAAGAACTCCCGCGAGAGTTGGCCAAATGAGCAGATCGACCCTGGGGCGAGCGATGAGAACCAGCAATTGGCTCGGTCCCCTAAGGTCAGTGGGAAATTCTGGCATTAGATGGAGTCGGTGGCACCGATCGAGATCATGAAGTCCGCATACTTGGCCAAGTGGACCTTCGGGTCGGACTCGCCCTCGTATGCGGACATCACCGGGAATTTGATTTTCTTCTAGATCGGTGCTCGGAGGATGGTAGGTGCCAATGGGGATGCGGGGAGAGCCGTGGCGTCAAGTCTACCAGACTTGGCTGCTACTTGTGCTTGTAGCATTTCGATGGCTTTTTTCAGCGAGGCTAGCTCGTCATCGAGGGTCATCTCCGGTGGAGGTTGCTCGAAGGTCGTGCGTCTCGTGGACGCACGTCCCTGAGATGCCTCACTCTGGGGTTACCTCTCAGTGACGGGCTGGAATTTACGTCCGCCATAGGGGCCCAACCAGTCGGTGGCGGGCCTTCTCAATCGGTCGTGGGAGGACCTGTGTGGCTGCAGGTCTGAGTCTCCCCCGTGGGACGTGACCGGGGCGGCCATTCGTTCATTTTCTCCGCACCTGGGCCCTAGTCTGCCCTGGAGGACCTCTCCCCTCGTCGATTGGTGGGTGTCGGACGCCTCGGTGTAGGCCGAAGCTCGCCCGGTGTATGGGGCGGGCTCCTCCACCACCTTGGCTTTTCCGGCCCGTTCTCGGTGTTGGCGTGCTTGGGCCAAGCTCGCCTCCTGCTCGGTGGGGAGAGTGTTGTACTCCCCCTGGTCTGGGTGCTCTGAGTGGGCCTCACCTGCTCCCGGGCCTCGGCTGGAGCTCGCCTAGGTACTAGGGCGAGCTCGTCATTCTGCCTCTGCTGCAACCTCTGAAAAGTTACGATGGTGCGCTGGAGCTCGTCGGGGTTGTTGGCCAGGTCCCTCAGGGCAGGGCTCAAGTCTTCCTGGGTTACTACAACTCGCGGAGGTCGCGGAGCGGTAGTGCTTTTCTGGGGAGGTCGGCACGAGGTCTCCACCACTTGGCGCGAGGTCTCCACCTCGGCCTGGTCCTGGTCTCCCCCCTTCGACCTTCCTGCAGTTGCGGAGGTCTGTCCCTTAGCCATTTTTGGGTTTTGGAGGGGGTAACTTGCAGCAGGTCGCCGAGGTGGGGTGAGGTCGCCGAGGTGATGGTCTCAAGCCAGCTTGGGTGAACTTCGTCCGTGTTTTCGTCTAGCGTCGTGTGCAATGAATTATCCGAAATTTGTTTTATTCGAGTACACGAGTGCGTTTGAAAACTTTTTCCGGGCAGAATTTGGGAAATTCAGAAATTTAGATTTTCATCCGGAAATCTGGGTTTTCGTTCGAAGGGATGAATATGTGTGTGTATCTTCAAGTGTTCTTAAGTTTTATCAAGAACACCTTCAAATCTTCAAACAAAACCCTAACTTTTTGTTCTTGAAAATTTTTAATTTTTCAGATTCGGATCCTTCCTCTAGCGCCAAATTGTTGATAGAATTTACTAATCGTGTTTGTTATGTGGCTAGTTATGTCGGATTAATTCTACCAAACAATAATCGAAGGGTTTCGTGTTCTTGGATATAGTATAGAGAGGGAGACGAGAGCTTAGAGAGAGAAAGTAGAGTGTAGGAAATGAATTAATTGGATTGAATTGTACAAGAGAGATCTTATTTATAGGTGTGCCAGTGTGAGGTGGCACCTTGCGAGCCTACTTGGCTTCCGGTGTTGACGAAGGTTCGTAACCTTCGTCTTGGTCCCTCACACTGCTCCCTATACCGTGCCTCGTCCTACTACTATGCCTTAGACTAGATGGGCCTCGTTAAAAACCTCGCCGTAAACCACCCTTGTGCATAAACCGGACGGAGGAAAAAATAGCGCAACCATCAGGATCTAGCAGGCTACGGGATGAGCTCTTAGGCGAGCTCCCAGGCGAGCTCTGCTATCTTGTGTCTTTTCTGGGAGTTGTATCATCGACGGACCTTGGTGAGGTCCCCCTTGGGACAGGGGGGAGCTCTAAGGCGAGGTCTGATGTCTTATGCCCCCAATGCTACGTGGAGGCGAACGGACCTCGGGACCTCGGCGAGTTCCTTCAGCCACCTCTCTTCTCGGGAAGGGCTAGGTACCCGAGCGAGCTCCCATCTTCGTAGGAAGGCCGATGTCGGCCCCTTGGTCCTCTGGAGCATACCGGCGACCTTCCCAGCCTTGAGCCGAATGATCTCTTAATCATCCTTGGGTAGCTCGCCCATCAACAAAGTTATCATCAACTGCATTTGTGAACCTCTCCAACTCTATTTCAACAAATTCGTCCAAAGACAAATCTTCTAAACCATCAACATAATCCAAGTACCAATTAGCAGCCTCATCCTCCATGTTTAATGTAGCTAGCATGATCTTATCTACATCCTCCATTAGATTTAATTTGAAATATTTGTAACAATTCTTCAAACATGCCTTAGGGTTACGACCCTTGAACACTGGAAAATCGACCCTAGGATTTCTAATTAAAGTTTCCATTGCCACTGTTATACTTGGTATTTTAAGTGTGATAGTTAGGCCTATGTGAATTCTGAACGTTCAAATTTTCTTCATAATATGGATCACCATAGTGATCAGATTCAAGTCTGCTAAATGAATTATACTTTGAACCTGTAGGAGAATAATCTTATTGTTGTTGAGTCATATGAGGATGAGCTTTCTTTCTTGGTCTAGTTTCGGCAGTAGGTCTACTAAATTTAGTATCCCCTGCCCCGTTCTGAGCACCAAAGCTAAATTAAGAGGCCACAGGACACAAAGGAGTAGGAATATTCTGGCATCGTTATGTCCATGAGAACAACACATAGCTTCTCTGCAGATGTTATCTCCAACATCTAGGGACGATTTAACATTTTCGGCACTAAAGCCATCCGTTAGAGCTTTACCTTTTCCCATGGCAAGTGCTCTTAACTGCCTCAATACTTCCTGCATTTGTTGTTTCAAATCATCCAAATCCGTTGCTTGCTTATCCAATCACTGAACCATTTCATTCATAATATTGGTTTACTCTTGTCGCAATTCTTCAATTCGTTGATCTAACGAGCCAACATGATATTCCAATGAATTGATACAGTCTGAATTACTAACCATACTTGTTGCACAACTGAAGAGAGGGTTGATGGCTCTGAGGTCACTTCCAAGGAAAGACTATTGCTCTGACCTATCAATCCTAAATTTGTTTGATGCTTTATTGATTGTCCACTGTGTTGACTTTCTATCCAAACAAGTCTTCCTCACCAAATACTGATGGAGTAAGACCTTTTTGAAATTCCATCTTTGACACCTTATATTAGCTTTCTTCGTTCATATTTGACCAGACTGAGTGAGTAGACTATTTTCAATTTTACAAGCTATCCTTTCAGACCTTCTTTCTAGAGATACTGATATTTCATCAATTTTTTTCTTTTTTATTTTGATGTTAGATTTGTATTTTTGGGTCATTAGTCACAGATGAGGCAGGAGATGACATGGTTAGTATTTCTAGAAATCATGAGATGATACTGGAACAAAATCATTAAGTGAAAATTTGGTTTTACATTGCCAAATAATAAGATGCCAAGGCAGATAGTATATGTATAAAAAATTCTTTAAATTGCTCTATATCGTTTATGTCGACACTTGACAACTCTTTACTTCCATCTTTTTTAGGCATTAATTCTTGAAAGCATAATATGAGGACCAAGCCTTTTAAAGCATAAGGTTTCTTATTTATAATCATGGCCTCTATGTATGTTAATTTTGCCAAGTCAATATGGTCTTATTTTTTTCCCCTCTATATGTTCATTAGTTGCTTTGATGGTTCAGATTTTGTAGAAGCTCATTTCGAGTAAATATGCTAATCCAATTAAAGTTGCCCCTGGATGCACTACAAGACTTTAAATCATCTTAATTAGCCTCCGTCTTCTTCATTTTGGTTTAATATCTACACTTTCTCAAAGTGTAGTACAAAATTAATTTTCAAGACATACCCTCAGAAGCCAAAGAAAAAACATCTAGTGAAAAAAAACTCTGAAACATGGAGCAACAAGCAAAGTGCAGTACCAAATTAATACCTACACTTTCTCCAAGTGTAGTACAAAATTAATTTTCAAGACATACCCTCAGAAGCCAAAGAAAAAACATCTAGTGAAAAAAAACTACGAAACATGGAGCAACAAGCAAAGTGTAGTACAAAATTAATCCCTACACTTTCTCAAAGTGTGGTACAAAATTATTTTTCAAGACATACCCTCAGAAGCCAAAGAAAAAGGATCCAGTGAAAAAAAAACTATGGAACATGGAGCAACAAGCAAAGTGTAGCACAAAATTAATACCTACACTTTCTCCAAGTGTAGTACAAAATTAATTTTCAAGACATACCCTCAGAAGCCAAAGAAAAAACATCCAGTGAAAAAAACTATGAAACATGGAGCAACAAACAAGAATATAGCAACAAGCAAAGTGTAGTACAAAATTAATCCATACACTTTCTCAAAGTGTAGTACAAAATTAATTTTCAAGACATACCCTCAGAAGCCAAAGAAAAAACATCCAGTGAAAAAATATTGAAAGTTTCCTCCTCACATTGTGTATCAAGCAAGAATATAACTATGTGTATCAAAATTTCCTCCTCACATTTTCCTTGAAATGTCAGCACTATCACCAGCCATGGCAGGAAAATCTCCCCTCGCCAACTTTTGTGTTCATATTTTACTTTTTGCTTCTTCGATTCGGATATATTTTGCTCCACCTGTCTTTTTATCCTTGCACTTCGACGTACTTCCTTCAATCCACTCTTTTCGACAACAAAAAAGTTGTCTACAGAATTTTGATTGATTTTGATATAACCATTGTACCCAAATTTTGTACCCCATGAGTTTTTGGCGATAAAATACTTGGTACCTTTAATTTCACCATGCCCAATAAGGGTAATTGCGTGATAAGGGTACCCAACTTCACGTTTTTCTATATCAATCCTATTCTGTTTTTCTTCCTCCGTGACGGTGAATATCCCAGTCACATTCACATATTTTTGGAAAGAGGTTAACATTTGTTACATAACTACAAATAACAATACCTTCTATTTTTAACTCAATAAATTAAGAAATTACTCACATTTTTTTAGCTTTTGAATGTTGGTGTACCAATAACACGACTTGCAACAATAACGTGTTTTGTTAGAAGTTCCATGACTTCATCAAGACTCTCTATTTTGCGATACTCCTCAATAAAAATAAGAGATTTTTGAAATTAAAATACACACAAAAATCAGTATAAACACATTTAAACAAACTATCGCATTTAAAAAAATAAAAATAACCTACTTATCCTTATTAACTTTTTGCGAGCACATTCTTGACAACAACCGATCCACTCATAATCAATCAAACGAGATAGGCCCTTGGGTTTTATGTATTTCAAAGCATTACAAGTTTGATTTGGGTAACCTCTTAGGGCCAGATGTTTTGTTTCATCATAAGTTGATGGAGGAAATAACAAATGCATGCAATCTACAAGATCCTGTACTGATCCTCTTACACCCATCAACCCTTGTGATTGCATATCAACATATATGATATCTATCACGACATGCGCATAACAACTATCTACAAAGATTAATATATATTAAATAGAAATTAAAAATTTAAAAGTACAAATAAGTAGCGGGTTAAAGTTCGATAACATTACTTGTTTTTTCTTGTTTTTGGACATCCAAGAGCAAATGTTGAGACAAATAAGCGGTCTAAAAGCAAAAAGTATATAAGACCAAGTTTACAATAATTTTTTTTAAAGAAAATGTGCTAGAGAATTTTTACCCCTGTAAGGAAATGATCTTCATCAACATTAATGTTCACCATTAACCTGTATCATTTCAAGAATATTATAACTGCTGATTCATGCTTTGTCTCAAATAATAATAATAATAATAACAAAACTATTGAAGGGCAAACCAAAACAATCAAATTGCATGTTTAAAGGTCCACACTATAGAGAAATAAAGTAATATGTATGCTAATCTATCACAATGTTTCACACAACCTTTTTACACAAAAAACATCTATGAATGTAGAAGACCATCCAAGTTAGCTACTTGTTCTGAATTTACTTGTAGGCTCTAGCAATTTCATACTATGGGGGAGATCCATGATAATTGCCCTAGAGCTAAAATAAAATTGCAATCCATAACAGGTTAATTACGTAAACCAGACAAAGAGAATGAGGTCTGTGCAATGTGGTTAAAAGTTGATTGGGCTATTTTTTCAAAGGATCTCCATGACACCTTTGTTCAAACTGAGTCAGCCAAGCAACTTTGGGACACTATTTGTCTAAGATATGGTGAAAACAATGTTCCTAAGAAATATAAGATAAAAAGAGAGGTTAGAACCCTATCGCAGGGCACTAATAAACTGCAGGGTGAATTAGCATGTGTAATCCTTGTAATCCACTGTAACTGTGAGATAGGAAAAAAGGTTGCATATGATTAGATGGAGACTAATGTATATCAGCTATTAATGGGATTAAAATTTGTTCATCATAGAATGAAAAATTCATGAAAAAACTTGTGTGTATACTCCACAACAAAATGGAGTTGTGGAGAGTAAACACACACTTGCTAGATATTGCAGTCATGTTACAAGATAATACGCCTATCAAGTTTTTAGTCATATTCAGTGTTGATAGGAGTACATATTATATGTAGGCGTCCAACAGCAGTGTTGCAATGGAAGTATCATTTCAAGAATATTATAACTACTGATTTATGCTTTATCTAAAATAATAATAACAAGCAAATTATTTAAGGCCAACCAAAATAAGCAAATTGCATGTTTAAAGGTCCACACTAATAGAAAAATAAAGTAATATGTATGCTAATCTATCACAACGTTTCACACAACTTTTTCCCACAAAAAAACATCTGTGAATGCAGAAGACCATCCAAGTTAGCTACTTGTTCCGAATTTACTTATAGGCAGTAGCAATTTCATACTGTGGGGGAGATCCATGATAATTGCTTTAGGAGCTAAAATAAAATTGCAATCCATAACAGGAGAATTACGTAAACCAAGTAGAGAGGATGAGGTCCATTTGGTTAAAAGTTGATTGGACTGTTTTGTCAAAGGATCTCCATGACACCTTTGTTCAAACTGAGTCAACCAAGCAACTTTGCGACATTATTTGTCCAAGATATGGTGAAAACAATGTTCCTAAGAAATACAAGATAAAAAGAGAAGTTAGAACCCTATCGCAGGGCACTAACACTGCTAAGGAGTATCTCGATAAGTTTAATAAATTGCGGGATGAATTAGCATGTGTAATCGTTGTAATGCACTGTAACTGTGAGATAGGAAAAAAGGTTGCACATGATTAGGTGGAGAGTAATGTATATCAGCTGTCAATGGGATCAAAAATTGTTCATCACACAAGGAAAAATTCATGAGAAACTTATGTGTATACTCCACAACAAAATGGAGTTGTGGAGAGAAAACACACACTTGCTAGAAATAGCCAGAGCAGTCATGTTTCAAGTTAATATGTCTATCAGGTTTTTGGTCATATTCAGGTCAACGTTTGTGACAACCTAATTGAAACATTGGGCATATATTACAAACAAACACACACACACACACACACACATACACACACACACACACATATATATATATATATATATATATATATGTGTGTGTGTGTGTGTGTGTGTATAACATCGTTTTTTAGGTAACTCAACCTAATTGAAACTTTGGGCAAACATTGGACATATATTACACACATACTCACATACACAGACACACACACATATATATATATATGTATAACATCGTTTTTAGGTAGGTTCAACCTAATTGAAACATTAAGCATATATATAACATCTTCCACCTATGAATGCCTTTTTGCTCAATAAAATGGTCTATGAAATAAAGATAACATATTATCAATCACTCACAAGTAATGCAAAGAAGTGAGATTATACCTTTTTGAGGAGAAATTGGTTGGGGAATGAAGTGGTGTAGTTTTCTAGCAAGAGCAGTCATGTTTCAAGCTAATATTCCTATCAGGTTTTTGGTCATATCCAGGTCTACATTTGTGACAATCTAATTGAAACATTGGGCATATATTACACACACACACACATATATATATATATATATTTATATATATATATGTATATATATATAAATATATATGTATGTATAACATCATTTTTTAGATAGACTCAACCTAATTGAAACATTGGGCATATATATAAGAAACATTGGACATATATTACACACACACACACACACACACACACACATATATATATATATATACACATATATATGTATATGTGTGTGTGTGTGTATACCATCGTTTTTTAGGTAACTCAACCTAATTGAAATATTGGGCAAACATTGGACATATATTACACACATACTCACACACACACACACATATATATGTATAATATCGTTTTTAGGTAGGCTCAACCTAATTGAAACATTAAGCATATATATAACATCTTCCACCTATTAATACCTTTTTGCTCTATAAAATGGTCTATGAAATAAAGATAACATATTATCAATCATTCACAAGTAATGCGAAGAAGTGAGATTATACCTTTTTGAGGAGAAATTGGTTGGGGAATGAAGTGAGATTAAAGCAGTCATGTTTCAAGCTAATATTCCTATCAAGTTTTTGGTCATATCCAGGTCTACGTTTGTGACAATCTAATTGAAACATTTGGCATATATTACACACACATACACACACACACACATACACACACACACACACACACACATATATATATATATATATATATATGTATAAAATTATTTTTTAGATAGACTTTACCTAATTGAAACATTGGACATATATATAAGAACTATTGGACATATATTACATGCACACACACACACACACACACACACACACACATATATATATATATATATATATATATATATATATATATATTACACACACACACATATGTATATATATATAACATTGTTTTTGAGGTAGACTCAATCTAATTGAAACATTAGACATATATATAACATCTTCCCTCCAAATGCCTTTTTGGTCTATAAAATGATCTATTAAAAAAAGATAACATATCATCAATCACTCATAAATAATGCGAAGAAGTGACATTATACCTTTTTTAGGAGATATTGATTGAGGAATGAAGTGGTGTAGTTTTCTAGCAAGAGCAGTAATGTTTTAAGCTATTATGCCTATTAAGTTTTTGGTCATATCCAGGTCTACGTTTGTGACAACCTAATTGAAACATTGGACAAATATCACACACACACATATATAATATCACTTTTTATGTAGGCTCATCTAATTGAAACATTGGGCATATATATAACATCTTTCGCCTCTGAATACTTTTCTGGTGTAATAAAATGGTCTATTAAATAAAGATAACATATGATCAATCACTCACAAATATGCGAAGAAGTGAGATTATATCTTTTTGAGGAGAAATTGGTTGAGAAATGAAGTGGTGTAGTTTTCTAGCAAGAGCAGTCAGTTTCAAGATAACTTATTATCAATTACTCACAAGTAATGCAAAGAAATGAGATTATACCTTTTTGAGGAGAAATTGGCTGGGGAATGAAGTGGTGTAGTTTTCTATCAATCAACCTAATATAACATTGGACATATATATAAGAAACATTGGACATATATTACATACACACACACACACACACATATATATATATATACATCATTTTTTAGGTAGACTCAATATAATTGAAATATTGGGCATGTATATAACTTCTTCTGCCTCTGAATACCTTTTTGGTCTATAAAATGGTCTATTAAATAAAGATAACATGTTATCAATCACTCAAAAGTAATGTGAAAAAGTAAGATTATTCATTTTTTAGGAGAAATTGGTTGGGGAATGAAGTGGTGTAGTTTTATTTTAACTATATCAGTCATGTATAAAGCTAATATGCCTATCAAGTGTTTGGTCATATTCAGATCTACGTTTGTGACAAAATAATATAAACATTGGACATATATTACAAACACACACACACACCCATATTCATATGTATGTTCAACATTATTTTTTAGGTAGGCTCAACCTAAACGAAATATTGTGCAATATATAAGAAATATTGGACATATATTACACACACACACACACACACATATATATATATATATATATATATATATATATGTATATATAACATCGTTTTTTAGGTAAGCTTAACCTAATTAAAATATTAGATATATATAACATCTTCCGTCTCTTAATACCTTTTCGGTCTATAAAATGGTCTATTAAATAAAGATAACATATTATCAATCACTCACATGTATTATGAAGAAGTGAGATTATACCATTTTGAGAAGAAATTGATTGGGGAATGAAATGCTGTAGTTTTCTAACAAGAGCAGTCATGTTTCAAGCTAATATGCCTATCAAGTTTTTGGTCATATCCAGACCTACATTTGTGACAACCTAATTGAAACATTGGGCATATATTACACATACACACACTTATATATATACACATATGTATAACATCGTTTTTAAGGTAGGCTCAACCTAATTGAAGCATTGGACATATATATAAGAAATATTGGACATATATTACACTTGAAATATTGAGCATATACATAACATATTCCACCTTTGAATACCTTTTTTGTTTATTAAATGATCTATTAAATAAAGTTAACATATTATCAATCACTCACAAGTAATGTGAAGAAGTAAGATTATACCTTTTTGAGGAGAAAGTGGTTGGGGAATGAAGTGGTGTAGTTTTGTAGCAAAAACAGTTATGTTTCAAGCTAATATGCCTATCAAGTTTTTGGTCTTATCAAGGTCTACGTTTTTGACAACCTAATTGAAACATTTGGCCTATATTACACATACATATATGTATATATATTTGTATGTATAACATCATTTTTTAGGTAGACTCAACCTAATTTAAATCTTGGACATATATATAAGAAACATTGGGCATATATTACATATATATATTATCGTTTTTAGGTAGACTCAACCTAATTTAAACATTGGGCATATATATAACATCTTCCGCCTATGAATACCTTTTTAGTCCATAAAATATACTTTTAAACAAAGATAACATATTATTAATCACTCACAAGTAATGCGAATAAGTGAGATTATACCTTTTCGAGGAGAAATTGGTTGGAGAATGAAGTGGTGTAGTTTTCTAGCAAAAACAGTCATGTATCAAGCTAATATGCCTATCAAGTTTTTGGTCATATCCAAGTCTACGCTAGTAACAACCTAATTGAAACATTGGACATATATTACACACACACACACACACACACACATATATATATATATATATATATATATATATATATATATAAATATCATTTTCGAGGTAGGCTCAACCTAATTGAAACATTGGGCATTTATAAGAAACATTGTACATATATTACACACACACACACACATTTATATATATGTATGTATAACATCGTTTTTGAGGTAGACTCAACCTAATTGAAACATTGGACATATATATAATATCTTCCACCTCTTAATACTTTTTTTGCCTATAAAATGATATATTAAATAAAGATAACATATTATCAACCACTCACAAGTAATGCAAATAAGTGAGATTATACCTTTTTGAGGAGAAATTGGTTGAAAAATGAAGTGGTGTATTTTTCTAGCAAGAACAATCATGTTTCAAGCTAATATACCTATCAAGTTTTTTGTCATATCCAGGTCTATGTTTGTGACAACCTAGTTGAAATATTGAACATATATATAAGAAACATTTAGAATATATTACACACACACACATATATATATATATATATATATATATATATATATATATATTTATGTGTATGTATAACACTATTGTTAGATAGGCTCTACCTAATTGAAACATTGGACATATATATAACATCTTTCGCCTGTGAATACCTTATTGATCTATAAAATTGTCTATTAAATAAAAATAACATATTATCAATCATTCACAAGTAATGCGAAGAAGTGAGATTCTCCCTTTTTTAGGAGAAATTGGTTGGGTAGTGAAGTGGTGTAGTTTTCTAGCAAGAGAAGTCATGTTTCAAGCTAATATGTCTATCAAGTTTTTGGTCATAACTACTACGTTTGTGACAACTTAATTGATATATTGGACATATATTACACACACACACACACACACACACATATATATATATATATAAATTTTTTTTGTCGGTAAAAAGAAAATTTTATAAAGATAATTCGGTACAAATAGTACCACAATACAAAATACACTTCAATGTTCTATCAAGGTTTTGGTTGGAGAATGAATATATATAATATATATGTATAACATTGTTTTTGAGGTAGGTTCAACCTAATTGAAACATTTAGTGAATATATAAACACTAGAGTCAATAATACGACATCAAGAATTTTCATGATTTGCACAACATACCACTCTTTGCCGCAACGACGCTTTTCTTGGGCTGAGATTTTCTAGAATTTTTCATGATAAATGAATTCGATAAATTCCACGGTGGTTTAGGTTTAGGGTTGTGGTGGTAGAAGTTTTGACGATGAGAGCAAGGGTATTGAAGTCGAAAGGTAAAAAACTGAAAGTAATGTCATAATGTGGTGTGGTCTTTAAAGAGAAAATTAAACGAATAGCTAGGAAATTGGAATGAGTTATTGAGCATTAGTGAAAATGAAACAAATCGCTTACAATTAGGAATAGAGTATTTCTACTAAGACATGTGACGGTAAAAGAAACTTACAATCAGGAATAGAGTATTTCTACTAAGACATGTGGCGATAAAAGAAAATGACACTTATCGGCACTAGGAGAATACTTCTCTTCTTTTATAATATAAGATTCTTCCAGTCAATTTAATGACATGTGAAGCGTCTAACAATTAATAATTTCAATATCACGTATTCAGTATTCCACATCAGTACATTAAAATATTTACATAAAAATTATATTAAATTATAATATTTAAATAAAAAAACATAAATGACACCTTTAAAAAAAAGAGTGTGGTAACAATAAAAATGCCAAAATACAATTATATGTGTTAAAATATTTCTTACAAATTTATTATTAATATCTGAAAGCTAAAAAAATTGAATAGATAAACCGAAAACACTATCGAGTGTCCAATCCCCAAACATTCACACCCAAGATTTCTTTAGTCAGCCTTATCAAATCCCAAAACCATTTAAATAGCTCCCATCATAGTAATCAATAAAATATTCGAAGCCCATATTGAGAATTGAATTTGTGTTAGAAATCTGATGATGCTAGCATATTTGAGGTAAAGTTATTTGAAGTCTAAGTGTTTTCTAACATGTGCTTATATGTTATATTTCTTTGAAACACATACTTTCTTTTTAGTCACTTTGATGTGCTGATTTATAATAATGAAAGGAAGACTTAAGCACCTAAAAAGACATTGAAATTAAACTACAAATATGAGTCTACAAATCCTATGTCTATATTGTCAAAACAAAAATCTAATCATGAGGGCAAATGCTGACTTTAAATTTTTTCACAGCATGAAATTGAAGCCATGCATACAAATAACATTACATTTATTCAATAATATCAATAATCTTATAAATTAATATCAAACATGTATATAGAAGTCAATGTTGTAATCGAGAGAAAAGCGTAAAGCGTAAAGTAAATAACACAGTATTGATAACCCAGTTCGTCACGGAGTGACTACGTCTGGGGGCGACCAAGCCAGGAGAGTATAAACTCCCTGCTGTAAAAGTGTTTACAATATGATGAGTGTAGAATACAATGGGAATGATACAATATATAAGAGTACCTAACCCTAACATCTAAGTCTTGTGGGCCTAAAGCCCACTGGACTGTAATCTAAATATTATGTCCATATAATATAATATATTATTTCAATATATTATAACACTCCCCCTTGGACATAATAATGACAAGGAAGAATTCAAGAGTCACCCAGTGGAGTATTATAAACAATCTTGAGGATCCAATTATTATGATTGTTTAGTATTTAATACTCCCCCTGAAGATAACAACCTTCCAAGTCGACGCATCCCGATTCCATATACGTACTTTTCAAAAGTCGAAGTAGGAAGGGATTTAGTGAACAAATCAGCTAGATTGTCACTTGAGCGTACTTGTTTTATCGTGATCTCACCACTCTTTTGGAGTTCGTGAGGATAAAAGAATTTTGGGAAAATATGTTTCGTCAAGTTTCCTTTGACATAGCCATTGCTCATTTGCGCAATACATGCAGCATTATCTTCATAGATAATCGAGGAGCTTAAGTCAACAGAAGGGATACCACACGAATCGTGAATGTGTTTTATAAGGGACTTTAACCACACACATTCTCGTGCAGTTTTGTACAGAGCTATAATCTCTGAGTGGTTTGACGAAGTGGTCACCAAAGTTTGTTTGACAGATCTCCATGAAATGGCTGTTCCACCACAGAGGAAAACATAACCCGTTTGTGATTTCGCATTATGGGGATCAGATAGATAACCAGCATCAGCATAACCTATAAGTGTGTTGTCTTGGTTTCTTTGATAGAAAAGACCAAGATCTTGAGAACCTTGAAGATATCGTAAGATATGTTTCACACCATTCCAATGTCTCCTCGTAGGGGAGGCACTGAACCTTGCAAGTAGATTGACTGCAAAGGCAATATCAGGCCTAGTGCAGTTTGCAAGATAGAGCAGTGCACCAATTGCACTTAGATGGGGAACCTCAGGTCCCAATAGCTCTTCGGTATCTTCTTTAGGTCTAAATGGGTCCTTTTCCAAATTAAGGGAACGGACAGCCATTGGAGTGCTTAAAGGATGAGATTTATCCATGTGGAATCTCTCCAACACTTTCTTTAGGTAAGCTGATTGGTGTATCAGTATTTCTTCAGGAAAATGCTCGATCTGCAGGCCGAGACAGAACTTGGTTTTACCCAAAGTTTTTATTTCAAATTCAGTTTTTAAGATTGAACTTGCTTCTTCAATCTCTTTCCTTGTTCCGATAATGTTTAGATCATCCACATACACCGAGATGATGCAAAAACCATTAAGGGATTTCTTAATAAAGACACAAGAAAAAGCTTCGTTATTTACGTATTCCTTCTTCAGGAGGAATTCGCTTAGTCGATTATACCACATAGGACCTGACTGTTTTAAGCCATATAACGAGCGTTGCAACTTAATGTTGAACATACTACGATGTTCGTTATTCCTCATTTGGGGAATATTTAATCCATCAGGGATTTTTATATAGATGTAAGAATTTAATGATCCGTATAAGTATGCGGTAACTACGTCCATTAACTGCATTTCTAAGTTTAGTTTAACTGCCAGGGATATTAGGAAACGGAACGTTATAACATCCATAACAGGAGAGTAGGTTTGATCGAAATCAATACCGGGTCTCTGCGAAAACCCTTGAGCCACTAACCTCGCTTTGTATCTCACAATCTCATTGTTCTCGTTTCGCTTTCGTACAAATATCCACTTGTATCCAATAGGGACTACATTTTTCGGGGTACGAACGATGGAACCGAAAACATTTCGTTTATTTAGCGAGTCTAGCTCTGCCTTTATTGCAGCTTCCCATTTCACCCAATCAGAGCGCCTCCGGCACTCGGATATAGTTTTGGGTTCAGGATCTAGATCATTATTAGAAATGGTGAAGGCAATTAAGGCTGTAAATGTGTTGTCGACAACAGTTGTGTTTCTATTATAAGTTTCTCCTGTGTTTACGATGTTTGTTGAAACTTCAATATTTACAACGACCAGATCCTCTTCATTTCCCAAAGGGTATCGGTCTGACGATTCCGCATTCTCATAGTCATTGATTGCTTTTACACGTGCATTTTGACTCTGATTTTCATCTACAGGACGAATCTCTTCAGGAGATTTTAGGGGTGACATAGTGTGTTTGCTAGCTTTACACTTACGCGAACTTGGTTCGCTTATGTTAATGCTTCCTTTACGCTTCTGGTGCATGGGGGGATTAACATTTGTCTTCAAAGGGAGTTGTACCCTTTGAGGCACATTTACCGCAGGTATATGCGACTTAGTCACTCCTTTATGATCAGTGAATGCATCTGGCAGGTTATTTGCTAAGTATTGCAAATTTATTATCTTTTGAACTTCAAGTTCAGATTGATTTGTGCGTGGGTCTAAGAACTGAAGATCTTTTGTGTTCCACGTAATTTCACGGCATTTATTAATTGTGGTATTTTTCTCTCCCCTAAGGCCGGAAATAGGTCTTCATCGAATGTGCAGTCAGTGAAACGAGCTGTAAACTGATCCCCAGTTAAAGGCTTGAGGTATTTAAGTATTGTCGGAGATACAAAACCGATGTAAATACTGAGTTTCCTTTGTGGGCCCATAGATGTTCGCTTAGGTGGTGGTATTGGAACATACACTGCACAACCGAATGTACGCAGATGGGAAATGTTAGGTTCATTTCCACGCACGAGTTGAATATGGGAATATTCATGATATGCAGTTGGTCGGAATTGGATTAGTGATGATGCATGTAAAATAGCATGCCCCCAACATGAAACATTTAAGTTCATTTTTTGTAGTAGTGGTCTAGCGATTAAGTTAATATGTTTAATTAATGATTCAGCTAGACCATTTTGAGTATGAACATGAGGGACCGAATGCTCCACTTTGATTCTCAGTGCCATGCAAAAATCATCGAATGCCTTAGAGGTGAATTCACCGGCATTATCCATACGAATGTATTTAATAGGATGATTTGAGAATTGAGATCTCAACAGAATAATATGTGCAATAAGCTTTGCAAAAGCAGTATTGCGAGTGGATAGCATGGTTACATAAGTCCACCGGGTGGATGCATCTATTAGGACCATAAAATACTGAAATGGTCCAGATGCTGGGTGTATCGGTCCACAATTATCTCCTTGAATCCGCTCAAGGAATTTAGGAGATTCAGTTCTTACTTTACTACTAGAATGACGAATTATGAGTTTACCCATTGTGCAAGCATCACATATGTATTCATTAACAGAAGGGATTCTGTTGTGTGTTATGTTATGGCCAGATGAATTACATAGAATCCGACGCATCATAATTTGTCCTGGATGTCCTAACCACTCATGCCATAATTTGAAAGAATTTGGATCATTAAATTTTAGATTAAGGGCTATATGGAGATTTGAGGGTCTGATGTATGTGTAATACAAGCCAGACGAGAAAGATAGAAGTTTTTCGATGATGTGTTTACGACAATTTAAATAGTGAGTCATCAACAGATATTCACTATTGTCCTCCGTATTTGTTTCAATATGATAGACATTCTGTCGAATGTCTTTGAAACTGAGGAGGGTACGCTTTGATTGTGGAAACAATAAAGCATTTTCAATTATTAATTCGGTACCCATAGGTAGAATGATCGAGGCTCTTCCGGAGCCAACGATTTGTATGTCATCGTCGGAAATAGTAGTGACACTTCCTTTCTTTTCAGTTAATGTTTGGAAAAATTGTCTATCTTTTAAGATAGTATGTGTAATAGCACTATCTACTAAGCACAAAACATTAATCTCCATAAGCACACAAGTGTATGTTTAGATACGTTTAGATATGAGGAATGCTAAGGAGAGCCAAGATTACAGACGCTGATTGATCAGCCGCACAAGGGATCACTTAGGTCCTACTTTATCAAAAACGTATATTTTTGTAGACAATAGTGATCGACAATTGGATTTGACTGTAAAAATAAAGCATCAATAAGCATTCATAAAAACAATTCATAAAATGTATCATGCAACATAGTCAAGATAAAAGCCAGTCAAAACATGCAGATCAAACCAAATAACAAATAGTATCAAAGAAGTCTAATAAATCAAGTAAACAGCAGGTTGATGTCGATCACTCATTGTCTCCAAAGGCATCTACAGTCATTGTATCACCCAAGAGGTCATCATTCTCCATGTCAAAGCCTGCACCGGACAGGTTGGTGTGGTGTGATTCACCTTTAGGAGCTTTCCCCTTTTTGTCCTTAAGCATGCGTTGATATAGCTCCACTAGATGTTTTGGAGTTCAACACGAGCGAGACCAATGGTCGTCGCATCCACACTTGTGACAAACTTGTTTGTTCTGTGCACCAGAGCTCGATGGTTTGTCTTGAGGTGCATTCTTTTCAGTTGCACTAGATTGTGCATTGTTGCGACCTCGACCTCGTCCCCTACCACGGCCTCGAGCTCGGGTCGATCCGCGTCCCCCACTTGCCTCATTTCTTTTTCCATGTTTACGGCCTTTAGAGTTCCTCCGAGTAGCATGTGCCTCAGGCACAGCTTGTGAGCCAACCGATCTAGTATTGTGATTTTTCATCAACAATTGGTTGTGCTTTTCTGCAACTAGAAGTGCAGAAATGAGCTCAAAGTGTGATTGATACTCTTTGGCCCTGTACTGCTGCTGAAGTACAAGATTACTAGCGTGGAAAGTGGAAAAAGTTTTTTCGATTAACTGATCATCAGTTATTGTTTCTTTACACAGCTTAAGCTGAGAAACTATGCGATGTAGGGCGGAGTTGTACTCCGTTACAGACTTGAAGTCTTGGAAACGAAGTGTTATCCATTCATGTCTGGCTTCGGGGAGGATCACATCGTGTTGTTGTTGGAATCGATCCTGGAGGGATTTCCACAACGTCGAAGGATCTTTTTCAGTGAGGTATTCGTTCTTAAGATCTTTGTGAAGATGATGTCTTAAGAAGATTAGAGCTTGTGCCTTTTGGGCAGGAGTGGATTTTCACTCTTGTGTGGTGGTGTCGGATAAAATGCTAAGACAAATTAATTATAGGGGGTATTTAATAAAGGATTGGGTGTATGACTTTATGAGACATTTATTAATGAGACTTGAACCTAAAAATAATTATTGGATAAGGCCTTAAAAAAAATTTGATGATTTGGGCTTCATAATAACATTATGAATTTGATAATTATTAATGGGACTTAAACCCAAAAATAAAATAATTGTTAGGATCCAAATTAATTAGGATTAACTAAAATAAAATGCCCAATCAACTAAATAAAAAAATTGGCCTAAGTAATTATTTAATTAATATTAATATTAATATTAATTTTTTTTAATTAAAGGGCTCAGCCCATTTGGATTAAGAGGAAACAGGCCCAATCAATAAAGATTCCCAATTAATATTAGGAAAGGCCCAACACATAATAAAGGCCGAAAAGAATAAAGGGCTCTAAACATAGAGAGGGCCCAATTTGTAATTAGGGTTTACATATTCAGATGGAATGTAGACACGACTTGGTCCAAAGATGTATTCACGTTTCGGAATCTCGGATTTTTCTGTCGTGGCGCATTTGCAGCGCGAAAATCGCGCCGGTTTTTTCGCGCAATCAGAAATCGTCGCCATCGTGGCTTGCTACTCGGTCGCGTTTCGCCGTCGTGGCGTTGCAGCACACAAACGCCATTCACGCAGAGGCGTCGCGGCCGTCGCGCCGTCGCGAACTCGCCGCCGCTGCTGCTCATACGCAGCCGTCGCGTTTCCGGAAAAACGTGCAGCGCCGTCGCTACAGGGGCCCGCGTCGTTGCGCGCAAGGCCCGCCGTTTTTCAGGGACCGGCGATAACGTCGTCGCGGGAAGGGGCTCGCCGCCGTCGCGCGCCTGGGGTCGCTTGAGGGACCTCGGCGTCGGCAAACGGTAGGTATCGATGGTATGTCGATTTCCGATTTCGATTTTGTTTCATAAACAGAATATGAGTTTTGAAGAATCGAATGGGGGTTTCGAAATTTTGCAGAAAATTTTGTTCCGATTTCAGGGTTTGCAGAAGTGTTTCGAAATCCTAATCTCAGAATTTTTTTTTGGAAAAACCTGGGTTTTCTGAAAACGATTCGGAAAGTTTTTGAAAAAACATTTTCTGATACTATTTGGTTTCCATTGAAAACAGGTTTTCAGAAAAAAAAATTCTGATATACAGTAGGTTTCGAAAAGAATGACCCAGATTATCTGTGTTTTCTGTATTTCTCTGGAATCAGGGAGTTTCAATTCGGATTTGGGGGTTTTTCGATTTCATTTGTGTTAAAACATATTTTGAACAGTATTCTGAATTCCACCCAGAACAGGGGTTTTTGGATTTCTCAGAATGGAAATTCTGATTTTTGGGAATGTTTTGTTATGCAATTCGTATATAAGCATAATGACATATTGGTAAACAGCAAGAACAAACAGCATATGATTTCCGATGATCAGTTAATAACATATATGCATATATAAATGCTTCAGGGGATAGAACCATGAAATCCCCATTACTATCAAAGATTGGATTAACAAATTTTCAGCCAATATACCGAGATAGACATCAAAAATTTAGAAATGGCAATTCTCATTCAGGCATATTCACATATATCAAATATACGAATCACATATATTCATGCGAACATATAATCTGCGGGATAGGCATGAATTTAATATATTTTTCCACATTAATCTAAATAAAAAAAAACTTACGGTTTCAGTAATTTATAAAATTAATCCAGAATTTGATTTGATCCAGAAACAGTTTGAGCAATCCTCTCGTGAATTCTATTTTTCGTAGAGATTCGTGCTGATAACGTGTTGTAATTGAGAGAAAAGCGTAAAATAAATACGTGACTACGTCTGGGGGCGATCAAGCCAGGAGAGTATAAACTTTCTGCCTGAAAGTGTTTACAATCTGATGAGTGTAGAATACAATGAGAACAATACAATATATAAGAGTACATAATCCTAGCATCTAAGTTTTGTGGCCCTAAAATTTACTGGACTATAATCTAAATATTATGCCCATATAATATACTCTCTTAGTCCCAAGATAAACTTCACATTTTTTTTATATGGACGTCCCAATTCTTTCTTCACACCCCAAAAAAAGGAAACAACTCATACTCACAAAAGTCAATATTAGTATATTTTTTTATATTTTATTATTTAACTTCACACTCACATACTTCACTTTTTCTTAATATTCGTGAAACTCCACCTATGAAGAAAATGTTGGGACGGAGGGAGTAATATATTATTTCGATATATTATAACAGTGAAGTAGCAGAAATCGCAAATCGTGATGAAAAAGAGGAGAAAGGTGGTATTATTCCATTCAACAAAGTAGTTACACTATGGGTAGATTCTGAGCTAATCTCGGGTTATATATCAGGCCCAGACTCAATGGTTTAAAATCGCGAATACAACTTCAATTATAATATACGATTTCGCAAAAAAACAAGGAAACACGCATTCACACACAAAATATTACATATACGACCACACACACTAACACACATACCTTGTTCGCAACACAGGGATATATTTTCCACTTCTCTCTCCTTCGACGATTGAAGCGGTCTTCCTAATGACTCTAGTTGACAATTAAATAAAGCAAAATCTTAGTGTGTGATTAATGTCAAATATATACTGAGTGTTGGAGCTTCTCACGGTGTGATCCACTAATTTAAATAACAGCAATTAATTAAACAAAACTAAATATCACTAGAAACTTTTAATTAATTAATTAAACATTAATTACTAAATGTTAAATTAATTAATTAAAGTTAATAAAAACTATTTTATACTTTTATAGTTTTATTATTAAATTAAATTGATAGCGTTAATATACATTAAATTGCTTGGAAAAGTCCAGTTTTTAGCTTTAGTATATATAAAAGCCATTATCTAAAAACTTGTGTCTTATTATACTATTATATTATACTCCCTCCATCTATGAAAATTGGACTACCTTTTTTGCACGTGCTTTAATAGAATATGTCGGGGGGTATTATGGGATATTGTAAGGTCCATTCACAAATTTAAAAATTGTGTATGAAAAGTATGCATATAGTATTTAATATATAATTTTTAAATTCGTGAACGAACTTCACAATACCCCATAATACCCTCCAACATCTTACATTAAACCACGTGCAAAAAATGTATTGGACGGAGGGAGTAGAATTTATATTAAAGTGTCTGCCATGCCAACTGCATGTACAATACATATCCAATAACATAAATTGTATATATATTGATTGGAGAAGATGAGAAGTATACTGCGCCGCCGCCTTACTTCTGCTCAGGAACAGAAATTATGCTGCTTCACGGGGAGGAATCGTGTCGCTAGGGGAAGGAATCACACACAAGTATTAAGGGTAATCTTATGTAGAAAAATAATAAAACCCATTCAATAATACAGACGTACGCCTCTGAGGTATATTTCTAGATAGTTTCAAACTGAGGCACCTATTGGTAATTATTTCCTTTTACAACATCAATCAACAACTCCCGTGTATTTTTAAAATTTATAAAATGCTTCAAAAAAAATTAATTACAAATTGGTTTTATGAAACAAAAATACTTCCGTGCAAATTTTTTTTATACATCAATGCAAATATATTGAACCAATTTGTAGGGATGAAAATTTAGTCAGCCCCTTTTTAACTCATTTATATTATTAAAATTTAAATATATATGATATTTATAGGAATAATATCTTATTTTTTCTGTCCAAACTCATTTTGTACTTTTCTATTTTAGGATGTCCAATTTTTTTTCACACCTTAAAAAGAAAATAGTTTATACTCAAAATTAATAAAATACACTTTTTATATTTTATTATTTAATTTCACATGCTTCACTTTTTTTTAAACTATATGCAAGTCAACTTATGAAAAATATGCGTGAAGGAGGGAGTATTATTTTTTTTAGTATTTATAGTTAAATAAGAGCAAATCAATTTATAAATATATTTTAGGTCAATATGAAATATAATATGATATTTTAATTACAAATTTAAATTGATATCAACATATTTAAAAGTAAATAAATTCATACACATATTATTAATATCATAAGTTTATTTTTAATTAAAATCTTAATTTTATTTTAAATAAGTAAGAATATATTATATATCATTATTGTAAAAATAAAAATCTCATTTAAAATTGGTCGACCCGCTCTGTCTTGTGATCCATAATGGATCGACTCAACCTGACCCGTACATATAGTAGCGCGGGTCTAGATCTTCTAGTAGTCGTCCAGACCTATCTCATTATCATTCTTACTAATTTGTAAATATAATCAATTTTTTATCTACAATATATTTACTTTATTAATATTCATGAAAAGGTAACGAGATTTTTTTTTTTAGAAGTTAGAACAAAGAAATATCACCCATGCGTCATAACTTTTAGCACATTAAATTTTCCGGGCATTTTAGTATAAAGTTCACTTATATTATTTAAATAAATAAATAATATTTTAATAAAAATGTATTTTTTAATTTAAATAAATGAAATAAAAAATATTTTTATACATATTTATTAATAAAATAAATATAATTTAGAGAAATATATTAAAGAAGAACAGTGATATATGCGTTTATATTGGAAAGGCCTTTGTAATGATAAAAGCATGAGCAAAATGATGTTGCTGGTACCAGAAAAAGAAATCTGCAATGGGGCCAAAAGGCAAAAGTAGGTGGGCCTACACAATTGGACCTTTGCAATATATGGCCCTATAGATTTGTACCCTTTTTTATTCACTCATTTGTCTCATCAATTTTAAGATTTTATTATTTTAATAATAATAATAACAATAATAATTATTACTATTATGATGATGATGATGAATTATCTCAACCCATCTTCATATCTATATTATTATTTTGCAATAATTATAAATAAATTTGTCATTAAATAGCAATCGCTGAAAAAGGTACAAGTTTATTACTGCTTATGTCCACCAATCGCATTTTCACTTGTCTTTGTTCACTAATTTTATTTTTCTTTTCTTTTTAAAATAAATTACACTTAAAAAAAATTTGAGCTTACAATATGTAATTTTTTCTACTTTATTTATTTTTAATATAATACTAAATTTTTAAAATTATATGTCACTTTTCTGACGAGAGAAATAATTGTGTACAGAAGAGGTAATATTATTATTATTTGAGCAACACTTGAGTAAAAATTTCTACCGTAGAAATTACTAAATATAGAAAAGGAAAAAGAGAAGGACCCCAACAGCAAGGGGTGAGCATGGTTCGGTTCGGTTACCGAACCGAACTAAATCACCAAAATCGACATAACCGAATTTATTATTATTAGAAACCAAAACCGAACCATATACATTAAAAACCGAAAAAACCGAAACCAAAATTTTCGGTTCGGTTTCGGTTTATAACCATATTAATCGAAATATCACTAATTAAAATTGTGTGTGCGGAAACAGGGAGAGGAGAAGTGGTGATTTGGTGGTCGCCCGCCGTGAGCTTAGGCGGACGGCGACGGATTGGAATGGGGTGAGTGGCGTGAGGGTGGGGGAGGGAATTTCTGGAAGTGAGGCGCCGTAAGGGTGAGGGTGAGGGAGGGAATTTGGAAGGGGTAACTTACTGGTTTGAGGGTTATGATTTTTTTTATCTATATGTAATGTAATTATATTTATGTAATATAATATTTATTTAATTTATTTATATATATTAGTAATAGTATTATACATTATAATTATATATATATATATATATGTTTAAATTCGGTTCGGTTTTTTGTTTTTCGGTTTTTTTACCCTAAAAACCGAAACCGAAACCGAAAACTAAAAGTTTAAATATTTAAAACCAAAACCGAACCGAATACCAAATTAACCGAACTAAATTCTTATTTCGGTTCGGTTCGGTTCGGTTCGGTTCGATTTTTCGGTTAAAACCGAACAGTGCTCACCCCTACCAACAGCATACTAACAACATTTTAATTCCCCTCCCCCAACAGCATACTAATTTCCTCCCCACCTCCCCCCACCCTTCACCCTCCACCCTCAATTCCATTCAAACGAATTATAATTTTCTACAAATAATTTTATTTATGTTTTTAAGTTTTTTTAAAATATTTTTTAATTATTGTGTAGATTAAAATATATATTTAATATTATATTACAAATAAATATTTATATATATAATAACACACATTTAATTTTACAGTAACACACATTTGCTCTTATAGTAACATACATTTGTCTCCCAATTTGTGTTACTATATGGGTAAATGTGTGTTACTATAAGGACAAAATATATTTTTATGAGAATAAATATGTGTTTTTAAATTTATTCATCATCCATTTAAATCTAGGTATATTGTTTCATGTAATACGTATGTTATTATATGAAAAAAAAATTACTTCTATAAAAATAAATAAATATTTGTCAATAGTCAATATTTGTTTTTATAGTAACACACATTTTGCTCTTGCATTATGTGAAAAATTATTTATTCTATAAAAATAATTAAATATATGTAAAATAATATTATTTTATTAGATAGTAACACACATTTGTCTCCCAAATTGTATTAGTATATGGGCAAATGTGTGTTACTATATGAGCAAAATATATTTTTATGATAATAAATATGTGTTTCTTAATTTATTCATCATCCCTTTAAATTTATGTATATTATTTCATATAATATATATGTTATTATATTGAAAAAATAATTATTTTTATAAAAATAAATAAATATTTGTGAATAATCAATATTTATTCTTAAAGTAACACACATTTTGCTCTTGCATTATGTGAAAATTTATTTATTCTATAAAAATATATAAATATATGTAAAATAACAATATTTTATAAGATATTAACACAGATTTGCTTTAATAGTAACATATATTTGCTCTTCAGTTTATTTTACTATATGTGTATTTTACTAACATAAATTGAGCGCAAAGTTTTAAATTTATTATATATATTATTTAATTTATTTTTAAATTTACAATAATTAAAATATAATAATAAATCAAATCTTTTGAATATTTGGGCTTGAGTTTGGGCCTGGTTGTGTGTGTGGGGTGTGAGGGGAGGGAACTAACGTACATAATAGTACTACCTATACCTAGGTGTGTTGCGTGCGTGTGTGGAAGTGCCGCTGGTGGCGCGTGCGTTAAATTTTAATTTTAGTAATTTCTACGATAAAAATTTCTATATAAATTTTTACCTTATTATTATGATGGTTATCTTAAGACATCTCCATATATAGATCGTTATCTTACTAGTGTTATAAATTAATTTAACATTAAATAGCAATCACTGAAAAAATTAATGTTTTAACTGCAAAATAAATAACTATATTTTTGCTAATTATAATTTAATCTAAACTTTTAAATTTTGACAAATAAATCATTACATTTCATATTTTTTGTAATTTAAACTTCGAGCGCTTTGCCCCTTGGCCAAAAGATGAGGTGGACAAATAAATGCACAATCATTTTCCCAACAAAAATCCACATCATTAAATTTCTAAAAACATAAATAAAATTATTAATATTATAAATATAAAAATAAATAAATAAACACATATAATTTAAAAAATTAGTTTTTTTAAATTTAAAAGTATGAATATATTTCTAGAAAATAAACTAAAATTAGAAATAATAAATTAAACATTTTATTGTCTAAAAAGTAAATAAATATTTAATTATATTTAAATACATGA
>JAPKLY010000108.1:297490-315895 GCA_026898435.1 Prunella vulgaris | reverse complement strand
GCCGGGCCGGGCCCGGTCGCAATGGGTGTAATAATTAATTTTGAAAATATAAATTTTAATTTGATTAAAATATATTAAGATATAATAATATTTTAATTAAAATAACTTTTAAAAAATTATAAAAGGTTATTTCAGTAATTTTTATTTTCTAATTTTTAAAAGTATTTTTTTGGCTTGAGGCGAAACTATATCGCCTAGGGCGATGTAATATTATTTGTCAAAATTCTATTGGTTTACTGACGTCAGGAAGGGCGAAACCCCTTCCTGACCGTAGAAAAGCCCTTAAAACATTATGAGAATTTTGAAGAGATAAATTGGAATATGTGAAAATAACTAAATAGATAAATAACTTGAAATAATATTTCAAACTTATAAAATATTGAACACGTTCGCAAATATATGCTCAAATTTTAGAAATTAACTCGAATTTGTTTGACCTCTTTTCTTTGGTTGAAGACAAAAAATAGTAATTGACTAAGGGCACGGATAAACTACCATAATTTTTAATTACTTCACACCTTTCTCATTTCACCATCCTAAATTTTCAGTTCACCCCTTTAATTTTTTAAAAAAAAACCCCAAAAATCATGAATATGATTTTTATATGAAGAACATCATTGTAAATTAGGAAAATATAATAAAAATGAACTTTAATTTTTAAAATATATTTTAGAATGGAAAAATTAAATATTGGGATGAAGTAATAAAAAATGAGAGTAAGAATATCCGTGTCCATTTGACTAATTGTAGTTAGCTCATCTCTGGTTGAGAAAGCCAATCTTGTGTTTAAGCTAATGTACTTTAGTGAGTGTTTGGAAACTCAAGTGCATATATAGAATAATAATATTTTATAAATAAGCAATGGGAGAGTGTTTGCAAATGATTTTTTAATTACTTAAAATCTAATTCTCCAAAGTATCTTGAGACCCACTTTTCAATTATCAGAATTAATTTTAATTTTTAAATACTATTATTTATACTCATATTTTTACAACTACCATGCAATTTTTAGAATTAATTAAATGTACTATATTTTCAAACACTTACTTGAAGAATTAATTAAAATTACTTATATAAATTCATATATAATCACTTGCACATACACCCTTAATCTCGCTTTCCTGTTGTACTTTAAATTTAGGTTTGGATTTTAAATTTAAAATATGTTCTAATTTGAAGTTTTGAAAATCAATTTTTAAATAATTGTCACCACCACACTATACACCAAATCAAAAGACCAACATCCAACTTAAACTCCCAAAAAACATAATTGGAGATTCCTGATGCTTCCCTCTCAATTTTAATTATTAAAACTATTGGCTGTTAAAAAAATTAAATTTGTGATCAGCTAGTAAATACTCGATCGACTCGATAGGTTAATAACTTTAATATTTTCATTTAAAGTGCTAATTATATTAACTACAAATTAGTCTGTGTTTTTTTTGTCGCGTACAGCAAAGAAGACGAAAAAAATTAATTGAATTTGAGCTTCAAATTATTATTTTTTGCATTTGAATTTAATACTATCTCCATCTCATATTTATTTTGATAATAGGAGATGATACATTTTTTAAAAAAAATAAAATATGTGAATGTAAAGTTAAATAATTAAAATTTTTATTATTTTTTAGAGTAATTATTTATTTTTATGAATTTAAAAATAATTATAAAATATCTAAATAAAACAAATGTAAAAATACATATGGATTGAAGGAGTACCATCCAATTCAACTGATCCATTATAGAATTATGCCATAAAATATAACAATTCGCCTTGATTCGGTAAAAGACAAATAACTCTTGTGTGAAATACACTTTTGGGTCATCATTAGTGCATCATCTATATACAGAAACGGCGAACAACTATTTATGTTGATGGGTGGCTAGCAACTGAAATAACTAGTTGCTAGCCCCTTTCACCTGTTGGTCTTCTTAATCTCTAGAAGTTTAAGTTAGCTGGTCGCCACAGCTTGCTTTTGTATTAGTTGATTGTCACCTTAATTTTACTAGTTGCTTTCCTATTAACATCCAAGTGCACCTAAGAATTATTCTTTAATTGGAACTTCTGAAGAGTTCAAAAAAACAATTTTATATTTGATGAAAGAATTTGATATCAAAGATTTTGGACTGCCAAAATTCTCATTGATTTGCAAATTGAGCATTTAGAAGGTGGGATTTTGATCCACCAAAATTGCTTATATCTAGAAGGTACTAAAAGGGTTCTACGTAGATAACACGCATCAATTAAGTACTCTAATGGTCGTTCGGTTGATCCCAATAAGGACCCCTTTAGACCACGAGAGAAGAATGAAGAGATCCTTGGTCCTGAAGTACCATATCTCGGTGCTATTGGTACACTAATGTATCATGCTAATTGTACAAGACTAGATATATCATTTTCAGTAAATTTATTAGCAGGATTTAGTTCATCTCCTTTACAACGATGTATGAATGGTATAAAATATATTTTCCTTATCTCCAAGGAACAATTGATCTTAGCTTATTTTACTTAAATAAATCTCGACCTGGATTGCTTGATTATACTGATGCTGGATATTTATCAGATCCACAAAAAACAAGGTCTCAAACTAGGTATGTATTTACATGTGATGGTACTGTAATTCATGGCAATCTACAAAATAGTCACTAGTTGTCACATCTTCAAATCATGCTGAAATTATAACAATTCATGAGGCTAGTCGAGAGTGTATTTGACTAAGATTGATGACCAATTATATCAGAGAAATTGTGGATTGTCGTATGATAATAAAAATCCTCCAACTGTACTATTTGAAGATAATGCAGCTTGTATAGCTCAACTTAAAAGAGAATATATTAAAGGATATAGAACGAAACATATTTATTCAAATTTCTTCTTCACTCATGATATACAAAAGAATAGTGAAATCAATGTGCAATAAATTCAACCAAGTGAGAATTTAGCATATTTATTTAACAAGGCATTACAGACTGCTATATTTAAAAATTCGTAAAGTATATCGAATTCTGTTGATTAAAAGATTTTAAGTGAAATTTGAACCAGGGGAAAAATTAATACAGTAAGTAATATTAACTCTTTTTTCTTATTTGAGCTTTTGTCCCAATGCGTTTGTTTTCCTAGTAAGACTTTAACGAGGCATATTAGTTGTAACAACAGATATTCAAGGGGCGTGTTTTGAAATAAAGTTACAAAAGAATTTCAATGAGAATTACAAACAATGATGTAGGACTCTTTATTTTCCGTTAATTGTCCTTGTAAATTGTTATAATGTAAATTCATGCATGAATTCTATATAAATAGATGTTGTGACACCTTATTTGAGAATACTAAGAAGTTAAATACAAATAATTTTGCCTACATATTGTCTTCTGTTTATGTTATATTTCTTGGGGAACTTACATGAAGATGCAAAATAGGAGTAGTACTTTCTAATATGTTCATGAATAAAGTCAACATACAAATTGATTCAAAATTTATTTTTTGCACACAAGATAGAACATATTTTGCACACAAAGTAGAAAATATTTTGCATAACAAGCCAAAAAACATATATTTTGCATTAATTATTATTTTACAAATTTTGATTTAAACTTAATTATTTTATAATTTTTGAATCTATTAATTTTTTAATATTAATTTATTTGCATACAAATAATTTTTTTTTTTGACATAATTTGCACACAACACAAAGTACATTTTGCACAAACACAATAACATATCTAATTAATTTGCACACACGAGAAATAAATTTGTACACAAGTAAAAAATAAATTTACACAATTATCAAATTCATAAAATTCGTATGAATCAACAACAGTAGAAATTATCAAATCCATAAATTAAATTGACTCATCCTATCCCCAATCACAAGATACTGTAGAATCAAAAAAATATTCACTACAATTCATTATAAAATTAAAGGGGAAATTTACATCTCAAAAATACATATTCAACAACACTTTGATAGAGGGAACTTTGACCTTGGATGAAGAAAAGAAGACAACGTATGTGATTGCCATTGGAACTTCACCATTTATGGCACCACTAATCGAAAATTTAAGCATCGTTCGGAGCTCAACCATCTATTCCCCCCACGCCATTGCTCCGCCTAAAAAAGCCAACCACCACTCACCGTCTTCATGTTTAAATTCGATGTCCACTCAAACAAAACCACACCAAATAAATAAAATCACCACCAAATATCGGATCTATATTTTCTGAAGTTGTTCGAAGCCACAACTTCCGACGATCCTAGATTACCTGTGTGAAAGAGAGAAATTATTTCTATCTCGTTGCACATCAATGTCGGTTGCTACAGTGGGCTACCTAAGAAAAAATTCCAACTCATCGTTGTTGATTGGATCTACCACCTCTATGGCTACCAATCTCCACTGCTGATCTCAAGATGACCTCATCGCCTTCACATTTGCCATTCGCCAGAAAGACAGAGTCACAGTTGTCGTCCCCCCTTTCCCGATGCACCCGGCCACTTTTTCAACGCACTCCCTTCAAACCCTCTATTGCATCCGCCATTTTCACCCCTTGTCGCACCCTTTGTGATAGAGTTACTGCTAGAAACTGACTATGTGTACATATACACATTATTTTAAACCTATTTATAAAAAAATTAAATTAATGCACCTATTTTAAATTAGATATAGAAATTGAGCACCTATTTATAATAATCTCTATTTTCATTAGTATTACATGTTCATATTAGATTTATAATGGGACGTAAATCCTTTAATATCGATTTGCTCCTGGGAGACATGGATGGAAAACGGTGCAGAGGTGCAAACTAAAATTTTATACGTGTTGTCAAACTCCAAACACCTTAATCCTTCATTCGTAAGAATTGACTCATGTTTTGATATTTGTCCATCCAAGCTACTAAATAATTTTCTCTTAAAATTATAATATTTTAAACTATTAAATAATATTTTACCCATCATGCATACCCAGTTTTTTAAACCGGGCAAAAAAAACTAGCTCAATTGTTAGGAATAATATATATCATATTTGGAAAATATTTGACTAAATTTATATTAAACATTTTATAAGCTCTAATATTTTATACGTTATTTTTAAAGTTTATAAGATGTTAACTTTAAGTAGTTTATAAGTTGTTAAAATATTTACCTAATACAACGTATAGAAGACACTTGTTTTAAGTTTTTCAATGATCATGGGAATGGAGTTTCATTTTCTCTCTTTACCTTAACATATGTTGAATGTATGTTTGTCTTCATGGTGATTACATTATTTACGGTGTGCTTCAATTTTGAAAAAAATTGGATAAAAAGGAAAGTTATTGGTTATGGCATAGGGAAACGATTGAGGAGTATAATTATAAGATGAGAGGAGTGTAATCAAATGAAGATAATGATTACCTTATTTAAGAGAAAAAATAATATTCTGTATATTTTTATCCCCACTAACTATTATAATTACTACATATTTATCGTCATTTCCATTACCATTAAAGAATTTTGTTAAAGTGAATGCTTATTTCATTGGCTTCAATGAGTGTAACCTTGTGAGTATTTATACAAGAGTTTGAGATGAGAGAGAGTGGGTTAGTTGTAACTAACTTCACCTAACCGTCTAACTAATATGAGTGTTGTTATACCTAACTAACTAATCCAGCTGCATGAGTGTACAAACTAACTAAATCAGAGGAGCACAAGTGAGCATATGTGCACGCATGCATACACACACACTTATAACATTAATATGCTCCAAAGATAAACTAGTCGAATGTGTCAGCTATACCAAGTTGTGATGTAAGTTGATGAAACTTGGATGGAGACACGGATTTGGTAAAGATGTCAGCCACCTGTCATTTGTAGAAATATACCGAACGTCCAAAAGTTGATTTAGAACCTTCTCCCGGAGAAAGTAAATGTCGATCACAATATATTTCGTTCTATTGTGAAAAGCCGGGCTAAATGCCAGTCTGATTGCAACTTCATTATCCCACTAAAGGATGGAAGGTAAGATGAGCAGAAGTCAAAGTTCGGAACAAAGTGTAAGTATATCAGTCGTTGATGTGGCCAAAGCTCGATACTCAGCCTCAGTGCTACTACGAGCTACCACACTTTGTTTCCTAGAGCACCATGTGATAATGTTAGACCTTAGTTTGATGCACAGTCCCGAGGTACTTCATCTATCATCCAAGTTATCTGCATAATCCGCATCATCGAAGCCTTGTAACCTGAAAGAAGTAATAGGAACAAAGAAATACATGTGTTTATGGAACCTTTAAGATAGTGAAGTATTCTCTTACACATTTTTCAGTGATTCATAGTTGGAGCTGCAAAATACTGAGACATCTTATTAACTGAGAAGGTGATTTCAGGAAGAGTGAGGTATTGTAATGCCCCAATAACACTATAAAACAAAGAGAGATCAGGGAAAAGAGGGCTATCAGAGATGGGGGATTTATGACTGGGACATGAGGGTGTGGGATATGGTTTACAGTTAAGCAGATTAGTCTTGAGAAGGAGATCCTTAATGTATTTGATGTACTGAGGAGTGACTTGTGTTTCCAGTCCAAAAAAGTAATTAACTTCCCCCAAGTGCTTTAGAGAAAACTTATCATGTAATGTCTTGATGAGATTCTGAATGAGAGTAGAGTCATCCCCAGTAATTAGGATATCATCCACATAAACAAGCATTAGCAACTGCTTGCCATCAACATATTTGTGAAATAGGCAATGATCCACCTTAGAGTGTTGAAAGCCAGACAAAATAAAAAAGGATTGGAGGGTATCATACCATGCTTTAGGAGCCTATGTCAAACCATAAAGGGCTTTCCTTAATCTGCATACATGGTGAGGAGTAGAAGGATCCACAAATCCATCAGGTTGTTGTATAAAGACAGTTTCTTGAGATCACCTTTCAAGAAAGCATTTTTAATATCGATTTGTTTATGGACCATTTGTAGGAGATAGTCAGAATGAATACAAGCCTCAAAATTTATGGTTTAACCACTGGGCTAAATGTTTGAAAGTAATCAACACCAGGATGTTGAAACCCCCTAGCCACCAACCTAGCCTTTAACCTTTCAACAGTGTCATCCTTGTGATATTTGATCCGAAATAGTCACTTAGTTGTGATGAGATGCATGTCATCAGTTAAGGAAACCAAGTCCCAAGTGTGATTAGATATCAAATCATCATATTCTGACTTCATAGCTGCCTTGCAGTGAACATTTTGAAGAGCATCAGTAACTATATGTGGTTCAGTAGTAGGAAATGTAGAAGTGAGAAGGACTTTTGGTTTGAACACACCAAGTTTAGCTCTGGTAATCATGGAATGAGTATTAGATGGAATAGTATGAAGAGAAGGTATAAATAAAGAAAAAAGTGCATTAACAGCGGTGGTAGGAAAGGGAATATGAGGCATAGGATCAGGATTAGAGGAAGAGGAGTTGTTGAGATGAGCAAGTTTCTCATTAGTGTTGTAGTCAGAAGAGTGTAATGGAGAGTATGCACCAGGAAACACAAAGTGTGGGGATGAATTATTGAGAGAATGATCTGGAGAAACTGTAGGAATAGAAGTGAAGTTAGGAATTGGTGTGATAGATGGTAAAGATATGTTCTGAGGAATAGGCTTACATAAAAGAGAGGCATATGGAAATTCGGATCCATTAAAATCTACAGTTGGAGAGATGTAGATTTTCCCTAAGGGTGAAGGCAAAGGCAACCCTTATGTGAAGAGTAGCCAAGGAATACACATTTTGTACTTCTGAATTACATTTTGGTGGTGTTATATGACCTTAAGAAAGGGTAGCAGGCACACCCAAACACCCTTAAAGAAGTATACGATGGAGATTTCTGGAAGAGTTTGATATATGGAGATGATAGATTGAGTATATGTGTGGGTAAGATGTTGCTTAAGTGAACTGTAGTCTGAAATGCATGCCACCAAACCTGAAGGGAAGAGAACTGTGAGCCAAGAGTGATAACCCCAACTCAGTAATATCCTGGTGCTTCCTTTCAATTAATCCATTTTACTGATGTGTATAAGGACAAGAAAACCCCATTTGAATTCCCAATGGTGCCAGATGTTTGGATAAAGCAATAAATTCAGATCCATAATCACACTGCACAAACTCGGCCTTATGTGAGAATTATCTTTCCAAGGAGCTGATAAACACCAGAAAAATGTGTTTCCCTTCAGACTTAGATGCCAAGGGAAAGATCCAAGTAAACTATGTAAACTCATCAACAACAGATAAGTAATATTTGAAACCATCAAAATAAGTAGTAGAACAAGGAACCCAAATATCAGTGTGCAAAACATCAAGAGTTGCAGTAGATTTATGTTCCACAGATTTAAAAAGTTGTTGGTGCATCTTGCCAAGTTTAAATGCCTCACAAAATGCAAAATCAGAAGCAACAACAGATATAAAAAGACCTCTCAAAATATGTGTGAGAGTGTTATTACATGGGTGACCAAGTCTATAATGCCACAAGGCAGCCTTATTCTGAAACTGCTAGGATGAGCTAGGTTGCACCAGAACTTTGATGTAGCCAGTGAAGGATGATGAGATAGATGACCAATGTTGAGTTGATAGAGACCATTTTCAAGCACCCCTTTCAGTATAGTCTTGTATATTCTCAAATCCTTAACAAGACAGAAATCGGGATAGAACTCAATAATAGCATCATTATCCTTTAAGAACGGGAAAATGCTAAGTGAACTCCTTGCAATGTTAGGAACATAAAGAACATGATTGAGATGTAGAGATTTTCCAGGTGTAAGGGAGGGAATAGAGAGTGAACCAGTGCGAATAATAGGAACAGATGAGCTATTTCCAACAACAAGTAATGAATTACCTTGATAAGGTGTCTGCAGACTGAGGTTGGATAATTGTGAAGTAACATGATGTGTTGCTCCACTATCTACACACCAATTAGTACAATTATTCTCAGAAGTAGGGGTAGGAAGAGTATTACCAGATGGAGTGGGAAATAGAGGATTTTGATGAGAAAAGTTAGCTTGAATGATAGAACCAGGAGTAGATGAAGGAGCAGAAAATGCACCAGGTTGAGTATTTTCTAAACCACCAAATGATGGATCAAACCTCTTGTAGAACTTAAGTGCAGAGTGATTTCCTTTACCACAAATCTGACAGAACAATTTAGGCTTATTTCAAAAAAAACTTGTCCTTGCCCTTAGGGTTTCCAGAATAAGACCTGGTGTCTTTAGTTACTGTATTAGCAGTAGGTGTAATATGTTGTTGAATGGAAGCTGTTGCTGTAGAAGATGCATGAAACAACCTAATTTCTTGAGTCTGTAGAATTGCTTGCACCTATGAGATTGAAGGAATAACACCTCTTGTGGTTAAAGTGACCACCACAACATCAAATCCAGAACCAAGTCCACTGAGGAGGTGAAGAAGAAGATCATCATCCTCAATTGGATGACCAGCTGCTTGAAGTCCATCTGTAGGAAAAATTCATCAATAGACAAATTTCTTTTCTTAAGAGTCTGCAATTGAAACCTGAGATTCATTCCTTTGGCCTTGGATTGTGAGTGCAATAAATCTTCAAATGTTTTCCAAACTTGAAAGACATGATTGCACCTATTGACATGTCCAAGCATAGATTCTATAATTGAGCTAAGAATCCAACTAAGAAGAAATTGATCTCTTCTTAGCCATTCAATAGTATCAACGCCACTACTGGAAGAACTAGCTATAGCAACATAATCACTAGGAGGAGATGAACACAACAGTACATCTTCAAACCTGTGTGCTCGAACCATAGCAAGGATTTGGGCTCTCCAAAAAGTATAATTGCTCCTATCAAGTCTGATATGTAAGGTTATGAATGTAGGTAATTTTTTAGGATTAGGCATGATGAAAGGAATAGAGTATGAATATGTAAAGATGAGATAGCAAACAGAAGGTGAAGATGTGAAGAGGAGACAACAGTTAGAATATGAAGATGTGAAGTTGAGAAAGTTAGTTATTAACACAATATGAAGATACAAAGAAAAGGAATTATGAAGATACAAAGACATTTATAGAAGACTATATGAAGATACAAAGGGAATTGAAGGTAAGAAGCAAAGATCATCAAGCACCCAACATAGAACTAGAAAAATGGCCGAGTGATACCATTTTAAAGTGAATACTTATTTCATTGGCTTCAATGAGTCTAATCTTGTGAGTATTTATACAATAGTTTGAGATGAGAGAGAGTGAGTTAGTTGTAACTAACTTCACCTAACTATTATGAGTGTTGTTATACCTAACTAACCAATCCAACTGCATGAGTGTAAAAACTAACTAAATCAGAGGAAAATAAGTGCATGCATGCATGCATTCACACGTATAACATCAATAAATTTTCATACCAAATGTCCCCTAAGATTTTTTAATAATTTATAATAATCTTTTTTAAAACATTAATGTAATTTATTTTTATGTTAAGGTAGATGTGTAGGAAAACTGATGGATTCCTATATGGGACAGGTGTGTGGGGATAAAGGCGGTGAAGAAAATAAGTTGTAAGAAGTTTATTTTAAGATCTTATTAGCGGTCCAATATCTTATTTTACCAAATATCTAGAAGATACTTATAAGCTCCTAAACAACTTATAAGTTATTTTAAAAAGCTTATAATCTCACAAAAATACTTTTTTGATATTTTTATTTAATATGTTATACTATAAAAGGAATTTTATCAATTAAGAATATTACTGGCAAATGGGCCGGCCCCAGTGGATGGTGTTTTCGGATCGGGCTGGGCCAGGCCCGGTTGTCTTCAAACCCGTCCTGGCCCAAGAAGGACTACCGGGCCAAATCGGCCCGATTTTTTAAAAATTTATTTTTAAAAAATTTGAATATAGAACCATTACATTTGATTTTTATATTTATTATATTAATTGATAATTTTGTATACAAATACTACTCAAATAGTCATAAAATTTAATTTAATTTGCCAAAATTAATTTAATAATTTAAATAAAACTCAAATTTCAATATAATATTTAAACAACAATAATTCAACAAACCTTAATAAACTAAAATACAAAAAAATAAATTCAAACAACAAATTTCGAACAATCATTTATAAACTCAAATTCATAAAGAAAACATTAAACAAATAATTCAACATCTCTATAATAAGCCTGAATTATGATCCATACATAGGAACTTCTAATTAAATAAAATAACATTATCAAGATTCTAAATAAAGTAATGACAAATTTCTCTAATTTATATTTTTACTAATACAAATTAATTAACTGAGATAATATTTTTTGATTAAAAATATCTTTTGAGAAATTTTCAATGAAGATGCACATATTCCTTAACCATATTTATACAAATAAAATACTTATTGAAAGTATTTAAAAGAATATAAAATCAAAGAAAAAAAATTCAAAATAAAAGTAGTATAACTCATAAGAATATAAAAAAATTAATAGGAGACCTATCATAAAAAAAATATTTTAAAAAATTTAAGCAAAAATCATATCGGGTCGGGCCTAACAATAAAAACCAAGCCAAACCCGGATTAGACCCAAGTTGCCCGTCGGGCCAACCGGGCCGGGCCAAATAGACCCAGTTCTTTTCGGATTTGAGGTCCGCCATATCTTTAAAATCGAGCTTTTCAGTTCATTTTGACAGCCCTAATTAAGAGTTTGAAAATTGGTAAAACTATCCATTTCATGCCTATTTTTTTTATGTCGGTTGAGAATCTAAAAAATTATGAAACTATTAATTGGAGAGTTAAAATATGAAAGCTATCAATTTAGGATTAAGAAAAATTGAAATCAATTTTGACATTTTACAGGTGATATCTTTATTATTTATATACATTTTTTTTCACTCCCATTTTATTTTTTTTATTTTTTGAGTGAAATTAATATTTTCATTCTGAAATGTGATGTTGTTAGATAAACTAGGAATTATAAAATCAAATGACAAATTTAATTTTTAAATGTGTGAATTCTAATGTGTGTCTTTCAAATTTGAGATTGGTAGCTTTTAATTTTTTTTTTTACGATAAAGATATTTGTCCAGAATATGACATTCATAATCTTTAGGAATTTTTACACTTTGGTCATGTAAATACCTTATTATTCAAGTTTAGTCTACCACTTTTTAAAAATACCAAAGTAGTCAAAAAGTAATACACATTGGTCTGTGGGTCCTACACCTTTTGCTCCCCCACTTATATCGGTTAACCACCCACCAACCCACCCACACCCAACACCCCCCTGCTCATTTATGTGGAAATGCACAATGGAATTTATGGCAAAATCCGGCGGACAAACGGTATTTCCAGGTAATATCATTACCCTGAATTTGAATTTTCAAATTGTAGTTTGTATCAGCTTTTCTCATCCAATTCTTTCTGCCAATTTCAAGTGGGAACATCTCCCCTCTCAACCTACGCCTGCGTTTATGCGAAATGGATGTGTGTACGATTCTTGCTGCCAAATACAAGGGCGAATGCAAATTCATCTCAGTCCGATCATCCGATACCTTCCATAGTATCAAGAATCAAGTTATTGATAAGTGGGCTGAACTCCAGAAGTCTTCATTTTCGTTTTCATGTTCTGTCGGCGATTTTGAGAACGTTGCATTGGAGAGTGATGATGATCTAACAAATATTCGTACTATTTCCTCTAATTTATCACTAAAATTAGTCACTGCTGATGTGTGTGAATTCCCCCCCACCCCCACCAATGATCAGTTTGTTGCAATCCCATCCTGTAGTTCAAATGATAGCGAAGCTTCTGTTTCTTGTGCGCCATTTTCTTTCCCCAATTATGATGTATGCCCGTTGGTTGACAAGAATTCATATGTATCTGATAATTAGGGTGATCTTTTTAAAAATGGTATTGGGGCAGTGTTTCAGGGTGGTAGTGATGATTTTAAGGTTTGTCTTAGAAAGTATGCAACCAAAATGGGTTTTAGGTTCAAGTTTTTGAGGAATAATTCTGAGTACATACATGTTACTTGTCTGGAGTCTCTCACTTTTGGGTGTGAATCGTTTATTCGAGCCAAATTAGTTCATGGTTGTGGAGCATTTATTATATATATGGCAAATTTCACCCATAGATGTGTAGGAATGCTGTATTCTGATAAGACAAAAAGGCTCTGCCCTAAAATTATAGGAAAACATCTTATTGGTGATGAAAAAAGTAATCCCGATATGGGGGAAAAGATGTGGCAGCTGTTTTTCGAAATTCATACGGATATGAGATCCCATACCATAGAGCGCATAGGGCTGTTGAATCAGCTAAGGAACAAATATTTGGTAGCTATGATGATTCATATGGAGAATTACGCTGGTATACGGCAGCTATGCAACTTACTAATCCGGGTAGTATTGTTGAACTTCAAGAAAACAGCACTTCTCATCGTTTTGAATGTTTGTTCATTGCCCTGAATGCATATGTTGAGGGTTTCAAGTTATGCAGGCCATTGTTATTCATTGATGGCACCTTCCTCAGGGGTCAGCAAAGGGCACACTACTTGTTGCAACTGCAAAATATGGGAATGACAGTAACATTCTGAAACAAAAAATTTCTGTATAATATTTTTCTCATGAGTCTGAACTTTTTTTCATGTGATTTTTGTGTTCTAGGTTTGTTTCCTGTGGCTTTTGCCCTTGTATCTGCAGAAAACACATCCAAATGGGAGTGGTTTATAAGGAAAATTAAGGAAAATATCAGGCATGAGAGGGAAATTATATACATATCTGATATGAATACCGGAATCCTTTCAGCACTAAATGTTGTCTTCAAGGAACCCAAGCATTTCTACTGTTTTTGGCACCTGTTAAACAATCTTAAGGGACGTTTTTCATCTGGTTGGACAAACTCTGAACGAGAGGATCTAGGTGAACTTTTCAGGTTAGTTGCATATGCACCTGATGAGCGACTTTTCAACCAGAAGATGGAACTGTTTAAACATATAGGAGGTAAGATTGCGGAAGAATGGGTAGCCCAACTTCCGTATGAAAAGTGGGCAGTTGCATATTCACCTCACATAAAAAGGTATGGTGAGATGACATCAAATGTTGCAGAGTCGTTTAATGCTTGGATTGATGAAGCAAGATCATTGCCCGTCACCAAGATGCTAGATTGGATTCGTCAAAATATTGCGGCTTGGTTTGTTAAAAGGAGAAAAGATGCAAATGAGTGGACTGCTGCACTTGCCCCAAGGAAACAAACTGATTGGGACCACATGTTTGACATTGGGAAAGTGTGGGTTGTGGCATTGTCACCAAGTGGGGTTTTTGAGGTACACAACGATGTTTCTTGTACGGTCGATTTGAGGAGCCACAAATGTTTATGTGGGCAGTGGTATGTAACGGGATTCCCCTGCGTTCATGCTGTCACTGTGATAACAAGTAACTGCCCTTCCATTTTCACATACGTGGATAAGTACTTTTTCTCGACATTGTACATTATGTGTTACAAGGAAGATGTAAACTCCATTCCAGATACTGTCAGTTTTGAATATGAACCTCCAGCTGATCAACCCAAGTTGCTTCCCCCAACCCTTAAGCGGAAACCTGGTCATCCCAAGAAACTACGAAACCCCTCGTATGGAGAGTATCCCAAAAAGAAACCGAAACTCTGTGGTTTATGTGGCAAGAGGGGAATACATGATCCAAGATGCATCAAAGCACAAACGTCAAATCCGGGGGTCTACAATTGAAGAGGTACGCTGCTTGCAATCCATTTTTGTATTATTGTTTTCAAACTTTTGTTATATTCCATATAAAATGAATCAACATATATAGGTCCCTGCGATAAATTCAATTTTTTTTGTTTTGCAGTGGTTGGTAAGCTTTATTTTAGGGGGATATACTACCAAACCTCGAACAAAAGGTATGAATCATATCACTGTGCACAACCAAGTTTTTTGTTGTGTTTTTTAGGGGTGACTTTATCTGATTTCCATGTTGTCCATTTTTATATAATGTATTTTTAGCTCTTTGTACTGTTTGGTAAACACTGCTGATGCTGTTTTTCTTTTTAAATTCTGGACTTTTATTTGTCACCACATTTAGTCAGATTTGCTGTCAATATTGATTTAGATATATACTTTCAATCACTGAATACGTAAGGAGCTTAGAATGCCCCATTGTTTTACATTCCGAAGTTTATGTTAGGTGGGCTGTTACAATAGCTTACAGACAATGAAACTAACATAGCTAAGGATTGCTTCAGTTTTCCCTAATGCTGGTACAACAATGAAACTAAAATAGCTATTACAATAAATGTAACTATATTTCCAACCAACAATGTTGGCAAAGTTATCTGATATGTGCTCTTGTTATTCCTTGTTGGGGCTCTTGTATTGCATTCTTGCTCTTCATTGATAGGAGTTGAGATGTCTCCATGTGTAAATTGGGCAGGCTCACCTTCTATTGGACTGCACCAGTGCGAGAAACCATGTTGGCGACAAAAGTAGAACAACCGTCCTGGATTTTTTGGCGATTCCGAAACTAGAATGGATGCCGGAGTGTTGCAGGCACAACAAAACGACCTGCTGTACCGAAGATATGCAGCAGTGTTTGAATGGGAGCTTGATTGTGCCATCCCCTAGCTATGAACAAATGTGCAGAACTAGAGTATGAGCAATGGGAAGATTTTCTTTGTTTAATGCAACACCCCTTAACATTCTGCTCTTTATATAGGATTGTTCTTTTTTTTTTCTTTTTTCAACATTCCCCTGGAGTTTGTAAAAACGGTAACCTATTGTTCTTATCTATAAAGCTGCAAATTGTCCTATTTTTCATCTCTTTTTCAACGGTTATGTACTCAGGGTGAGTTTTTCCAACGGCTATTATTTTCTTATCTATAAAGTAGGAAATTGTGAGTTGGGCCATTCTTTCTTGCAATATTAATTCTGAGCACAGGCCCAAATATGTGAGCATTAGATAAAATATGGTTTTTTTTTTTTGTGCAAAGCCCAACATCTGCAATACCAGAATGTGCAAGTACCTGAATGTGCAAGTGCCGACATGTGCAAGCCTAGCGTGTGCAAGGCCATAAGTGTAAGCCCAAAAATATTTTGTGCAAGCCACAGAGTGTGCAAGTACCAGAATGTGCAAGGCCCATCTTGTGCAACTTTTTTTTTCTGCCCATACGTGCAAGCCCAAAGCAGAATGTGCAAGGCCCATATTGTGCAATTTTTTTTTCTGCCCCCAATGTGCAAGCCTATGGTGTTCAAGGCCCATATGTGCAAGACCAAAATATTTTTTGCAACCCATAATGTGCAACCCATATTCCTTTTTAAATGTGCAAGCCCATGGAGTGCAAGCCCACAGTGTGCAAGTTATACTTTTCCCTGTGCAAGGCCCCCATTTGTGCAAGGCCCATAAGTGCAAGCCCACGAATGTGCAGCCTACTTTGCACAACCTGTATTTATTTTTGGTTCAAGCCCTGTTTGCACACTTATTTTTTTCCTTTTTTTTTCTCGGCCCACATTTCTAGAAGGTCAGACTTACAACCGATCCAAATATATATATGCAGATATATTTTTACCACCTTTGCATAGCTTATAGATATATGTAAAGAAGGAAAACAGAACATAACATGTAGATAACAAAAATAATCTATTTCCAGAACACAGCATGTATATCTTTGTCATTTACAGCACCCAGCATATGCATATCATTTTTACAGTCATGAATTTACATCATTTACAATTCACAAAACAAATCACTATTACAATCATTTACCACTGATGGATTGATGGAGGGTGGAATTGGAATTACAGGGGGTGGGGCTGTTTAATTTGTGGGCCCAATTGACCATTCTTCAATTTTTAAAAAGTAGCTGACTATTCTATATATAATAGTGTTGTAATTGACCATTTTGTCACTCACCCTAATATTTAATATACTATAATTAAATGAAAATTAATTAATTAATTTTATTAATAACCATGTCATTAGTGGCGGCATAATTCTCGCCTAATTATGCTTAAGGTGAGCTGATTCCCTCCATCCCAATTATGGCGGGTTAATTCCCTCCAACAAGTTTTTATTTTTTCAATGTCATTAGGATTAAATTTCTCGTAATCTGCATATGTAGTCAAAAAATTTAGAAAGATATATATATAATCAGAAATGACATATGTATATATATATATATAGACCGATTATTTAGAAAATGATAGGTGAAGACTAATTCAAAATTTAAAAAATATTATTATTTTGACTTTTAATAAATTTAATTTGCCTAAATTACTAATTTAAAGTAGGGCGGTTATTTAGTAAGTGATTAATGAAGAATACTAATTTAAAATTGCCGGTTATTTAGGTGATTGGGGGAGACGTAATTAATTAGTAATTTGCGGTTATTTAGTAATTGATTAGGGAAGACGAATTTTAAAATTTAAAATAAAATTTATTTTTTTGACTTTTAATAAATTTAATTTACCTAAATTACTAAATTAAGATTTAAAATAGGATGATAATTTAGTAAGTGATTAATGGAGAATACTAATTTAAAATTGTCGGTTATTTAGATGATTAGGGAAGACATGATTAATTAGTAATTGGCGGTTATTTAGTAATTGATTGGGAAGGAGAAGACTAATTCAAAATTTTGAATAAAATTTGATTAGTAATTATCTATTATGTAGGAAGTGATAATGTATGAATTCGGGAAGGTATATATTACGGGAAGACTTAAGTCATAATTTTTTAGAACATGTAACAAAGGTTAATTAATTAATTAAATATAAGATCGTGTAAACTTAGCATATTAAATTTTTGAGTAATTAGAACGTTTTAATTTATCATATATGTAGAATCGGTAGCGCTGAGTAGAACTGATGTATGTCCTCACTCGCACACACCCTGAGAACTTCCCAGGGGGTCACCCATCATGAAATTGCTCCAAGCCAAGCACGCTTAACTTTAGAGTTCTTTCACAATGGGCACCAGAAAAGAAGATGCACCTTGTTGGTATGAGTAGTACAATCAATTCCTTTAAACCCAATATCTAGCTTCAGCGCCACGGGCGGCACACAACTATGCATTTAATTGAGTGAACGAGTGGACTTGAGCGCAGCTCGCCTCCAAGGCAGGGACTGCTAGGATTTCTCCCAACAATCCCCCCCTAGCAGTAGCCTGACTTGAAGCCAAACATACCACTATTTGCGCCATGGGGGACTCGAACCCGTGACCTGTGCTCTGATATCAATTGTAGGATCGGTAGCGCTGAGTAGAACTGATGTACTATCCTCGCAAAGCAACACGGGTCTTTTCTAGCGTGCTTATGTCCTCACTCGCACACACCCTGAGAACTTCTCAGGGGGTCACCCATCATGAAATTGCTCCAAGCCAAGCACGCTTAACTTTATAGTTCTTTCACAATGGGCACCAGAAAAGAAGATGCACCTTGTTGGTA
>JAPKLY010000108.1:257749-297480 GCA_026898435.1 Prunella vulgaris | reverse complement strand
TTGGTATGAGTAGTACAATCAATTCCTTTAAACCCAATATCTAGCTTTAGTGCCACGGGCGGCATACAACTATGCCTTTAATCGAGCGAACGAGTGGACTTGAGCGCAGCTCGCCTCCAAGGCAGGGACTGCTAGGATTTCTCCCAACAATATAAATCTAGGGTTTTGTCTATATTAAAACTCAATATGATTTATAATTTCAAAAAATACATTTGAACCGGTTAATTTAATAAAAATTATATATTTTTAAACTGAAAATTTTATTTTAAAATTGAATTCTGTGTACAATTTTTTCAAATGATTTTTTTATAATTAATTACATCGTATTACTTTTTTTATTATATTTAATTATGTCATATTAATTTTTTGGAACGAGATCTTGTGAATAGAAGGTTTTTTTTTCTTTGTGGATAAAATACGATGTAATTATTCATGAGAGTGTGTGATTATCAATTGAATTAGTGATTTAGTGATTTTATTTACAAGTATTGATGTTGAGATCCTAATAGTATAACTGTTTTGTGAGGATGATATTAGGAACTACTCAGTCTAGTATTACATACTATTAGGTTATTTCTTTAATTTTTAGTTTTAAATTACTACTAAAAATAAGAATTTTGCAAGATATTATCTACTTTAGTTTTAAATTACTAAATTAGATATAAAAAACAAAATTAGTTCAAAGATATACACTTGTTGTGCGAAAAGATTATTCGTTGTGTTACATGTTAGTTGAAATTGTACTTGTGATACTTATAGTAGTCATATCCACTTGTAGTACTCACACGTCCTCATGTTTACCAAAACTTCATGTTATGATAAATTTAGTGATTTGGTGTGTGATTATCAATTTGATTAATGATTTAGTGATTCTATTTACAAGTATTGATGTTGGAATCCTAATAGTATCACTCTTTTGTGAGGATGATATTAGGAATTACTCAGTCTAGTATTACATTCTATTAGGTTATTTCCTAGTACCATCCTCACAAAAGAGTAATACTAGGTTATTTCCTTAATTTTTAGTTTTAAATTACTACTAAAAATAAAAGTTTTGCAAGATATTATCTATTTTAGTTTTAAATTATTAGATTAGATATAAAAAACAAAATTAGTTCAAAGATATACACTTGTTGTACGAAAAAGATTACTCGTTGTGTTACCTGTTAGTTGAAATTGTACTTGTGATACTTAGTAGTCATATCCACTTGTAGTACTCACACATCCTCATGTTTACCAAAACTCCATGTTATGATAAATTTAGTGATTTGGTGTGTGATTATCAATTTGATTAATGATTTAGTGATTCTATTTACAAGTATTGATGTTGGAATCCTAATAGTATCACTCTTTTGTGAGAATGGTATTAGGAACTACTCAGTCTAGTATTACATACTATTAAGTTATTTCCTAGTACCATCCTCACAAAAGAGTAATATTATTAGGTTATTTCATAATATTTCCTTGAATTACTAATCTTCATAGTGTGAAACACTTAACAATATAAATATCACTTATACATCATCATCATTATTATTCTTAAGATGTATTACAAAGATATAGACCTAATATCAACTTACATTTAAATAGTATCAACATTAGTACTATAAAGTGCTAGTGTACTATTGATAGTGGTACTAGTGTTCATTCTAATTGAATTACTAATATTTTTAGTGTGAAATAATTAAACACTATAAATATCACCCTTCTACTTGATTTGTAATGCGGATGGTTGTAATGCAGTTTTTTTTATTTTTTTATTTAAGTGAATGTGTGCCTTGTATGAATCAGATTTAATTTCCGATCATACACTGTCTATCCTATTTCAATATAAGTCAAATTTTAGTATTTCATTAAAGTGTTTTTAGTATCTACAGTAATTAGTAACACTAATTGTTTTATTCTACTACTACTAATTAATAGAAAAACTAATAATAATTAATTAATCAATATGGACTTAAATTTTAATATTTCCTTCATAATATATAAATATAAAGTACGAAATATGGACAGCAATATAAAATACGAAATATACTAATCTAAATTCATTCATAATATATAAATATATCATAATATACTAATCTAAATTCATTCATAATATAAAATTCAAAAAATATACTCACTTAATATATCATAATATATCCTAATTTGATATAAATATGAATATGTTTCTTTAACAAACAATTATTCATAAATTCTCAAGCGTAAAATATCTCAATTTTAGTTTTTGATTACTAAGTATGTATATATATTATATAAATATGGAGAAATTGCAGAACACCACACTTTTTATCCCTATATTCGAGAACACAACACCCATAATACATTTTTTCAGAACACCACACTTTATTACCATATACAACACTTTCATCCATAAACAAATAATATTCATTGATTACCGTGCCAGTACCTTTCTTCTACCTTTTGCATTCTCGTAGCTGTGAAGAAGGTACGATTCTACCCAAATTTGACGGAAATGTCATTTCATCATTCAATCAAGACCATATTTTAGAATTCGAATTGGTATTTCATTCCTCATTTCATCCTAATCGATTATCATATTCAAAGCTCAGTTTTTCTCTCTGTCGATCAGTTTTTCCTTTTTTTATTTCTATACCACAATCGAGCTCTGCATGCCGGATCAAGAATGGTGCTTCAGCTCCTATTTGCGACGAGGTACAAGGACGAGAGGAAGCTATTCACAATTGGCGCTGGTTCTTCATTTTCCGATTACCAGAATCAGGTTATTCTAAAATGGCCAGAATTGAATTTAATTGATTTTATAATATCTTGTGAAGTGGGGAGCTTTTCCAATTGTACACTCAAATCAGACGAAAATTTGCACAACATATTTACATTGTGTAATTTAGAAACTATTAGGATTGTGGCTGTTGATGTTCGTTCCAAACCTGGTTTGTCACTGTGTGATCGATCAAGTGGTAACTCTGTAGTAAACGAGTCTCAGTCAAACAATTGTGATGGTTCCTGGAATGAAGGTGGTTCGGAATTAGATGAAATCCCTAGGTATGATGTTTGCCCTAGTCTGAAAAAGAAATCATTTTTATCCGATTCTTGGGGCAATATATTTGAAGGAGGGGTGGGTACTGTAATTCCTGGAGGCTTTGGGGGTTTTAAAGAAGCATTCGTTAAGTATTCAGCTTATTTGTCCTGTTATTTCACATTTTCTATAACAATCTAAAATACAAGCATGTTGTATGTTCTGAGAAAAGCAAACAAGGATGTGAATGGTTCACAAGGGTGAAATTGCTACCTGTATCTGGTGATTATGAGATATACAAAGCTAACTTAGCTCACTCATGCATTGCAACCACGTGCAATGTTAATCCATCAAGGTTGTGTACGAAAATTATGCGGAATAAGTTTGTTGATATTCTAAGGGACAAAAACAAGTTATGTGGGCAGGATGTTGTTACAAAACTGAAGAATGATTATGGTTTTCACATATCTTACAATAGAGCTTGGCGTACAATTGAAGCTGCAAAAGAACAAATATATGGTTCTTATGAAGACTCGTATGATCAATTAAGGTGGTATTGTGCAGCCGTACAGAAAACCAACCCTGGATCAATTGTTGAACTGCATGCTAATGAAGAGTCCCATCGCTTTGAGAGGGTTTTCTTCGCATTCAAGGCATGTCTCGATGGGTTCCAATATTGTCCCCCAATTCTATTTGTTGATGGCACATTCATTAAAGGACGCGCTAAGGGTTCATTGCTGGCTGCTACGGTAAAAAATGGACAAAATGGTAATACATTTTCCCAGTACCCCCATGAATATGCTCAAGGCATATTTTTTTATTTTTTGTTTATTTTTATATGGTGTTCTTATACATGAAAAAAAACCTTTTATTTTTGTGTGCAAATATGTGTAGGTTTATTCCCTGTTGTTTTTGCTGTTGTGTCTGCTGAGAACATAGAAAATTGGACCTGGTTTTTAAAGAAAATACATGAGTGTGTCAAGCATGATAGGAATATTTGCTATGCATCCGATCGCAATCTTGGGCTGATGTCTGCTTTTAACAATGTTTGGGAGGAACCAGTACACTTTTTCCGTTTATACCACCTTATACTTAACCTTAAAGGCCGTTTTTTGTGTGGTTGGACGAAGGAAACCATATCGAAGCTGGTTGACATATTCAGATCATGTGCCTATGCACCTAATGAGCGCATTTTTAACGAATACCTGGAGAGGTTTGCTGAAGTCGGTGGTCCATCTGCGTCTTACTGGATTAACCAAATACCGTTTAACAAGTGGGCAGTGGCATATTCACCAAACATTCAACGTTATGGCAATTTGACATCCAATGCTGCGGAGTCATTCAACAAATGGATAATGAATGCCAGATCTCTACCCATCACTCAGATGGTTGACTGTATAAGTAAAAAAATAGCTGGATGGTTTGTAGAGAGGAAGAACTTGGCAGAAAACTGGAATGAAGGATTAGTCCCTCAGAAACAAAAGAAGTGGAATGAGTTAGTGCAATCCAGCAAGGCTTGGTCTGTCCAGGATTACGGGAAGGGTCAGTATCTTGTTAAATCCGACATATCTGCTGTTGTGAATCTTGGGAACAGAACCTGTTCTTGCTATCAATGGCAACTGAGTGGCTTCCCCTGTGCGCATGGGGTATGTGTATTAACCAAGGGACAAGCAGATCTGAAAGCCCATGTTGATCATGTATTTTTTAGGAGCCATTTTGTGAAATGTTATGAACAATCTGCCCAACCAATACCAATGACCATGAAGTATGAGATTCAGCTGCTGCATCCCACTTATAAGATTCTTCCACCTGCGTTAACAGGATTACATCATATGGTGAGTTTTCGAAGAAGAAGAAGAAGGTATTTCGTTTAAAACCAACATCTGCGTGAGGGGGCTAATCTGATCTTTGTGCAGGTATTAGTATGATTTTTAATATACATGGTGTCATATCTGTATCCATGGTTGAACATATTTTTCTAATTGTGGTATCCTTTTTTTGTGTGTGGTGGGGGTGGGGACGGCAGCGTTTTTTTGCAGGTATCAATGAGGGGTAGTGGTCGTGGATGTATCATTTTTTTGAAGCAAGGGGGATGGAGTAATGCTGCAGAGGTGGGGTTCCTTTTAATTTGGCATTCCCAAAACATAGCAGTCTCAGTTTGATAATATAGGTATGTTTTATTGTTAGTTTTGTAATATTTTTGTGATTCGTGGAATACCCAGACAAGTAATTTGTAAATCACCAGGCCCCCGTATATGTGTGTTGTAGCCTTTTGATAAATGGAAACATAGTCACTGTCATATCTTTTTTTACAAAAGGGTTTTTACATTAGATGAAATGCTAGCTTCACTCCTTCCATATTTATTTTGTGTTACATCCCTACATTAAAGAGCACTGATGCTACACCTAGGACTAAAACAACCACAACAATTGTTATGAAATTTGCAAGCAATAGCTGGTGCATGCACAGATTTGCAGACCCTGTGTGAGTGACAAATGCACCACCACTCACCACTCTTCCACTTGAAACTCCATCATCTTCCACCCCAGACTCACAGCAATCTACAGGCATGCACCAGTGCTACCATCCGTGTGTTTCACAATTGTAATACAGCCTCCCCGGGTTATTCTGTCTTTTGGACGCTCGGATTGTTGCCCTGGCCCCACAAACCTTGCAGTATGATCTTGTGCAACGAGGATACACCATGTCCTTTGTGCGGCTGCTTTGAGACATGACACTCCTAGCTTAGAAATATACTGAATTCCTTGTTTATCTCTTCTCTATCTTTTTTTTTATGTGTGCTGAGGATAGGCGATGGTGGAATGTACATACCAGGCCATCGGGGTATATATATAGCCGTGCGTAACAGATATATTTATCAACGGCTATGTATACTGTTTTCAACGGTATTCTTTTTTTCACATAATGGCCCATGACCTGGTTTGTTTGATTTTTTTTAAGGCCCAGTTGGTAAGTCATGCCCAGTGTTTGTATTTTTTTTTAATATTTAATACTGCAGTCTTTTTAAATAATATGTCAACATGTGTTTCGGCCAACAGAAAAGGAAAAAATATGAAAAAATAAACATAAAAAGTTTGGCGGCCCATCTAAAAAACTGGGCCTTAAACAAATATTCAGGGCCCTCCAAATTTTTTTTTATTTTTAGTGGGGTTTTCGTAATGAACAATGGGAAATATTCAATGAATTGCTAACACAAATCTTCGTGAATGCCTCAGCTTTGTAGTTGAATATGAAATATTCAAATTGCATGTTCACATATAAATAGCATTTTTTGAAGGAATGCTGAATATGCAATATTCCTTTTGTTTATTTTTTATATTCAATGGCAATATTCAAAATACATGAAATCTTGAATTTTAATATGCATACACCAATATGCGGTTCATTCAAGCACAACCAATTTTTGGCATGGTAATCACGCGCCATATGCACCGATGCAAATTGCAAATGGACACCCGTACATGTCATCCCACATGCATTGAGCACGTAATTAATTTTTTATTAACTAAGACGTTCGTTGCAGTGGTTGCAGCCGTAATCGTAGGTCAGACCAATCCTGCCAGGTGTAACACCTAAACCACGACGTTGTTCTGATCGGTACATACGGTACGTTGGTTAATACATTAACGTTCTCTTCCAATGTTTTTACACATACAAAATGGATGTTTTTTCCATACACGTATATGTTGTGTGTCCAGTATACATTTTTAATGACCCCCCCTCCCCCGATGGTATTTGTGTTTTATTGATTAATTTGGAATTTCTATTTTTTTACAATTGTGTTGACCCAGAGTTTGCCAAATAATTATTTCTGGCACAACACAAAAAATCACAAAATTAATAAAAAAAAATTCTTCCGTCCTTTCTATTTGTTCAATCCATCTTCTCAATAAGTCAACAAGTCAATCAAGTCATATTAATATAACCATACTTTAGGGAAGAAAATACTAACTAGCCCCTGTTTCAAAAGTAGCGCGCACACACCACTCTTTTTTCAACTGCAGTATTTTTTCAAAAAAAATAATGAATAGGCCATTCGTATTCTAACCACCCCGATATCACTGTTCATTTCCGAAATCCAATGTCCGAAAAAGCAATCATCAGAGGGGGCAAAGCTTGCAGTTGAATGCACATCTCAGTCCAAGAAAAACACGAAGTCGGGGTTGAATCAAATGGCACGCGATCACCAAACCTCCATTGACGAACTCCCAGTGGAGTTGATGCTGAAGATATTTGGCGACACTCCGGCCAAGAAAATAGGGCAATGTAGGTGTATTAACACTCACTGGAATCGTGCCCTGTCTGAGCCGAACTTTGTGTCTCTTTACTCCAAGTCTGCTGTTGAAAAATTAAGGTTGGTATATCTACCCTCTGGATTTCTTGGTAATTTACTACTGTCTTATGAGGCCACGCCGAGGGGCAGTATATTCAACCGGAGGGTTGACCCTAGAGCGGACAGACGGGTTGAGTACATGACTGCACTCAATCAAGTCACTCTCTGTTGCGATAGGCGTGATAGGATATTTATCTCTAACCCCAACACCCAGACAATCATAAGCATACCTTTCAATCACATTGAATTCCCCCCTGAGTCCAGAAGGGCAATGGTGTTTTATGAGATGGGTTTCATTGAATGTTTAAACGAGTACAGGGTTGTTAGGGTTGCGTGGTTCATTTCGCAAGGATTCCAAACAGAGGTGAAGATGTGGTCATCAACCACAGATGGGTGGACGCCATTAGTGCAATTCCCATATGATCGCCCATTCCCCAGGCCCGGTGTTTTTGCAAATGGTTGCATCCATTGGCAGGTATGTATGAATGACCAATTTTTCATATGCTCTTTATCAATAGATGCAATGGAGTATAAATTGATTAATGTTCCGGAGGGGTCTATGTCACGAGATCAGCACTGTGATTTTTGTGCTTTGGACAATCAGTTGGCTATTTACTCTTTTTTTATAATGCTGGAGCCCCCTTTAATTTATGGATACGTGACAAGTATGTAGTCGATTAATGGGTTAGTTTGAAAATCATGTTGGGTCCTGTGTTGGTTGCTGGTATTGATCGCATAAACATGAAGATTATATGTCTGATGAACCTTGATGGTCGTGAGAGGATTCTATTTCACATACTACCTTTGGTTGTTTTTGGCACTTTTGATATTGCGGAACATGTTTTCTTGGTGACTGAGGACTACGTGCTCCCTCAAGGTGTTGCTGTAAAATTGGTGGTGTGGGACAGTTTGCTGCCTCCCAGAGTTGGTTGGATCCTGGATAGTGGCGCTGGTAATTGTAGCTTTTGTTTGTGGTGTAGGTCGGATAGGATTTGGGGATTTTTTTGTGGGACAAGTTCTATGTGTTCAGTCTGTTGGAATCGTATTTTCTTTGCTGGGGGGGATGTAATTTTTGTAAGTAATATACCAACTGATGCACAGCTGGGGGGATGTATTTTTTGTTTTTTGTCTGTGTTTGTAAATTGGGGGAAATCATAGGGTGTTAAATGTAACTTCTGCATATTTAAATTTGCATATATGAAACTTATGGACCGGGCCAAATTCTATGTTATATGTGTGTTGCTGCTGTTTTTTTGGATCTGTTTTTGTCGAACCTTGATGCCCCAGTTTTTATATATCTGCATCAATGGGCTTGCAATAACAATAAGGCCCAACAAAGTCAAAACATTTCTTCCCAGATAAAAAAAAAAAAGAAAAAAATGGGGCCAAGTTACAGTCCATATCAAATGTGAGGTCCAGTTTGTGTGCGGCCCATATAAATAAAAAAATAACAATAAGCTACAAAAAAAAAAAAGGGAAACTATGGGAGGCCTTTTTTTCTAATAAATATGTGCTTTTTTTTATTAATTAATTTGCAGGCCACTACCCCCTTTTATCATAAATTGAAGAGCCCAAACTCGGGGCCCATATTCATGATTGGCCCCACATTCATAAACGTGGGGTTTGCAACCTATATTTCACATCTCGAAAGTAAATATTCAAATCTAACCGTACCAATATTCAAATCCATACGAAAAATATTCACACGGAAAAAGACCCTATATTAATGTCACCTGATCATATTCGTATCTATTTGGTGATTATTCAAATCCAAACGGAGATTATTCTCACATTCCAGCTCATATTCATCTCTAATCGAAAACGTGAACACGTTCAAAACACTCTAGAACCAACTATTGGTGGGACGTTCGAATATGAGCTGAATATTCCAGAAAACGCAGAATACAATCACATATTAATTTGACCAACGTTCGAATCCAAACGGTGATTATTCAAAAAACAAAACCCCCCTATATGTAATGTAAAAAATGGCATGGGTCACATACAACAGCTCATATTAATATGCGACTGGAGAATAATCACTGCATCTCGAAGAATATTAACCTAACAAATATTCAAATATACAAATAATTTTCAACCCTTTACCGAGATTATTCACACACAAATAGCATCTGTACAACTACTCACATTCATATTTGAACGAAGCATATTCATCTCTAATATCTAATCGAATCGTAGAATATTACTTTGTTGTTATCCTAATCGGAGAATATTCACATCTGTTGTTATCCTAATCAGAGAATATTCACATCTGTCCGGAGAATATTCATATCTAATCGTAGAATATTACTCTGTTGTTATCCTAATCGGAGAATATACACCAAACATTTTGAAATAAAAAAGTCATATTCATATCTGGCAGTAGAATATTCATATCTAATTGCAGAAAATTCACTCTATTTTTAACATTCCAGAAAACGCGGAATACAATCACATATTAATTTGTCCAATGTACGAATCTAAACGGTGAATATTAACCTAACAAATATTCAAATATACAGTAAATAATTTTCAACCCTTTACGGACATTATTCACACACAAAATCACATATTATTCATACACCTGCTCACATTCACCTCTTACCGGAGCATATGCATCTCTAATATCTAATCTAATCGTAGAATATTACTTTGTTGTTATCCTAACCGGAGAATATTCACATCTGACCGGAGAATATTCATATATAATCGTAGAATATTTTACTCTGTTGTTATCCTAATAGGAGAATATACACCAAATATTTTTTTAATAAGATCCGGGGTTCATTTGCCGTAGCAGGTTCTAGAAAAACGGCCTGAACTATGTCCATCTCTAATTGGAGAACATTCACGTAATGTGACCTATACATCAGCTTATACTCCAATTTGAACAGAGAATATTCATCTACAATCACCAGTGTTTATATTAATATCATCCCAAAACACAGAAGGCATATATTCATACATAGACACCAGCTCACACTCATATTTGAACGGAGGACATTTCATATCTGATCGGTATCACTAATAAACACATTACCCCCCCCCCCACCATTCACTTTTTAAATAACGTGAGACCAGTGTCGATATTTAATATTTTTCCAAAAATGTGGAATACAATCACATATTAATTTGACAAATGGTCGAACCCAAATCGAGAATATTCAAAAAACCAAAGCCCCTATATTAATGTGATTTTAAAAAATGGACTGGAGAATATTCATTTCATCTCGAAGAATATTCACCTACAAAATATTCAATTATACTGTAATAATATTCAACCCCATACGGAGATTATTCACACAAAAAAGACCATATATTATTGTGATATTAAATTACAAAAGTCATATTCATAACTGGCCGGAGAATATTCATATCTAATCTCAGAAAATTCACTCTATTTTTTAATGTGATCCTAAAAATGGCCCGCACATATCCATCCCTGTTCGAAGAATATTCAACTAAGTTGAAAATATTCAAGAACACACAGCCCAGTGTGAACACTTTTTGTCTATCTCATTTTTGAACACACACACACACCAATTGTTTATCCAATTTTTTTTATTATTTGAACACACACACACCAATCAGCAGCCCACATCAAAATTCCACAAAACGCATATATAAATAAACCACCCAAACCAAAAATTACAAATGTACTCAGCCATTGATACCATATATAAATAAACCACCCACACCAAAATTACCTGGGGACGGTGAAAATGTAGTGTTTGCATATACAAAAAACATGGGCCTACAAAATACCAGGCGCCACAAAATAACCCACAAGCCCAACTACCAGGCGCCACAAAATAACACAGTGCACTACCAACATTATACATATTCAGATATCTTTGTTACAAAAAAACCAGTCTGACTGTACCCTATTTCCCCTTACCAGTGTACATATTCAACATAACATTCTCCGGGTCGAAGAACCAACTGTACATCTTATACCGATAGTTTGCAGCAGCAGCCGTTGTGAAATCACTTTTTTTCACCGGTCTCCGCAGTATTATAGTCTCCATCAAACTACATAAAACTACTCCACAATAAAGGGAGCCAGCAAACTACTGTAGAGTTTCAGCTGAAGTTGGAGGAACATACAGCTTCAGGAGGTATGAATGCTGTCCAAACTTAGCCTTATAAGCATCCCGGAGTTTTGTATGAACATATCTTGCCTGCATATTAATAAAATCCTCGTCACAATCACCTTAATACAAACTAATACCCAGTTAAATAAATCCCATCTATAAGTACTTACAACCACTGAAGACGCTGCGAGATGAGGGTCAGCCACTCCTTGTCTTGGTATTGAAGAGTTGTAGAACGTCCACTCAGCCTTTTTCAAATTGAACTTCAAGAGAGTCCATTGGAACCCGAGCCTGCCCTCATTCACAACCATTGGGAACAACAACACTTCCTTATCAAGACTCTCAACGATACGATCATCAACCAATCTTTTTAAAGGTGTTCCACACACTTTTCCACCAGATTTGATAAGTTCCTATTTCATTCCACCCAAAAAAATAAACCCACAGTTGAAAAAGTCACAACTTAAATGTAAGTAGACTGTTGAAATAAATTACCCAGCACTGAGCGTCGAAAACAGTTGTTGCTGAAGCTTTTGGGTTAAACTTTCCATATTTAAATATCAGCAGCTCCCCCCACGATGTAATAACCTGTTATGTATTCCAAAAAACGGGCAATGACATGGAATGAACACATATTATTGTTTAATACATATCAAAGTTTTATTTAGTTTTTCATTTTTTTACCTGGCAGTTGTAACATCTACCATGCAGGATGTCAAGGACATTAGTAAGCGACACCAACGTTTCCTTACCCCTCCATACTTCCTGACTGCAGTCAAGCGTTATATGGCATATAGTTTTACGTTAGTTTTATATGAAATCGAGACACACCAATGATGTGGAGATAAAAAAAATGAAAAATAAAAACAAAAAATAAGGAGGACATCAGTAGATGGAAAGTACATACTGGGGGCCATCCACTTGCATGAGGTACTCCAAATCTTGCTTGTTAGATCCCTTCATTTTCTTCACAGGTCCACATTTGTCATCCCACTTAATCTGTTGCAGACGATCATTTCTCAATGTTGTATTGTTACCTTGATTTTCCACCAAATCAACCAACTCTGGAGTGTTCATCTGTGGGGTTGTTACAATCTGTTTCCGGTCATCATCGTCCGTCCTCCCCTTCACTCGCATACAAAGTGAACTTGGGGATAGACGATGCTTACTTCTTGGAGCCTTTACACACGGGGTCTCTTCAAATTTCCTAATACTTTCATTGATCACATCTCTGTTGTTCTCACACCCATCAGCAACCATGTTATCCCACTCCTCATAACCCTCTGTGATGGCATCTATCTTTTCAAGATTTCTGGGATCCTCGAAAACATGTGCTGCACTCGGCATACCTGTATCATCTCCATTTTTTGTTGCTATATCCACACGATCACCGTTCATTGCTATGATGTCACCCGTATGCTGCCCTGCGCCGCACTGACACTATTTTTTTTTTATAACTGAACACTAATTTCTTCAACACGCATAGTCAATGCGTCCCTTTCAGCAGAAAGCTCTGCAATGTAGTCATCCTTCTTTTTCAGCTCAGCACGGACGTCTGAACTCAAGTCATTCTTCTCTTTCAGCTCAGCACGGAGCTTTCCAATGCACTCACCCTTCTATTTAATTTCTTTCTCAAACACGGCTCTAGCCTCTTCCATCTCCTTACGCAGACGCTCCAACTGAGATGTCAAGTTCTGTATGTCTGGTCTTTCGCGATTTGCAGATGATGTATTCAGCTGACCACCAACTCTCCTGATGTTGATATCAGTTCTCCCCTCAGCAGACAAATATTGTGTTAAACCCATACTCCATGATGGTCCATCCTTTTCACATTCAATGCCTAAAGACCTTTGTACATTTTCATGAGCCAAAGCATTAGTGCAACCCATATTCCACGATGGTCCTTCTTTGTCATCCCCAATGCTAACTGAAGTTTGACCGTTCTCATGCGCAGAGGGGATCGTGCATTCTGTAGCTACTTCATTATCCAAGGCCTCTCCACTTGGTTGCTCATCCACATTAGATACGCCCCTTTCAATATCCACTTTCGGCAAACTAGAAGCTGATGGCAGCGCATCCCAGTGCTCACAAAGCTTCCCCCTTTCATATGGTGTCGGTTTCAAACGCAGTTCATGTACCTAACAAGCAACAGGACATGACAAAAATTACTTATATACATACTCAAATATAAACTGTCTAATTTTGCAGTATAAAGGGTATAATTATGTTTCCAAGTCGTGACAGCCTCACACGCTCCAGTGACTTATGAACATCTTTCAAATCCCACCACAAGAATCTTGGGAAAATGTCATCACCTAGGGGCCTAACCAATTTAGTGTGTTCACACAGCCAGTACTACACGACATAAAAAAAAGAGTTAGTACGTAGTAATGTTTGTTGAGTTTTCTTTCGTACAATGATTTTCAATGGGGAGAGAACAAGTTACATACCGGTAGTATATTTGCACACCCTCCAATATTCAAACTGTTGCTGCTCTTGATCTGTTTTTTGAAGAAATTGACAACATACAAACTCCAATCATAATCACACATTTCTTCGAATTTTTCAAGGCATACAGTCAGATGAACTGATATGGCACCCATCCTGTTGGGCGAAAGAACGCATGCCAACAAATAACAATACAACAGTCTGGCCACATCTTTGCAACCCTCCTCGTCTTGGTTCATCAATGCCTTTTGAAGTTTCTTAAATATCAGGTGCTTGTACAAAACCAGATAGTATTTGGGGTCTTGCATCTCTTCAGCAAACACACGCTTTATCCACATTGGCACTTTATATTCCAAGTCTGTAAGTGACACCTCCTTCAAACCGCAACTTATCCCACATATGCACATTGCATCTGTAATAATGAAACTCTCAGAATCAAAATCAAAACACCTTAGAATCTTGATAATATCCTCTTTATTATTATGCAACTTAGTAAGAAACTTAACATCACATTTCTTATACACTGACTCAAACATAAGCCAAAAAGGTGTGCATCTTATCTTCCCTATATGACACTCAGCAAAATCCAGTGAAGAAATCTCTTTCACGGCAGTACGTACCTTATATCTGAAATGCATCTCGTTTTGTGAATCATACACATTGCCTAGCAATAAATAAAATTGTATATTGTAACTATTTAAAGTAAAATATCTGCAACATGTGACCTCATACCCCTAATACTAATAACAAACATTGTCTCACCAAAACAGTTAAGCGGCCGTGCAGTGCGTCTATTCACTTTCTCAACATCATGGTCGTGTTCACTAATCACCACACCTGCTAATCTTGATTTTCCTTTACTCTGCATTTTCATATCTACATAACAGTAACTTGTTTTATTAGCCCCCCCCCCCCAAATCACTATATAAGTGTAAATATGACTCTAGAATGGTACCTGAACATGGACTTCTTCCATGATGCCTCCTAGGACGTATTTCTAGACTAGACGCCTCTTTTAAAAAAAATCCAAACATATTTTTATTAGCAAACGTGTCAACAGCCAAAATCAGAACGCATGTAACATATACAATTATTACCTGACTGAAACGCAATCCTCCTTGACCTTAACTTCATTCTACGTACAGGGATCTCGTCCTCTACAATACGTACCGTAAAATACATCAAACAAAAAAATAAACACACCTGATGAAATTATATATCCTCATATACATTGTCAAACCTGTCTCAGGAGTAGACAACATTTCAACTGCTATCCTCCTCCCCCGTTTACTGCAGTGTGGGGTAGCCCTACAGTCTAATTTGACAAACAATGTTAAACACGCACTCATTCCCCCCAGTTGGTTAGTGTGCATCACATTTACCTCTTTCACTTCTCATACGCCCCGCCCTAACCGTTATGGGTGTGTAGTGATCTACATAAACAAGGAAACATTGTGAATATGCCAACTTCGAATATGTCAACATTGTGAAACAAGAAAACATTGTAAAACGAGGAAAGGTATTGTGTATTAACACTAACCCGAATCAGATGTGTTGTACACATACTGAAGCACTCTTTTGTCTGCCATACGACAAATTTTAGAAAAACCCTAACAAAATGATAACTGAAACTTGAACTTTATTAATTGTAATAATTTGGAAAACTAGACCTCTCTTCTTTTCCCCAGCATCTTTGAAGAATATCCTTGAACTGTGAGAACCTAAATTCCCAAAAAAATCCCAAATAAGCCCGAGTACAAAGAACATAGTCAAATATACCGTGACATTAATAAAATTTAACCACACTATATACATCACCTCTCAGCTCCAATTGACTGGCTTCTTTCTCACTATACGGGCATCTTTGTCGCTGGAGCTGCATGTCCCCCTTCTACCCATCCTTTTCTTCAAAACTGAACATAAGAATCATCAGAAAAACATACTTCGTATCAAACCCAATCCCCATGAGAGAAACAATAAAAAAACCAGATGACGGTGATCGCAAAGCTTAACTCGTATCCTAAAATTCTAACCTACCTCCCTTTTTTAACCGGTACCAACTGAATTTCGGACAAATTTTTCCCAGAATCGCCTTCCTCCACAGCAATGAACCTAAGTTTTAAGCTTTTGGGGGGAAAAAAAAATGGTCACCACCTTATAGGTAAAGACCGATTTCAATTTTTGAAATTGGTAGAGTGTAGAGAGATGTAAGGGAGATATTTAGTATGATTTGATCTTTTTCAGCTATTGGTCTACAACCCAAAGCTAGTATTTGCATAGGTAAATGGGCTAGAACATGCCACTTAATACAATGGGACCCACCAAAGTGTTGCACTTTGAAAACTTGATTTTTGAGTGTTGCATTTTGAAAATACACCTTTATAAGTGTTGCATTATGCAACCCACCCTATAAATATTATAATTATATGTAGATAATTTTATATAATTAATGGAAATCCACATATATTATATGTATAAATATTAATATATATATATATATATATATATATATATATTTATTTATAGATAAATATGAATATATTTCTTTAACTAACAGTTATTAATAATTCTCAAGCCTAAAATATCTCAATTTTTGTGTCATTGATCCCATATCTCAACTAAGCCTAAAATATCTCCATAGATCCCGACTCTCCTTTAAAAATAACATAATATTTTTGTGTAATTAATATGGATACTTTTCGGATTCAAAAATGGAGAAGAAAAGAAAGAAGAAAGGACGACGAAAATGGAGGAAGAAAAGAAAGAAGAAAGGAAGACGAAAATGGAGGAAGAAAATAGAAAAGTTGGAGTGAAAATAAGAGTAACTGATTTGGTTTTGGGAAATATCAAATGAAAAGAGAGAAAGAATTATTGAATGGAGAGAGAGAAAGTCAACATTTGAATTTGAATTTGAAATCAAACGAAAATTATGGGCAAACATTTTCATTTGACATAAGAGATATATTGGACATTTAGCTTTGAACAAAACTACATTATTACACAAATACCACATTATGGACGTCCACATTGTGAACAAATAACACCAACCTTTTTTTTATTATTATGAAACAATTAGAAAAAATCTTTTTAAAATTTGAACACAAATTTTTACTAAATTTGACCTTGAATTTATAAATTCGCCTAAAATTTGTTGATCCATTAGTTATTGTGGTTCAAGGGGTTTAAAACACATTATTTTCAGCAAAAGATTTCAAATTTAACTAATATATGCTACATTCACTTAACAATTGAAATTGTTTATATTAAAATGTTTAGTCTAATTATACACTGGAAAATGTGAGTTGATTACACTAAAAATTTTACACAACTATTAATGTTTTATATAAACTTTTAGTATAATCAAACTTAATTTTCAGTGTAATTAGATATAATTTTTCAGTATAAATAATTTCAACTCTTGAGTGAGTGCACCGTGCACTAAATGCACATGGTGGGTATTATGTGAGTAATACATATGAAAATAGGATTCGTGTGTAACAATTTGACTCAATTCAAATTATTAATAAATGAATAGTTTTGTTCGAATGACAATTCGAATCAAGTCAAAATTAATACACACGTATTCTATTTTTATGTGTATTATACACATAATACTTTGTCAATCGGTTAAAGTCTTCAGTTTCTCTATTTCGATTAAGGTACTCTACCTCACGTATCTTACTTTATGATTTTCTTATGTATATTTTGAAGACATAATGTGAAAATAACACTCGATATATAATTATTAAAACAAAATAGAATATAGACATAGGTTAATTTACACATATACACGCACATAGTTACGTAACATTGACAAAATCTTGTCTTGTTGCACTTTTTCCTTTTTGTTGACGCCACAAACAACTTTTACCACTAAATACATTAATTGGCTACAAATATTAAAATTTGGGTGTCTTTTTCTACTTTAAATCACATGGCCACAACACTCTTCTACTAGTAGTATTAATTAAATTCTATTTTTCATATAGTCATTCTGTCCTAAAATTTTCGCAACGCTAAATTAGATATATATTATTTTTAAAAATATATATTATTTAGTGAAATAAGTATAATATGTATATATTTTTATATATTATGTTTTTAATTAGGAAATTATATTAAGACAAATAAATAAGTGGAAATGGGTAAATAATGAGGAAATGTTGATCATAAGCCTACACCATGGCAGTGGCTAATTTGGGTGGGCAGAGCATTAAAGTGTGAGAAAGGGAATTGTAAAGTTGCCAAGTATAGAAGCACCGTAAAGCTTGCTTAGTTACCTATAAATAATTAATTATGAGGTGTGCCAATAGTGTACGTTCGCCAACATTTTTAAATACCTGCAAAATCTTGAATATAAAATTCTTTGTGGAAATAGAAAATTAGCCATATTTAGTCTTGGACACCCGGCCTGGTTAAGTCTCCTCTTGAGTAAGAATCTGAATTCACATGATTTTTTTTTTCTACTAAGATTACTATTATGCATATGAAATACCGTTATCATATGTATGAAAATGAAAGTATTATTGTTTAAGAAATGTTTAAGTTTTAAAATTTTTTATAATAGTGACATTTCACATATAGAATATTAATTATTTGTACACAAAACAATAATACTTTAAAAAAATTGTAGGTGAATTTAGATTTACAAAAGTTTACATAATTGGAAAACAATGGATATTGAATTTGTTTGAATACCAAAAAAACAATAGGCTATCAAGAACAAATTAGGAGAAAATGTGAATGCAAAATGACAATTAGTTTTTTTCTAAAAAAAAAATTAGAATGATAAATAAATTGGGTTGGATGGTGTAATAATTTTTTTTTAAAAGAAATAAGCCATTTGTGATGGGCTCTGTACATGTCTGCAAGATCAACATAAAAAGTAAAAGTATTTTTTTAAAGCACTTAAAACATGTTTTTAATAATTATTTTAAGTGTTTATTATTCAATACTCAATACCTTTTTTAGAAGCATTTCTTTTGCAAACACAATTTTTTTAATTATTTTTTAAAATCACTTAAGTTTATAACCCTCCTTATTTTTCATTTTACTACTAAAATTACTAAATATCAATTTTTTAATTTTACTAGAGATTGCAAACATGCACTCAATCCTAGAGATGAATGGTCGGATGAATCAAATTTTGGTTTCTTAATCTTTCTATTCACCAATTAATGTTTTATTATAAAACTTTCAATTTTTTTTAAAGATGTCCACAATGCATTTTTTATTCCACAAGAAAAATAAAAATAACATTTCATATTGATAAATAAATACTCTTTTAGATATTCAATTTTTATTTTTTAACAACTCTCAATTATTTTACAAAAAAGACATGTAATCTAGCATATGTCAATAAAAAAAACAAAAAAAAAACATATAATGGGAGGTAGGAGGACTTCAATACAAAAATTTTATTACACAAATTGATTATTAATTTAATGGGGTGCACGTTGCATGGTCTTTAATAGGAGTCGACAGTTAAAACTGTTACTTTTTCAGTGGAATTTTATTTACCTATCAGAGTACACATAGGTAAAATTGGAAAAGGAATAAAGTGGAGTAACAGTATGGTATAATTAATATAAAATATTTATTTAAAAAATAATAGTAACGTTGGGATTACCATTGAATCGGCCAACCACACTGCTCTGCTGCATCTGAATTATGGTGCGCTCTCTCCCACTATTTTAGAATCTCATCAACTTCAAATCATCAAACATTTATGCCACATGTTTTTTTTTATAACCAAGTAATTCTTATATCTTCTTAGTTCGCAAGTGTTCCCAAACACTCCAAGTCAGCCTTATATCTCCCCCAATAAGAATCGAACCCAAGTCATATCTCCCCCAATATGAATCGAATCCAGATCACTACTCAAATGAGGAGCCCGATGACCAGATGAGCTAATTCATCTTTTTTTATTTATGCCCAATGTACTATGGTTAAAATTCACTTCAGTACCTTTTTTATACTCATATTTGAGCTAAAAATTAATTCACTGAGGGCTCATTTGGTTCGTAAGAATAAAATATATATCCGCCAAAAACATGTATGTTTTTTGCGGATAGATATTTTTATCTTACGAATCAAATGAGCCCTGAAAGATTAATCTATCTTCCATTAACAAAGATTTAAGGAGGCAATTTTTTAGATTTTTAAGTGACTATTAAAAATAAATTTTTTAAAACTAATAATTTTTAAAATTTATTTTTTAAAATTTATAGGGTATGTTTTAATTTTATAATATAACAAAATAAAAGTAAAAAATTATTTGATGAAGTAAAAATATAATAATAATTAAATAATATATTATGTAAGTTATTTATAGAGGGCTAAAATTAGAATTTTAAAAATTTATTTTCAAAATTCAAATTAAAATGATTTTTAGATTTTAAAACTTAAATTTGAAATTAAAAATTGATTTAAAAGAAAATAATTAATAGCACGTGTGAACTTCGAGGCAACGAGTAGCATGCTTTGACGACTAAACTGGGAAGCCATAGTTATTGTTCATGTTGAACAGAATGCATCTGTTACCTAGAATTCAAAATATTCCAAAGGAATATCTAATTCTTTTAAGCTAAGGTACTAATTGTTTTATTTAATTGCTTTCGATATATATATATATTACTCCCTCCGTCGCAGAGGTGTTTTCACTTTTGAATTGTCACGGTTTTTAAGAAAAGTGGGTGATGTGTAAAGTTATATTAGTAAAATAATAAGATTAGTTAGATTGAATGTAAAAGTAATGACATTTTGTGTAAATATGTGAATATTGTGAGGATAAAGTTAAAGTAATAGTTTCCATTTATAGGATGTGAAAACAATTGTGGGACGGATGAAAAAGAAAACTGTGAAAACAATTATGGGATAGAGGGAGTACTATATTTACTGATTAATTTAATTGTTATTGTCAGGAATCATGCATGCGGCAAACTTCGTGCCACCACTGGATATTAATTCCTAGCTATTTAGTAGTTTCAATTCAAAATAAGAATATTCCACAAATTTTCTCTCTCTTGGGAAGCGTGAAAAATAATCATCACCGAAGATTTACGAGATTCATCGGGGAAACTGTCGGATCCTCTCTACCACTAAGGCGTGAGACCCTTCATCTTCAGGCAGCCCTTCCCATATCGATAGGGCGGCTAGCAAGATATTTCTAGGTGCTGATTGTGCCTCCCCGCGGCTAAGATGGCTTTAAATACCTGGCTTCTAGGGTTTTTCCCAGAACACTCCATTCCTTGAAATCTTCACCGCCCAAAACAACTCTCAATTTTCGATACCGTGGCCACCGATGGAAGCAATTCTTAATGAAATGTGGGGAAAACTTTCACTTTCGAAGGCAGAGAGTGCAAAAATCTCTGTTGAAGAAGGGGATCTTGTGAGGTCGAGCATGCACTTGTGGGATTATTCATTATGCGCAAACTATTAGCGCACAAGAACTGGGCACTGCATTGAAAAATATTTGGAGGCTAGAACATGCATTGACCGCGTCTTCTCTGGGCGAAGAATATTTGTGCTCGACTTTGAAAATGCTACTAAGATGTAAAAAATATATTTCAATCAACCCTGGAATCTCAATGGCACTTTGATGGTCCTTGAAATTGTTGGCCAAAAGGTGGGAGAGTCCATCAGCGAAGTAATGGAGGTTGAAGGGGTGACAAAAGAGCTAGGCTGAGGAAGCTGCCTATGGGTCAGAGTGAAACTGGACGTGGCAAGGCCTCTCAATCGATGGACTACGATTGTGGTCGGAAACGAGAAGGTATGAGAAGTTATCTGCTTTTTGCTTTGTGTGTGGGAAGTTGGAACACCTGGAAAAGGACTGTCCAATGTATTTTGAGGCAAGGGAATTGGTACTTAACCCAGTGAAGGAATTTCCACCGTGGCTTCATGCTGATGGTAAGATGGGGCTCACAAAAGCTGAATTCGATGCGGCCCTAATGGCCGTAGGGGCTGGAGTCCAGTAGATGGGAAACACAACCATGGACCCAACACATACTGATATAAGAGGTACCCCAAATGACAAAGCAACCACTCTGGTACTAGCAACCACAAGTATTGGACACAGGGAAAATCAGATGCGGGGGGCGGCGAAGGTGCAATCATTCTTTGAACTGATATCTCTATCAGCATAACAGGGGGGAGACCAACATAGGAGGGTCATCTGCCCACAACTCGCTCATTGTTACTGGGGTGAATCCAAAACACACTACCCATATTGCATAGGTACAGGATAAAGGTAAAGTAATTGCAACTCCTAGTAGGCTGGTTTTTGCTGCAGAAGGGATGCAACTCCCCTGGAGCTATAGAGGAGTGCCTAATACCTTTGGGTCACAGCAAAAAATGCCTCCCATGCCACCACTAATGATGCCACCCTAACTTACGATGTATGGAATGCAGCCCTAAAGCTTTGCAATGGGCCCGGCAGAACAGACTGTTCAGGGGAATAAGAAGCGATGAAGATTGACCAATACAGGGCACACTCCCACAGCTCAAAAAAATGAGGGAAAGGCACGTAGGGGGAAGATGCAAGGCAATCGACCACTAAGGGACAAGCTGTTAAGGAATGCCGTAAGAAGGCGAAGAGTGAAGGCTCAACCGAGGAGGCGAGCAACTACCAAGTGAAATCTGATAAAGCGGAGGCTGAGGAGGCTCAGCCCCGCAACCAGCCATGATCATCCTAGCTTGGAATGCATGGGGCCTTAGCAACCATCGTGCATTCGAGAAGTTACAGCGACTAGTCGCTGAAAATAAGCCATGTTGGGAAATGACTTGTAAATTATTTTGATAAATCCCAAAGACTCCCCTGATGTATTGATGTATATCTAAGACTTAGAAATAATAGTCCAAAGTGTTAGGAGGCTATGATAATAACTTAGAATATAAGTTGAATTGTAGCAGGCTACTTATGTAAAAACTGGCCTGATGTTTTAAAGACTAGCCTGATGTCTTATAGACTAACCTGATGAAGGATTAGTAGATACACCCACTGACTGAAGAATGCACCCCAGAAGACTAAGTCCTAATGGCCTGAAGAGGACTCTCCTGAAGACAAGTACCCTAATGTATTAAATGCCTTCAACACTTAATAAGGAAGCTGCCAACACATAAATGAAGTGTTTAATGCAGCAAAGAGAATGTTCCAAGTCACCTGATGAAAAGACAGAGGACTTCAATGCAACCGTTAGACTGGAGTGAAGAACAATTAAGACAGGCCAATGAGAAGCTGCCACCTATGTACGGATCTGACACAGAAACTGACCTGTCAGTACCAAGTTCAGAAGCAACCAACAACCTAGGATGTCACAGTTTTCAAAGGCGGCTGCATTAACTCTAAGCAGGCTTTTAATGAGCTATCAACCATTAATACTTGAGAGTTGACCATCCAAAATCTGAAGAAGATTTCTTGAACGTTGGACTGCTACATTTTCACATATTTGACCATCCAAAATCTGAGGAAAATCTTGAAGAATGTTGGTACACCAAAATAGCTTTAATTTGAAACTATCTCTCCAACGGATAGTCTTACAAGTACAAGTCTATAAGTACAAGAGTTGAAGAAGAAGCTAAGTACGGGAAACAAACAAGCTCAACTGATAATCTGAAAAGCTCATACTCTTAAGCACTCGAAATCACTCTAGTTTCCCAAGTGCTTACAATGCTTAGAATTCATTCTTGTAATTAGGCTTACACTGTAATATCTTAGAAGCCTCTTGAGATAACCCAATCAAGATAGTACTCATCATTGTAAGGGTTATCTCAATCTTAGTTGGAAAAACTCAACTCCTTAAACCAAGTGAGGTTCAAGGTTCTGAGTGGTAAGAAAGTAAGCTGAGGAGTGTCTCAGTCTGAAATCTGAGAGGACTAGGACTCAGTGAAAATCCTAGAGATCAAGAAGAGCTACTCTTGATCAGTGCACCTTGGCACTCTAAAACAAGGAATTCCTGTGGTTAAGGAATTCTCCTGTTAAATCAGGAAAAGTGGATGTAGGAGAGTTTAACTCCGAACCACTATAAATCCCTGTGTCTCTTGTGCCATTGTGTGTGTGTTAATAGCTTCAAGTGTTTTCTAAAATATTCCGCCGCACAACTCAAACCTATCAAAACCTCAGGCTACTTATCAGGCGACTTTCAAGTCCACTGATATTTTATAAGTAGCCTGTGATCTTAAGTAAAGTCCACTGTAAACTGAATTTTGAAAAACTGTACTAACAGGTGTATTCCACCCCCCCCATACACATGTCTTTGTCTATTTGGGACCAACAAGCCATCAGTTTTGTTTGTTATGGAGTAAAAAATCAGTGCTGATGTGGGTGCCTCGTGGAGGAGTGTTTTGAACTTTCAATGTTGTGTGGGTGTTAACCCTAGAGGAAAGGCTGGGGTCTTCTATTGTACTCTGTCGTTTTAGCTAATGTTAATTTACTTTCTTATTCTGTTGGCCACATTGATGTATTGTTTGAGGTTGCTAGTTTAACTTGTCGGTTTACGGGTTTCTATGGGAACCCTGTCCAAAATCACTGAAAACACTCTTGGGACCTCCTTAGGAAAGTGGCTTCTTACCACCAAGGGGAAGAGTGACCATGGATTGTGGCAGGGGATCTCAATGAAATCCTAAATAACTCCGAGAAAAAGGGGGGAAGGAAAGAAGGTTTGCCCAAATGCAAGAGTTTAGAAATGTGTTTAATGAATTGAATCTGAAGGACCTGGGGTTTAAAGGACCAAAATTCACATAGGCAAACAAAAGGGAAGGGTTAGCTGGCATTAGGGAAAGACTAGACAGATTTTTGGGGAACGAAAAATGGTGGATACATTTGCTCAGTTTCAAGTTTTCAGCCTGCCATTTTTTGGCTCTGATCACAGACCGATCAAACTTATGATCTTCCATAACAAGAATGGAGAAAATGCAACGGGAAAAACAAAAAAGAGTTCTTTGAAAACAATTGGTTCTTGGAAGAGAATTTTATAGAACAATGGGAAAAGTGTGGGAACAGTGTAGACGGGGAGGAAACATGCTTGTTATAATAAGCAACTCTCGCAAACAAATACAGGCCTGGGCTAAAGACATTTCAGGAAACGAAGTAAAAAGACTGAATATTTTGAAGGAAAATCTAGAAAGACTATGGGAGCAGCATGAAGTCTATGGGAACGGCATGGGCAGAATTCAAAAATTAAAAAAGGAAGTTAACAAATTAGTGGAGCAACTGGAAGCACACTGGAGTCAAAGAGTAAGAATCTCTTGGATTCTTGACGGAGATGGAAACACAACCTTTTTTTCACCAAAAAGCATCTACCAGGAGAAGAACAAATCTAATCAAAGGAATGATGGATGCAGAAGGACAGTGGAGGAATAAACAAGAGGAGATTGCAGGAGTTATAACTGGTTTCTACAACCAACTTTTTACCACTCAAAGCCCTCAGGCCACATATATTGAAGAGGTAACCAACATTATCATGCCCTGTGACTGCGGAAATGAATGAGTATATGTGCACTTCTTTTTCCAGCGAGGAGGTAAGAAAGACGGTCTTCGACCTAAATCTGAGGAAGGTGCCAGGTCCAGACAGGATGCCGGCCTCTTTTTACCAAAAATGTGGCATGTGGTGAAACAAGATATTATTGGCGGAGTGCTGAATATCTTGAATGGTGGGGGGGGGGGGTATTCAGGACTGGAATGACACAATGGTGACATTAATCCCCAAGAAAAAGAGGCCCTCCAGTGTTTCGGACTACAGGCCAATCAGCCTATGAAATGTCAGCTATCGTATTGTTGCAAGAGTTGTGACCAATGGGCTCAGGGTGGTGATGGGCAGTATCATTGATGAACATCAGAGCGCCTTTGTTCCAGGTAGGCTTATCACAGATAACTTTTATATTGAGTATGAGTGTTTACATTGGATTTAAAATAACAAGAGCAATATGGGATACTCCGCACTGAAGCTTGACATGTCTAAGGCATATGATAGAGTCGAATGGGCTTTCTTGTGGAGAACGAAGGAAAAAATGGGCTTCAATGAGCAATGGATTCAACTTATAGAAAGCTAGGTAGAAACTGTTACTTATTCCTTCAACATAAATGGGTTGGTGGAGGGTTTGGTAAAGCCTTCAAGAGGACTTAGGCAGGGAGACCCCCTATCCCCATACCAATTCATCTTGTATGCTCAAAGCCTCTCATCCCTAATCCGAGCCAAAATAAACTCAGGAGATGTAGAAGGAATTAAAATTGCACGACAATGCCCTACAATCTCCCATATTTTTTTTTCAGATGATAGCCTTCTTTTCTTCAAGAACACCAAAAAAAGGGGTGCAAGAATCTAAGCAGGGCTTTGGAGAAGTACGAGAATGCGTCAGGTCAGTTATTCAACTATGACAAATCCACGATTTCCTTTAGTCCGGGGATGAGCCAGCACATCATGAATCTAGTCACATGCTACTTCAAGGTGAAAAGAACACAAATGCTAGAATTTTACTTGGGGCTGCCAATTTTTTCAATAAGGAAAAAGAGGATTCAGTTCGGGTACTTAAGTGATAGACTTGCAGCAAGGGTGGAGGCATGGAAAATGCGAGATTTCTCGGATGGTGGAAGAGAGGTATTAATCAAGCCAGTCTTGAGTGCGCTACCTACCTACCTACACTATGTCCTGCTTTAGGGTACCGTACGCTGTGTGCCATGATATAGAGAGCATTAAAGCGAATTTCTGGTGGGGAGGAAGCAAGAATAGCAAATGCGTAAAATGGAGGAAATGGGATCACTTATGCTTGCCAAAGGAAATGGGGGGATTGGGTTTTAGAAGCATGAGTCTGTTTAATAAGGCCCTGGTGGCAAAGCTGCTGTGGCGAATCATGATGAATTCGAATCTACTGGTCTCACGAGTATTCAAAGCAAGATATTTTAAACATTGCGATATCTTAGAGGCAGGACTAGGGACCAACCCATCATTTGTTTGGAGATCAGCTTTGGAGTAGAGAACTTATTCAGCAGGGTTTGAGATGGAGAGTGAGCAATGGCAAAAACATCCAACTGTTCAAGGACCAGTGGGTTGACAACCTACCGAATGGAAGGATCATCTCTAGAATTGCAAGTAGTTCACTAGTAGAAAGATTTATTCATCATGAAGGAAAATGGGATGAACATCTGGTGAGGCTAACCTTTATGCCCTTTGAAGCTGAAGCGATTCTATCTAACGCCCATTCACAGGGATGATAACGAGGATGAGAGATTCTAGAGCCCTGAGAACAAAGGAAATTACACAGTTAAATCTGCATACTCACAGGCAATTCAGAAGATGCAACAATAGGTACAAAAGGAAGGAACTAGCACAAACTCACACAAACAAAAATGGTGGAAACATATTTGGAAATTACAGTGTCCCCCCAAATTAAATTTTCTTTTGGAAAATGATGAATGATTGTGTGGCGAGAGAAGGAAACTTATTTAAGAATCACGTGCCAATCTCTTCAGCATGTTTCTTGTGTGACAGTTGTATGGCGAACACGGTTCACGCCATGTTCTTGTGCCAAAGAGTGAGGAGAAACTGGAAAAGAGTCGGGATGTGGTTAGCCATTAAAGGCATTAAATGCTGGACAAACACGTAGGATTTTTTATTGCACCTTGTTAACAACCAGAATGGGGAGAACCTGGAATTAATTGCTACAATTGCGTGGGCAATCTGGACGGAAAGGTGCAACCTCAAACACAGAGATCAATCCATGGTAACGAAATGAATATATGATGGGTGTTTGAATGTGCAATGGGCTATAGGCTATTTGGAAGAGTTCCAACGCACAAACAAGGCTATGACATGTCTGCAAAGGGAAAGCAGAGTGCTTGCAGGGGTTCATTACATGCTTAGAGATCCCACAGTCCCAACTGTGACAGTGGATGCATCCATCCTTCGGGATAAGATGCAAGCAACTGGTGGATTTGCGATGGCTAATACGGAGGGGGAATTAACAACGGTGGGAGAAGATACTATTCGCTTCATGCAACACATCTTCGGTGTAGAGCTAAGAGCGACTTTGGAGGGTATCAAATACAGCCTACGACATAACAGTGAACCCTTTGACTTGCTCTCCGACTCGATGGAGGTGGTTCAAGCGATTAGGGAAAAACAAAAAATGCACCAACTACAAAGTAACGATTCAACAAATACGACGGTTCTTGGAAGATGGCTTAGTGAGAGTTGTTTATTATCTACCAAGAACAAAAAACAGTGTGGCGCACAAGATGGCATGAATGGCTGCGGAAAACTCTATGCCTCTAGATTGGCAAGGGGAAAACATACAACTCAGGATTAGGGAACTAGCACAGTAACTTTCCTACTTGTATTGGGCTTTCTGATAGTTCCTAATCTTCTAAAAAAAATCCTAGCTATTTAGTTGTATAACATAAATATTAAATCGTGGGCGCCATTGATATGAATTTTTATTTAAAAAAATGATAAATATAGTAGTAATGATAATAGTTAGTGACGATAAAATACGTGATCAATATTATTTTTCTTCTAAATAAAATAATCATTATTATTTTTCATTTTGTAATCATTAATATGAGTAAGTCTCATGTGCACCAGGTACACCGTGCAACTCAAGTATATTTTTAAAAAATTAAATAATTTAAAATTAAAAAGTTGTACAAAGTATTACTGAAAAGTTACACCATTAAGTATACATTTTTCAGTAGTAACATGTATAACTTTTCAATAGTATTTTATGTAACTATTTAAAAATAATCTAGAATTGCACGGTGCATCTGGTACATACATGACTAAGACCCACATCAATCTCTCATATCATAACTAACAACTTTTTTTTTGTTTATTTTTTAATTTATTTGGAGGACACCATGAAGACAAACACTCTCATTCAATATATTTAGGAAAGAGAAAAGGTAAAATTTCATTCTCATTACCATTGAAAAATTTAAAACAAACACACCTAACTTCATTCAACATATTTTTAACCCTTTTTCAATAATTTAACTATTCAAATATGTGACCTAGTTAACAATGAGTCAAAATTACCGCGACACATTAACTATATTTATAACTACTCCCTTCATTTTGAAACGAACTTAATACTTGAAGATGACATACGAATTAAAAAAAAAGTGTGTAAGTGTAAAATTAAATAATAAAATTAAAACATATACTTCATTAATTTCTTTGAGTGTAGAATATTTCATTCTTAAGTGTGTGAAAGTAAAATTAAGACTACGATGTCAATAGCGGCGCGGGGATGGGGGGTCAATCATCATCCCTGTTCCCGTTGTCGCGGAAAATCTCCATCTCAGTGTTTGCAAATTTCACGAAGAATAAATTGTCCCGGTCCCCGCCGGAGAACCCATCCCCGTGGGGATTTTTGCTCCCAGTGGATATTATTTTTATAAAGAAAATTATCAATTTTAATAAATACATTAATAAATATAAATACAAAAATATAAGATGTATTAATTTTTTAAATAAATAGTTAAAATCTAAAATATAATTTAAAGCATATTTAAAATACAAAATACAAAGTTAAAGTATGTTTGAAATTCAAAATATAAATTTAAATTATGTTTAAAATTCAAATATAAATTTTAAATTTTAAATATATATTAGTTATTTTTATTAATTTATTTACTTATATTTTATATATTATATATATTTATATACTCACTTAGTCCACTAAATTTGTCAACCAATAGTTGAGCACGAGTTTAAAAGAAGTAGATAAAGTAAATGTATTGTGAGTATATTGTGTGATATACTTATGCATAAAATAATTGGTTGCGAGAGTGATAATAAAAGTGACAGTTTTTGTAAAAGGAAAGTGCATAATTTTGTGGACGAATGAAAAAAAAAAATAGTGCATAAATTTAGTGTACCGATGGAGTATAAGTATATAAAAATAGGTGGGCCCCGAGGAGAATGGGACGAGAAATGAAATCCCCGGCCCGCCCCCGCCTGCAGGGCAAAAAAATCTTGTTCATGTTCCCATTTCTGCTGTCTTTGGAGATTCCCCGCCCCATTTGGGGCGGATCCCCCTGCAAATCGAAGATTTCTCAATCCACTGCAAAACCTAATTAGAATGTTCAAATAAGATAAATATGAAAATAGAGTCGTGACAAAGAAAATACTTTACACAATATAATACAAGTGGAGTAGATCAAACCATTATATTTTCTCAATTTTCACCAATATTTAATACACCCTAGGTCTTATGTTTTGTAATTCACAGGGTGTAACTAATTTTTTTAAGTGAATTAGTTCATATAAAGTTTCACAAAAACTTATATGAAACGTTTCACGGTGTGAAACGATACCATATTGTTAAATGGGTCATACCCATACCCATACCAAGATTCTCGGGTTATCTCATGCATGATACTCAGCGAATTTTGTTTAGCTTAGTAACATACCAAACCTGTTCACGTTTCTTAAAAAAAATTGTCTGGAAATTTTATCTTCATGCATAATTTTTTTTATTGTTATTTAATTAGAGCATATATTATACATAGTAAAAGTAAATTAATAAGAAATTAATTTTAAATAAGAAATATATTTTATCCTATAGTAACACATGTTTGTCCATATAGTAACACAAACTGGGGAACAAATATATGTTACTATTTGAGCAAATGTGTGTTACAATCTTATAAAAAGTTGTTATTTTGCATATATTCATTTGTTAAGAATAAATAATTTTTAACATAATAGAAGAGAAAAATCATGTGTGTTACTATAAGAAAACATATTGGTTTTTCATAAATATTTATTTATTTGCATAGAAATAATTATTTTTTGTATAATAACACATATAAAATAGTAAAAAAGTGTATTAATATATGAATCAATATACCTAGATTTAAAGGAATGGTGATTAAATTAAAAAACACATAGTTATTCTTATAAAAGTACATTTTTTCTTACAGTAACACGTATTTGCCCATATTGTAACACACATTTGTCCATATTGTAACACAAATTGGGGGAATAAATATATGTTACTATTAGAGCAAATGTGTGTTACAATCTTATAAAAAGTTGTTATTTTGCCTATATTCATTTGTTTTTATAGAATAAATAGTTTTTAACATAATATAAGAGAAAATTCATTTGTGTTACTATAAGAAAATATATTGGTTTTTCATAAATATTTATTTATTGGTATAGAAATAATTATTTTTTATATAATAACACATATAAATTAGTAAAAAATATATTAATATATGAATCAATATACCTAGATTTAAAAGAATGGTGATTAAATTAAAAAATATATACTTATTCTTATAAAAGTACATTTTCTCTTACAGTAACACGTATTTGCCCATATTGTAACACACATTTGTCCATATTGTAACACAAATTGGGGGAGCAAATATATGTTACTATTAGAGAAAATGTGTGTTACAATCTTAAGAAATGTGTGTTCTTTATTTTTATATAATAAATAATTTTTCATATAACACAAAAAGCAATATGTGTGTTACTATGAGAAAATATATTTATTTAGTCATAAGTATTTATGAAAAAAATAATATTTTTTGTAGTAACACACATTTATTATTAGATTGTATGAAAAAAAGTTATTTCTACTAAAACAAATGAATATATGTAAAGAAAACAACAATTAATCTAGTTGTAACACACATTTTGCTTTTTAGTAACATGCATTTGGTCAAATAGTAACATACCTGAGAGCGAAAAAATCTGGAATCATAGTTGCGAATTTTTTTTTAAAAAAAATACCAAATCCGACCCGACCCGGTAGGATCTGTGAATTTTTTTAAATTTACCCGTTTCACGGCGTGAAACGTTTCACGTGAGTGTTCCTCATAAAGTTTTACTACTCTGGTTTCAATAGAGGTCCCCTAATAGATGTTAAGATTGATTTTCTAAATTAGTACATCCTTAAATTTGAAATCAAATAATCACTATGATAAACAAGGGAAATTTAAATGGAAAACAAGTTTTACTATCAATATCTTGTTCCAATATAAAATAATCCACTTTAACAAATATAATATATATATATATATATATATATATAAAATTCCAAATATATATATATATATGCAGACGACCTACCAAATCTAGATTGTAATGCGTATGATCTTGCCACACATTAATTCTATCTTAATTAACCTAATTATCACTTTATGTTTATCCACTAATTCTATCTTAATTAACCTAATTATCACTTTATGTTTATCCACTTTAGAATGTTCTTGCATAATAGTTAAGACTCCTTGTCTGTATTATTTTAATGATTATGATGAATCACATTGGCAAAAAATAGAGGTGATTAGCTAATTTATTCAATTAGGTCAATGCATATCGTCTGAATTGAATGTTATAGATTTCGTCTATATTTCAGTCTTGCTCGTGATAAAATTTACGTCATTCTATAAATGAATCTCTCTAATTTTTATCATAATAAAGTTGATATCAGTCCAAAAATTAAAGATAAAAACTTATATAAATTTTTTTACCGTAAAAATATATAAAAATAAGCTAAAAATAAATAAATTGACGTGAATGCCCTTTCAGGCTATTCTCCCGGGAATATGGCAAATCGCGGGTATATGACCTGATTGGTTTATTTCTCTCTATTCTAATTCGTGGTTGCAACTTCCCTCAGCCTATCCCCTTCTAGTGTAATGTGTTTTTTTTTAAGTTTATTTTCCTACAACCTATGATCCACTAATACATAAGTAACTACCCTCTATTGTCTTAAGGCAGTGCTTTTTTTATTTAATTTTTTTATTTAAGATATAAAATTATCTCTTAATTTTGTAATAATATATGAATAAATGCATGTTATTATAAGACAAAATGTGTGTTATTATCCAAATTAAAATTTATTTTACATATATTTATTTAGTTTTATAAAATTATATTTTTATCCTTATAGTAACATGTATTTGTCCATAGAGTAACACACATTTGTCCATATAGTAACATAAAATGATGAGCAAATGTGTGTTACAATTAGAGCAAATGTATGTTACTATAATATAAAATGTTATTCTTTTTACATATATTCATTTATTTTTATAGAATAAATATTTTTATATAATATAAAGAATAAATGTGTGTTACTATAAGAATAAATATTAGTTTATCAAAAATATATTATTTATTTTTATAGAAAATAATTAAAATTTTCATATAATTACACATATAAAGTAGTAAAAGGTGTATTACTATATTATTAAATGTACCTAGATTTTAAGAAGATGATAAATAAATAAGAAACACATATTTATTCCTATAAAACTTGTGTGTGTTACGGTAAAACCGAATGTGTGTTACTATATTTACAAATATTTATTTTTCCTTAGAAAAATATATATTGTACTTATATAACATAGTAAGGTATTTTAAAAGATGTATTAGTATATTAACATAAATCAATAAAAAGAATTTAAAAAATTAAGTACCACATATTTTATTTTTGTAAAACTACACATTCCATTTATAGTTACTTTAAAAATACAAAAAATTAATTTTTTAAGGATTGATAATACATATTTTATTTTTTAGTAATACATTTTTGTCTATATAGTAACATAATCTGAGAGAGAATTTTAACATTTGTAATATAATATTATATAAAATTTATTAAATCAATATCAATTTCAAATAAATAAAAAATAAGAAAAACTTTAAAAAAAAAAAGGCATGTCAAGCCACCAACGAATATAGTATAGCATATAGTATCCATATATATGGCTATTATATTTCCGCTGGTTACTAAGTTGATTATCAGCGAAAAATATGGCATGTAAGGGCAATGTTATCTTTTTTCTTTTTTTAGTAAGATTTCTACGGTAGAAATTTCTACGCAAGTGTTGCTCAAAATTAAATATAAGACTTTTTAATATACTTAAACTAATAAAAAATATTTCATATTGACGCAACAAGAATGTAAAACATAAACACAAGAGATATAATTGGAATAAAATCTAAATTAATAATATCAAAAATTATGGTTCAACAATGACAACAGGTAGTATAAATATTAGAGTTGAGTAAAACAAGGCCCTAGTCTAAAACTTAAACTCCAAATAATAAGAACACCCATAAAAGCTCAATACTAGAAAGCATAAATAAATAAGTAAAGTAAACGACCCTCTCTCATCGGAGCGATCTACCCTTGAATCGAGATGTGTTTCTTTTTCAACAGAATACGTGGTCAAATGTTTAACATTGAAGACATCAGAGGTGCGGATATTAGCAAGTAGGCGAAGGCGATAGGCATTTGGTTTGATCTTCTCAACTATCTCCACAGGTCCAATTTTTTTTTAGGAGGGCTTGTTATACTTGTGGACAGAAAAATGGTCCTTATTGAGGATCGGCCACACAAGGTCCCCCATATTGAACTCCATGTGGTGTTTCATGGCATCGGCATAACGTTTATAGCAAGCATTACTAGCCTGAATGTCGCCTGATAAAGAAGCCACACGATCATCAATATGCTCACCCAATGGAAACTGCATGAGATCAAGGGGCCCACGAGGAACACACCCAAAGACAATATGAAAAGGGCAGAAGCCGGTGCTGCAGTTGATGGCAAAGTTGTGAGCAAATTAAGCCTAACTTTACTACATGTCCCAAGTTTTAATATTGCCGCCCACTAAACAATGAGGAAGATTATCCAATGGTCGATTTATCACATCTGTTTAGTCATCCATTTGAGGATGGTAAGCACTACTATAGTGAAGCTATGTACCCGCCATGTGCCACAAAGTGCACCTGGCGTGATAAGGAAGAGGATATCCCAGTCTGAGACAATAGAATTGGGCAGCCCTTGTAGATGTTAACCACCCTGATGTATAGTTACGCCAATGCATAATGTCTATTATACGTTTACATAGGATGAAATGCATCATCTTGCTGATCCTATTAACTACAACAAATATAGAATCAAAGTCCTGAGTATGAGGTAAATCAAGAACAAAATCCATGTTGATAGTAAACACTGGGGTGGTAGGAACGGGCAACGGACGGTAGAGACATACATTTGTCGTTGTCCCTTTGAAAGTTGACAAGTATGACAATGCTCCACATATATGGCTATATCCCGCTTCAAAGAAGGCTAAAGGAACTTCTGAATGCACTGAAGGCACAAACTACAAGAGGTCAATAGTTTGGTCCCTCCCTACGTGACCAACACTTAGGAGCTCCTGAATGCACTGAAGGCACAAACTACAAGTCGGAGTGCATAACATGTTACCTAAAATAGAAAGCCATCGACATAGGTGAATTTGGATGTGTCACCTTCACGAACTCAGGCTAGGACCCGTGAAAAATACAAATGTGAGGCATAAAAGGCAGCAAATTCATCAAATTCCAGAACAGAGACCCATATACCGACGAGCAAGCTCGAACTATGATTGAGGGCATTGGCTACCCTTTTTAAAGCACCAAACTTATTGAAAATTATGAAGTTGAACTGTGGAGATAAGTAGCTTAAGATGCCTGATGAGAAAGGCATATTGTCCTGGCTAGCCAAGGTATTTCAATGAGTCTTGATCAGTAAACAGAAAAAACTCACGCTGATATAGATAATAATGCAAATGGCGTACTATCCGGACCACAGCGTAAAACTCAACATCATGTTCACAATAACAAGAGCCAAGACTAGATAGTTTCTCACTGAAATAAAAACTGAATGGCCATCATGATTGAGAATGACACTCACTTTTGAGCCATCATATCAAAATTTAAATAAAATATTAAAGTCGGAAAGGATCAGAATGGGAGTAGAAATATGTTTATGCTTAATCCTGGAGAATGTATCGACGATTTCCAGTGTCCAACTAAATACTTTACCTCTCATGTAATTAGTGATCGGGGATATGATCAAATTGAAATGAGAGATAAAATGCTTGTAAAAGGAGGCCAGACTGTGGAAGCTCCATATAGTTGTGATGGTTGTGGGGGTTGGCTAATCCCTAATAAAAGCAATCTTGGAATCATCAACAGAAATCCTTGCAACCAAATGGAATTCTAGAAAATAACAGATGCAGCAAATAAGACATATTTATTGGAAGTTCCGTAAAATATCTAAATTTGGAGAATAAGAAGTACTAAACATTGATGTTCTAAATGAGCAACCTCATAATGACTATAGACCAATATATTATCGAAATAAACAATAACACACGTACCAATGAGGGGATGAGAGACCTGATTCATGATGCGCATTAAAGGGCTTGACACGTTAAAAGGACCAAAAGGCATGACTAACCACTTAAAGAGTCCTTCCTTGTCATGAAAGGCTATTTTACACTCATTACCAGGCCGAAGCCGAATATGATGATACCCGCTATACATATTAAATTTAAAAAATATTATGGATCCACCGAGCTGATCAAGTAAGTCATCCAAGCGTGGGATAGAAAACTTGTACTTATTTTGTTGATGGCTCTAGTGTTAATGCACATATGCAACGTGTCATCCTTTTAGGTGTGAGATGGGCTGGCACAGCACAAGGACTTTTGCTTTGATGGGCCAATGCACGAGTCAATAGGTCCTCCACCTGTCGCTAAAGTTTGGTATGCTTAGATGGACTCATGTGGTAATGGTGGTTGTTGGGCAAGGGAGCCTTAGGTTCAAGATCGATCTGATGTTGTTGGATATCTCATAGAGGAGGCAAAGCCGTTGGGAGCTTGGGTAGAAATATATAAGGATTAGGATGAGAAAATGGAATAGGTGACAATTTATGAATAGCATCATTAGAAATAACAATTTCACAAGCACGCAAATCAATGATAAACTTGCATACGTTGCCCTTGATCATGCATGTGGAATGAAAGATGCAATTACATTGATCTGAAGCAAACTCCACTTTGGGTGAGCAAAACATATATTATAGCACTAGGAGAGAGGCCTAGAGTTACTCTGCAAATTAATTTAGCAGCATCCTTCGTTGGTACTAAATCAGAAAGAGAGGTCTGATCATATAAATCCACCCAATCACCTTGTTGGGACAATCTAATGAATTTTGATTAAATCTCCCTGATGATTTACCTAAGTACAGTTGTAAGGATTGTCTAGATCAGGATTAGTTAGGTTAGAATAGTTTTTCTATTCATAGGTGTTCAGCTCAGGGGGAACGTGTTGAAAACTGAAGATTGATGGTGTCGACCCAAAGATCTGAAGTCAGATGTGCATTCCATCCTGAGAGTCAGAGTCAGTCTGACTTAGAGCTGAAGTCCGAAGACTTGAAGATACATCCTGAAGATAGTCCGAAGATTCCACTGACTATTGATCCTACTGAGTACACTAAGTATGCTCAGGACAGGACTTAGTCAGTGAAGGCAATGTAACCTCATTCAGGATGAGTATCATCTTTTGATACTCATAAGACCTGACTTGGGCTTAGTATCATTTACTGATATTGTAAGTCCAAGCAAAAAAAAAGGTTACACTTGCTATGGGAAGTTGACATTTATGTTAACACCTGAGACAAAGAGAATGTCAGTGGACTCCAAAAGAGACAAACATTTATTCTGAGTTAAAGACAAGAGACTCAGAGTTTAAATGTACGAGGAAAGATAAAGCCACGTCGAATAACTAGCCATTTGTACAGAGAGTCAATCGATTGTCAGCACGCACGTACGTAGTCTGCGCAGCAATTAATGTGGCATTTAATGCGTATCAGTGTTGCAGGCGACAGCAACAGTATTTCCGGATTAAGCATTGGAAAAGGTCAACCAAGTACAACTAGCCTGCAACAACCCTAAAATAGGAAGATTTGGGTAGATCTCCTCCAACGGGTCTATTTCAAATCTTCATTATAAATACAGAGGACCTTGCACCCATACAAGGTTACGGGAAATTTCCAAGTGAAGAATTCTGAAGAATCCAAGCTCTCAAAGCATATTTTAAAGAGCACTCTGCAATTAAGTTTCCTTGGTTGTTGTAGTAGGATTCACTCTGTATTTGCTTAGATAGATATTTCTTTATCCTAAGCATCTTTTGTATTGCTAGAGCTATCATCTTTGTTGGAACTAGAATATCATATCCCTCAGGTTGTGAGAAGGTTGGTTAGAAGGACTGGGACTTGTAAAACCACCCAGGGGCTAAGTTCTTTAGAGAGGAAGGAGGCTAATCGTGCACCTTGGCACGTTAAAAACAAGTTCCTATCCTCAGTTGAGAGGATAGCTTCCTGTTAAATTAGGTCGTGGACGTAGGAGTTGGTTATCTCTGAACCACGTTAAAAACACCCCTTGTGTGCTGATTTACATACTTGTTCAGGATCATACTGTCATCATTCTTAAACTGAACATTCTGCATAAGTTTGAAAAGTCAGGAGAACTCAATTCTCCTGAGCGTTAACCTTGTGCACCAGCCTTAACCACCATTTTCTAAGCAAGTCAGAAAAATAGTTTTTGGAAACTAAAACGAGCAGAACTTAAGGGCTCACTTTCCGCATGTACTCTTAACTTACTGAGATAGCTGTCCAACTGACTTGCTTCCGAGTGGTCAGTAGGTTCGTTATCTCTACTGAGATTCTAAGCACAACACTCATACTCATCCTTGATGATCCGTCCATGCTGCCCCTGTGGACCATCAGTTCAGTGAGTATTATCAGGATCTTCCTGACTGAGTGTGTAAGAGCATTTTCCCAAGTTTTGAGGAAAATCTGACATCAGTGTATTCCCCCCATACACTGATTTACTCATTTTGGGACCACCACACCCTCTAGTAAAAGGATGCAAAAACTCCTAGGATATAGTCATGACATCATGAAATGCCCCGGATCACTATAATAGAAACAACAGTGTGGAAAATTTGACCATTGTTCGATAGTAGTACTTTGGATGGGATAATACTACTGGGCCAACACCGAAGCAGACTTAGCTACTGGCAAGCTAAAAGGGGCAAGCAGCGATGGCCGACGATCTGTAATAACAGAAACAACGGGTGCACAATGAGTTTGCTATGATTTCAGGGCCAACACATGGTGGTAAGCATAGCTAAAATGGTGGGCCTAGCAGAATCAAGACATTGAGTTCCAGATAGGAGCTGCTCAGGGAGGAAGTGCAAGTACTCAGGGAGCAACTATATCATCAGATCTTGGAGATTCAGACTCAACGAAGCATGAACTGGCTGCACTGAAAAACCAGACTGAGCAGCTAATTTCTGATGTTGTAGCTACTCAAGAGAGCAAGATGAGGAGGATGGCCCTTGAGGTCTCAACTGCTGAAGCTAAGAAATTGGTTACTGAGACCTGCAGTGATCTGAAGAAAGAGGAAGAGGTCTGGCACAAGGTGGTTACTGACCTCAAAGCTGAATATGAGAAATCATAGCCCTCGTTGGCCAAGCTGAAAACTGATGTACAAAACATTCTGTCTGAGAATATGATTCGAGGTGAAAGAGTTGATAGTGATGAGAAGAATGTCAAGATTCTTTTTTATCAGGCTGACTCCCACAGAATCACGATCTCCAATTTGGCAAAGAAGCATTCTGATAATGATGTGAAAAAGGGAGAAGGGAAGAAGTGTGGAGCTCAGAAGACGGGGAAACGTACTGATCGGAAAAGGAAATAGGTTGCCATTGAACTTGAGACTGTGCCACTGAAGAAGAAAGTGACAGTCCCAGAGCTTTTAAAGAGATGAACGTAGCTCTTTATCCTGAAGACTCGCTGATCAGGAAGAAGAAGAATTAGTTTGAGCAGTTAGCCCTTCAGACTGCCCTTCAGACCAGAAAGCTGGCCACGTAGATTGATCTTCTGAAAGGCAAAGTGGAAGTTCTTTCTGGGGAGCTTGAGAAGAAGAAGAAGAAGAAGAAGAAGAAGAAGAAGAAGAAGAAGAAGAAGAAGAAGAAGAAGAAG
>JAPKLY010000108.1:239874-257565 GCA_026898435.1 Prunella vulgaris | reverse complement strand
AGAAGAAGAAGAAGAAGAAGAAGAAGAAGAAGAAGAAGAAGAAGAAGGTTGAAGGCTCAAGAAAGAAGAGAGTTGTTCAGAAGAAGAAGGGAGCTCAACAAGATCAAAGTCCAATTTTGTGGGAACATATGGATGAATTGGTCCCCAAGGGCCTGAATGAAATGCGGATTCCTATCAAGAACAACTTCGTAGAACTTTTCTACGTAGTCGGGATTTGGTTGGATAGTCAGGAGGACAAAGAAACCATCTTTCAACTGGATGGCCTTGGAGCATGAAGACTTATGGGCTGTGATCGTAGCTTTTGCTGACCTGAAAGGCGTTCAGATCAGGGCTTCAGACAATGTAAAATATCTGCTCCCTATGATCGGAATGTCCTTTCACTTAGACAGGATCAAGATTCAGGATGGAATTGCTGAGGTTGCAAGACGTTCTAACTCTGTGAATGATCCTGTGAAGTTCCATGCTGCAACTCTGTGTGTGCTGAAAAAGTATGATATATCCTTAGAGAAGTGGGAGGATGAAGTGTAAGGATAGAAAATTCAGGAATCAATTGTAATAGTTCAGGAACAATGTACTCAATGATATATCAATGGAACTTTTACAATCCTAAGACAACATCTCGTTGTTTCGTAATTTATTTTCTGCATCCTTATCAAGAATTGCTAACCTTTCTATGTTTCCATCTTATAGGCTAAGTGACTTCAGCTGTTAGAAGTTCACTTTTCAGATTGGATTAGATAGGTTTTGGCATCATCAAAAAAGGGGAAATTATTGGGATATTCACTGAAGTTTTGATTCAGATCTCAAAACCTCTTTGTCTGAAAAGATAAATTTATCTTAGTACAGTTTTAGGATTGTATAGACTAAGGAAGTTCATGATAGATTAGACATATTTTATATTCACAGGTACTCGGTTCAGGGGGAACCATCCTGAAGGCTGAAGTCAGAAGGAGACGTCCTGAAGATCAAGGTCAGGAAGAACCATCCTTGAGGGCAGTATGCACAATGAAGATCATGCTCACGTAAACTGTCTTGAAGCTGAGTCATCCTGAAGATTTTGAGAAGATAGTTCCTGAGAAGATCGATGCTGATAAGATCAATTTTGAGAAGCAATCCTGAGGAAGACCACTGATAGTGTTCTACTGACTATACTAAGCACAGTCATGACAAAGCTTATCAGTGAAGGCGGAAGTAACCTGAGTAATCGGGCTAAGTGTTCATCCTACTGACACTTCGTAAATCCTGACAAAAAAGGTTACTAACGTTTGGAACTTAGCATTTATTCTAAAAGGACTTAGGACAAAGTGAATGTCAGATTCGATAAAGACAAACATTTATTACCTAAGTTAAAGTGCAACTTACTCGGAGTACTTATGGTACGATGAAGAATAAATTCCTGTAAAAAACTAGCCATTTAAAAAGTAGTCAATGAGATGAAGACACGTGTGTACGGAGCTGACTCTCGCATTTAATGTTCACAATCGCAGGTGGCAGTAGCAGATTTTCACCAAAAATAGCATGGTGAAAAGTAAATGTCTATTACTAGGCTGCCACCTACCTTAAATAGGAAGATTTGTTTTGATCTCCTTCAACAGATCTTTTACAAATCACAATAAATACAGAAGGTCTTGCACCCAAATAAGGTTACAGAAAATTTCAGAGTCGATTAACCAAAGATTCAAGCGCTCAAAGCCTTCAAACATTCAACACTCTGCAATTAAATTTCCCGAGTGCTGATAGGAATCTTTTCTGAATTTAGCTTAGAGTGATAATACATCCTTAGCATTAGATTTGTTTGTAAGGATTATCACAAAATAGTTAGGAACTGAAAGCTAAACCACTCTAAGTTGTGAGTTGGTGAAGTGGGAAGGATTGGGACTTGTAAAACCACCCAGGGTTGAATTCCTTAGAGAGGAAGGAGATTGCTCGTGCACCTCGGCACATTTAAAAACAAGATCCAATCCTAAGAGTGGATTGCTCCTATTAAATCAGGTCATGGACGTAGGAGTTTGAGTCTCTGAACCACGTTAAACCTCTATGTGCTAATTTAATTATTCTGTATTTTTAACTGTAATATCATCCCATTATAGAAGCATTCATGATTGATTTAAAACTCAGGAAGAACCAATCTTCGTGAACCTGAAATTTGAGCACAGTTCCTTAACCACCCTTTCATTAACTAAGCTAAAATATTTTTAGTAAAACACTAAAACGAGTATAATTCAGGGTTCACACTTCCGCACGTAAATAGCTTGTTTAAATAGCTATTCAACTGACCAGCTTCTCAACAGTCAATGACTCAATAGGCGGGTTATCTTTACTTAGTTCACTTAGATCACGAATTCAAAATTCAATGAATCTGGTTCCTGAGTCTTTCAGTCCAAGCGACTCAATCTCAGTGAACAACGTCAGTTTATCCAAAGGAGTATTTTATGAAAAAGGAAAAATTGTTATCAGTATATTCTCGCCCCCATACACTGATTCAGACTCATTTCAGGAAAAATAGTGATATCTACCATTCCTTTACTTGTTGCAATTCGGGCCAAGGTGTTCGCTTGGGTGTTTTAAAGGTGGGGTGTCTACTCGATGTAGACTTACTCGAACTTGGAGATCAGATTTGCCACTATTTTTCTGATAAAGGATTATATGTTGGTCTTTTGCCTCATATTCCCCCCGGACTTTGGGATATTATTAGCTGAGAATCTCCAAAAATATACAGTTTGGTTGCCCCCATAACTAATGATAGCCTAAGTCCTGCAATCAGCGCTTCATACTCTGCTTCATTGTTGGTGGCCATAAATTTGAATCTGATAGTTGAGGTGAAAACTTGCCGATCTGGACTGATCAGTACCACTCCTACCCTGTTGTAGTGTTGGTTCCTGAGCCATCAATGTATAAGTGTCAGGGATGTATATGCCCCTCGTCAAATTTTGAGGGTAAGTTAGCTCTACAATGAAGTTTGCTAAAGCTTGCCCTTTAACCGTTGTTCCGAGTGTGTAGGTTATCCTATATTGGCTTATCTCAAATGACCATTTTAATAGGCATCCTGCAGTGTTGGGTTTATGCAAGATTTGCCTTAGTGGGAAGGTGGTTTGGACCTCCACTTTATGGTCAAAAAAGTATGGTCTAAGTTTCCTGACATTCATCACCAGGGCATATGCCAGCTTTTTTGTCAGGGTGAATCTGATCTCCGCATCATGAAGGGTTATGCTGATGTAATATATAGGCATGTGAAATTTTCCTTCTACCTGGACCAACACTGAGTTGATGGCTACATCGGAGGCAGACATGTATAAGTAGTGTTTTCCGATTTGGACTAGCTCAGATAATATTTGAGGGTTACTCAAATACTCTTTGATTTGCTCAAAAGCCCTTTGGCACGCCTCTATCCATTGAAAATTATCCTTCTTCTTGATTTTGATGGCCTCGAAAAAAGGTCTATTTAGATCTCCTGATCAGGATATGAATCTATTTAGAGCTGCAAGGCATCCGGTTAGGCACTGAACCTTCTTTACCGAATCCGGTGGGGCCATCTCCATTATACACTTCACCTGTGTAGGGTTGATTTTTATTCCGTGCTGGCTTACCAGATGCCCCAAGAACTTCCATGAGTGTACTTCGAATCTTCTATTCTTGGGATTTAACTTTATGTTATATGCTCTCATTATTTCGAATGTCTGTGCCAAGTGTTTCAGGTGGTCTATTTTTCTTGTACTCTTCACGACTATATCATCGATGTAGACCTTCATGGTATGTCCAATGTGTTGATCAAACATTTTGTTGACCAACCTTTGGTAGGTGGCACCACCATTAAGACCAAACAGCATCCGGGTCCAGCAATACATATTCTTATAGGTGTAGAACGTTGTGTGTTCTTGGTCCTCTGGATGCATGGCTATAGGATTTTATCCTGCAAATGCTTCCATGAAGGTCATTAGATCATGATCTGCGGTGTTGCCTACTAGCTGGTCGATGTGTGGGAGTGGGAAGTTATCATTAGAGCATGCTGCATTCAAGTCCGTAAAGTCGATACATAGCCGTCATGAACTATTGGGTCTGCGAACCAGCGGTGCTTACCACCCATTGTGGACATAGAGCCTCCCGTATCGGTTTGTTGTCTAACAGCTTCTTGACCTCTATTGTGAGTGCTTCATATTTTTCTGGTTTGTATTTTCTCTACTTTTAGCGCACTGGTCTTTTCTTGAGACGATGGCACGCATGCTTCAGGGTTATCCCTGTCATGTTTTCAGGGGACCATGCAAAGATGTCTAGGCTCCTCTTAAGGAATTTTTCTATCTCCGGCCTATGGGGCTCGGGTGGTTCAAAACCAATAAATAGCTCCAACTTTTCTCTGTCAGGGTCCACCTTTATGGTCCTCAACTCCTCGACGGGGGTTGCTCTCTGCTTTTTGTTCTTCCACCTAGGATCATGGATTACACCTTCAAGATCCAGCCCTTCTTCATCCTGTTGTGCCTCATATCCAATGCGGGGCTCTAGATTGTCTTGCCCTTCAATTGTGCCTGCTATAGTTGAAGCTGGATCAGGTCTTGAACCGTCCAGTGTTGACTGTGGGTTATCTTAGGGCACTGTATCAATCTCCATGTGTTTGTCTTGCTGTGAGTCTTTCTGCATCCTCTGGCCACCTCCCTCTTCTTCCTGTTGGTGGTCAACTTCCGTAGGCTCTTCTTCCATTGGTATAATGTCTAATATACTGGGTTCCCCAAGCAAGTGTTGCGGTTCTTCTTTGTATACTAACACTTGGGTTGCAGGCTTCTTGATCATCAGCAAGCACACTCTAGCCTTTTTCTGGTTGTCTTTCACTGTATCTGCACCTTTTATTGTTGGAAATTTTACACAATATTAATACGTTGAAAATGTGGCTTTAAATTCTAAAATAAACGGGCGGTCGAGGAACCCATTATAAAAGGACTATTGATTTACAGCTAAGAAATCTATTAGCTTAGTAAGTCTCTTTTATGGGTTCTTGACTGATACAAGTTTGACTAAAAGTCTTATCATGTCTAGAGGGATGGTTACAGCCTCTCCAAACCCCACTATTCTATGATTATAGTCTTCAATATATGACTCGTAGTCTCCTAACTATTCTAGTATCTTTTTCAAAGTATGTTCGTATATGCTCCAATGTCCACTAGCAGCCGATGGACCTTTGTGTTCATAATGTTGGCACAGATGATCAACGAGTCACTCTGGGGTGTAGAATTCCTTCTAGGTCTCCCTGAGAAAATGTCTGCTCCGCAGTTGGCTTTGTTGGCGCTTTTGATCTGGAACCCATTCTCTGAATCTGGTTGATAGCCCGAATTTATGTTATTTTTTTCTATTTTTTTTAAGGTTGATCTGGAACCCATTCCACTACTTTTTTCTATCAGTACCTGGTTCAATTTCTCTTTATACTCGCTTCCCTCTGCAAAAAAAAAAAATTAAGTTCTTTGGGGCTTTATACCTCCTTCGGACTTCTTCCCATTCTTTTTACCTTCAGCATCTCCACCCAATTACCTCTGGAGGACCTTTTGCATTACCGAGTATACTCCTGCTTTGTGGCGAAACACAGCGTATGTCTTGGGACACAATAAATGCATCTCCTTCCAGAGGTCTGTGTCTTTCTTCAGTCCGGCCATGACAGCTACAATCTTTGTGTCTTCACTCACAGGTACACCATCCAACAGAATTTTATCAAACCTCTCCCAATACTGCTGGTCTATTTCTTCCACCCCCTGTGTTATATTTGCTAACTTGTGCTTCTGGGTCAGATAAGTTCCATATCCGGAAAAGTGTGACAGAATCTTCCAAGTGAGTTGTACAAAGGACTGGATGGATCCCAGAGCTAGGGGTGAAAACCATCAATGGGCTCTATAAGAGTTAAGGGGAAGTTCATGCACTGGGTAGCGTCTGATGCTCTCATTGATATCATGAAGTCTGTATACTTCGATATGTGGACTTTGGGATCTGACTATCCCTCGTGCAGTGTTATGGTCGGGAACTGTATCTTCTTCTGTATTGGTATTGTTAGCATGGTTGTAGACAGAGGGGATATTGGCAGAGATGTTATACTTACTCCCTTATCTTTGCTTGCCACTTGCTCGCGTAACTTCTCTACTGCTCGCCTTAATTTTTCAATTTCACCTAAAATGACTCCCCTCCTCGAGGTTGTTAAGGATTTGTTGCTCAGCCATGAGCCGCTTCCTGTAGTCCCTCATTTTGGGAAGTCTCCCTTGGTTGCCTTTGTAGATTGCTCATTCCATGTGGGCCCAACCTATCAACCGCATGACGCCTCAACCTTTCTTGTACTAATCTTCTTAGAGTGGGCATCTTTGGTAGGTCCTCCAGGTCACATGGGTGAGCAGAGTCTATTCGCCCCCCAGTATATGAATTTTTCAGCCTTTCTCTGAGGCTCACTCTCGATCGTCCTAAGCTGGATTATCTCTGCTTATTTTATGCTCGCGGCCTAGGGCCCGAGTCGGTCACCAACTTTTTATTTCCCCTTGGGATCTAGTAAGCATGCTCGCCTGCTGCTCACATCTTATTCCTAGGTCTAGTGTGTTCCACTAGTTTGCTCACGAGCAATCTCTCCTTTGGTCTCTGTAGGAGCTGCTTGAATCACGGGTGGGCGAGCAGCCTGAGTTTGTTGTTATTAAATTTACCTCAGCATCGTGATTGCTCACTCGATATCCTCTGGTGTCTTCAACGTGGACTCGAGGGTCGCTTCAATTCGGGGCTCCGCTGGTGCCAATAGAAGTGATGTTGGTTGTGAAGGGCCGACTCCAAAGTGGTGCTTCCGCGTATTCCTTCCTCGCCACCTTCTAGTAGTCGATGTAGTGCGTAATTCGTCATGTGACATTCTTATGTTTGTCTCATCTTCACAGGTTTTTAGTTTTGGGATAAACTTTTCTTTGATCTCGTTTCTATTGTATAGTAGGTACAACACCAATTAACAAGGCTAGTCTTCAAACTTCAAGTCTTTCTTTTCTGTCTTCCAGTATTAGTTTCGTATATAAACTGCTCTTGATTCTTCACCTTTTCCAGTTATGCATGTAGAGATATATAAACCTTTGCATGCATGAAATTGAAGATGAAGATTAGAATGATTCCTCAAAGATGATTCAACCTTTGAAAATCTTCCAGCTTCTTTTTTGATGCAATAAAGGCCCTTTGATGATGTTCTTTATAATTTCTTCATAAACTGGAGGTTCGGTCCTCCTTCTAGCGCCAAAAATATTGATCAATTGTTCTAATCAATATCTTATGTGGCTTTAATCACTATGACTTGATCAAGATCTTGTTGGAATAATTCATAAATGAAATGATTTCAGATAGAAAGATGATGTACAAGAAAGAGAAAGTATAATACATGATCTTTTCTAATTTAGGAGTTGGAATCCTTTTATAAATGTACAAATGGCTTATATATAGGCTTGCATGTGATGATGTGGCACTTAATTAGGCTAATAGGATTAATAAGGTGACAAGTGTCCTAACATTTGTCACTCTTAGTGCTAAAATACACCTAATAGACATATAATGACTAAGCAACCGTTTAGCAAGGTTGCTTTCTCCTCTGGGACATTTCAAGAGTTAGGGCGAGCAACCTGGACTTTGGGTTGGTGTCGGTCTAGGCCCTTGGACTAGGGCCAAGCGAATTTTAATTGGGAATCCTTCCTTAGTTGCGCGCCTTTCTTTTTGTTAGTTGGCGAACAGCTTTAATCGCCCCTTCTTCCTGGGTGAGCGAGCAGCTTTGCCCGCATCTTCTTGAAAGTAAGTGGTGAACAGCGGGCGAGCAGCTTTGACTTGGCTTTGTAATATGCTGACTCAACTTCTTCCTGCTGACCTTTGATCCGATCAGGGTTTGCGTCTTTAACGCCACAAGCTGGATCTGCTCGCCTTTAATCTTGTGATACTAGATTATTCATCAATATTAATGTAATTATGTAAGAAAACATCAATTCGAATTCAATTAGTACAATACATAAGTCATAATAGTGAATTCAATCTAAAACGAGTGTCACATTCTCAATCCAAATTATATTACATAATAAAATTCAATTGAAATAACATATAACGTAGGATTCACACAACGGATTCGAATATTCATTTATCGAATTTACCAAATGACAGATAAATTCGTTTCGTAGAGAATCTTATACGTGGTTCAAGAATTTCATCCCTTTCAAGAAATGATGCGAATTTAAAACTATATTATAGTATTTTTATAATAATTTGTGCATCGTAGATATGAAATTTACGGTACAAATGTAAGTGCACCTTGAGGTTATTACGAGATTCTACTCCAAGCAACCCATATTTAGATAAGGAATTATTGATTTTGAATGCAGGGTTATGATATCATAAATATATAATAGGAGCTATTTTACTTTTTATACTTTTGGCGCCATTTCATTTGGACCGTAGATCGTTTTCTCACATTTTATCTCAGCCGTTTGATCTATCTATCAATTTTATATGGTCAGTTTTTTCATGGAATTGTTCAAATCAATTTCAAAATTTCGTGGCTTTTTTCATGGAAGCGTTACAAATTATATAGGGGTAAACACAACCTAGTCAAAAGCTACAACAAAACTTAATAATAAGTGGAAAAAACTTTTATGCATTTCATATAGGTCTAAAACGAAAAAAGTAACCCACTTATTAAGTAAAGCTAATAAAGTAAAGGAAAACAAAAAAACACTCAAAGCCTATTCTGGAACTACCCTAGGCTATGGAGTGATAGAAACCCGTGAAGTATGTAAAAGGGTTCCTTAGTGCACAATAACGCAAGAAATTTGTTTCAAAGCGAGGGTTTCCTGGGAGGGAGAGGAAACAGGAGGAGTCGGCAGTGCCGGAGAAGGCGTTCGACGGTGATTTTCATTTTTTTTTCAGGAAATTGCTAGACGAATGGTTGGGTGTTTTTTAATTAGACAACGTGTAAGTTGATTATGTCCACTGTGTTAGAATTAGAGGTGAGAATCGATTGGGGGCAGTGTTGATTAGGGTTTTTTTTAATAATAAGACATTTTATTAGAACTGGATAGGTCGACAGTAGTTATAAGGGCAATGGGGCGGTGTGGGTTAGTACCTGTATTCAGAGCGGTATGTGCATCGGGGTGATTTTGTGAGAGTTCGTCCTGTACGTTCGTCACTCTCGAATGAGAGCTACCACAAAATGGAGGATAATCGATGGGGCAAGAGTATGCGTGGACAGTAATTGAGTTCTAATTTATTTTATATTGTTCAATTAATTGTTCTTCCGCTGTTATCATTTTGTGTGATTAAGTGCCAATGTGCTGGGGTTTTGTTTAAGTCTTCCCCCTTCAGAACAATGTATGCAATGGTTGGACTGAACATCTATGTGTTGTCACTTTATATTTGGTTGTCTAGACGTCAATGGATTAGGGAAGAAGATTTGGCAACTGATTTGAAAATTCACACGAATCAACTTCGTCGGATTCTAAGATTCTTTGAAGAAGAAAAACTAAGCACTCGTGACCACCGCAAGGAGGTTCATTCTGCTGTCTCAGCATTGTGGCCTATATCCCTGTCTTAGCATATCAAAAGCTGGAATAGTCACATCTCACCAGGCTCGCAGTTCTGTCATTGCTGCAGCAAATCCTATTGGTGAAAGGTACACATATGTCAAGTTTACTGCATTAAGCTAATTAGGCTGTTTGAATATACACACTTTGCTATGTTCTTTATGTGAGTATACATATTTTGCCCCTGTGGAAAATGGCTTACAAGTGCGTTGAGGCTGCAAGAGATAATTCAAGGATACCTTGAACATGGTTTATTATAAACCTGTTTTTGCTTTAATTTGTTGTCTTTCATCCTTGCAATTTTGTTCCATTTGGAATTTAAATTTAAGCCTTTTTGGGTAATTTTTCTTAGGTTTTTCGAAAGGAGAATGTACCTGAATGTATAATCAAGTAATCATGAGAAACTATTGTCTCTCTGCCTTTTTTGCCTTTGCACTTCTAGATACTGTCTAGTATAGTATCTAAAGGGAAGTTAATAGTGATTCTAATATTTTCTCGAAGATAAGCATAGGTTGTAATTGTTCTCAAGGATTACCTTCTCTGTTTTCCAAATTTTATCTGTTGGATAGTTCTGGATAGTTTACTGGTAAATCGTCTCTTGCAAATACAGATTCTTCAAAGAATTTTTCACAAAATGTGGAACTCACTGATCCAATTAACTTCCCGCTTTGATGTTCTCTGTGTTGTTAAGGTCTGTTTTTTATATTTTTTTGAATTTGTGTTTATCTTATGGCTTACTTTTAATCATTGTATCGCAATACTTATGGGGCTGTTGTAGAGAATTGTGGACTGAAATTTCTTTATGGGGCTGTTGTAGAGAATTGTAAAAAAAATGTGTTAATGTGTGACCATGTCTACAATGTTAAGTAATATTCAGCTTTTATTATTGTATTAATGGATTGGTGCGTTATACTATATTGGTGTAATTATACTATTGTTTTTCAGTTATACTATTAGTGCATTACACCATTGATAATCAGTTATACTATAGTGTTTTTTATTATACTATACTGTAGCATTTAAATTTATTTATTGAATATGGTGTCTCCTTTATGCAGAAAATATCTTGAAGAGTAAAATTGAAGAAAAGACCAGAAGAGCAATATTATACCAAGTAAGGAATTATAAGCATTACGAGTTTGGAAACCTGATAATCTACTTAATTTCCCTTCAATAGGAGTATAGGGTCCTAGGAAAATGGAGCAGGATATATAGCAACTTTTAATCTTTCATATCACTTCTTTCATGAAAAATATGAACGTGGAATTATTAGTTTATCATTTTTCATTTCTGAGAGCATATTCTTGAGTATATTGATTATATCTGCGAGAAGATTGGGAAGAACAACCCCAAGGGCCTTGAAAGTCTGGTGCGGAGAACAACCCCATCTTCCTTTGCTTATATCTGCGAGAAGATTGGGAATTCTTTAATTGATAAGGTGGTTTTTCGTGGTTGTTGGCAGTAATGAGTGATAATAGTTTTCACATTTAGTTTGTCAGTCTCATTAATTCTATGCCTGCAGATGGATGAACTAGCATGCTTTGCGCTAGGAATTTTAGCATTGGGATCCTCTGGTTATCCCCCCGATGAAGCTAAAAAAATTTGTCGCTGGCTAAGGAGGTATAGATAGCATATTGTTTCCTTGAAACTCTCTGATTTGGTACGCCTGAGAGGTAGGTGAACAATTTTTCATTTCTGAGTGGATAATTCTGAACCTTTGTGCAGCTAGCTTGGACCTGCTATAACTTTTACCAGACGACTCCTACAAAATTGGCTGGAGAAATTACTTTTTCAACTCTGGACAGGGGAAGCTTTTTTGGTGACTTATTATATAAAATAATTAAAGAAATGTATATGCCTTTGCTATAAAGAAACAACTTTTATATCTTCGGTATTTTGCCTACTCATTTTTCAGGATATGAGTGTTGGAACATCATGGAACATATTAAGGCCAGAGACAGTTGAGTCACTCTTTTACCTCTGGCTTTGACTGGAAATAAGACGTATCAAGAGTGGGGATGGAATATCTTTGAAGCATTTGAGAAAAACTCGCGTGTGGAGTCGGGATATGTTGGACTAAAGGATGTGAGCACTTTTTAACTCATTAACAATTTCTCATGTTTTATGGCAGGAAAGAGCAACGTGTATCTATTTTCCAGAGTGTATTTATGAATACAAAGTTCTCTTATGAAAACAGACGTTGTTGAAGTCCAATATTGTTAAATTGAAATTTATATATGCTCTACATCACTCTCAATCCAATGTTGGTCATCTTATATGTCCTTTATGTCTCAGGTTAACATAGGCGTAAAAGACATCATGATGCAAAAGCTTTTTTCTGGCAGAGACGCTGAAATATATGTACTTTCTGTGTTCAACTTCTTCGGTTATTTCACTCGACGAATGGGTTTTTAACACAGAAGCACATCCTATATAGATCGTCACTCGGCATGACCACATGGATAAGTAGGGAATGTCCGATGAAGATCATACAGAAACTCGATCACGTGCTCGCAGAGAAGGCCGGTTCCATGGCAACTTGTAGATTTAGATGTAATCGTATCGTGTACCTTACAGTGTGGAAGGCCCTAAGATTCGAAGAAATCGATCAAGCCAACAAAGTAGGAAAATTACAATTTCCAGCAACTTTTAACATATGTTGCCAAAAAATAGTAATCGAGGGACATATTAGGTTTGTGAATTCCATATTAGTTTAATTGGAATGAAGGCAGCTGTAGTCACTGATAACTTAATCTTGAGTCTGATTAGTTAAAGTGTAATAAGTTCATCATTAGTATAATTAACCAATAGATTAGTTAGTTTACAATATAAACATAATGGTATAATATACCATTGTTATTTTCACTGCATGTTGTAATGTACTATACTTCAATTCGTTATACTATTCTGATATTTGAAGACACTACTCAGAACATATTTCGTGATCATCTTCTATGAATGAAATAGTTTTCACATATCATTTACTTAGATTGCCAGTGTGTATTGCCCATACATCAAGTTTCCCTAAAAAAAGGTCAGTTTGACCCTCAAGGTATAACCGAATCAAATTGTATAATACACTATTGTAAATCGACGGCACTCCATGTCTTCGTGGGATTCTCTCTCAAACCATATCTAGCTTGCCCGTGTCCAGATTCCCCTAATTTTGTCTCATCATCAGGAAAAGATGAACTCTTTTTCAGATTGAACTCAACCTTTTCCAAAGGAGTGTCGTCCCTTGATCGTGTCGACGTAGTCTCTTAGAAACTTGACAATACTATCAAAACTATGGGAATTCGGAACGTACATATAATCTGACAACAATTGAGAGCTAAAAGATAAGTAGAACAAGTGTGCTTCCTCTGCATTTTTTGTAAGGAATCTTTTACTAGCTTTCATGTTTTTCATAAACCTTCTCTCTGATGAGTACATCCCCTGCAGCCTCGGCTGATGAAAAATGGGTCATCTCCCTTCTTCATAGACGTAAACCTTGAGCTTCTCTTCCATCAACTCATAGCTCCTGCATGAGTGATCATACAAACTAAGCAAAAACAACATCTTTGTAAGTAGAGATATTCTCACAATTTTTTACCTTACAAATGTAGAAAGATTTCGAAAAATAGGGGCGTGTAGACAAGGGTGATTCACGATCATAGCTGCATTCTCAATTTTGAATCTTGCATCCAATAATTCTTGATCAGCAGCTGAAGGCCAGAGTGGACTCTGCAATAAGATCTCTGTTTAGAATCACCACAAACCGCATGCTCATTCTAAACAAGTTAATTTCGTCATACCTTTGACAAGGATGAGGCTCGACTTTGCAGCAACAGGTCATTCATCTTAGATATGGACACCACAACTGGCTCTTTTGGAGGAGGACTCACAGCCTTTGATTCCTCATTCGAACCAGTCTCGTTTCTACTTGCACTACGCAAAGGACTAAAAGCTACCACTCTGGGAGCGGGCTTTGGTGAGAGCATCGGTGCAATTGGAACATCAGAGCTTGTTGGACACAACGCTAAAGAATCTTATCCTTTATTACACTACTAGATGGACTAATGCTAGCATCAACTAATGTAGGACTTGGTGCATTAATATATGGAGCATTACTAGCAATGGCATTTTATGCTGCAATGCTAATGCTTCTAACTATCGTCGTCTCTTCCAACTCCAAACTATGGTTCATGTCCGTCATGTTCTGAAGCGAAGGATTGTCCCCATCCGAAGGGGTACTTTTCGGGCTAAATGATCCCAAGTCTTAAATATTATTAACATCAGAGATATTGAAAAAGGGGTTAGCAGAAGACAAGAAAGAGAGAGCATGCTATCTTTATAAGGTAGCTCAAAGTAATGGACTAACTTAACTGAGCCCAGAACTAGGCCTAATAGCCACGTAACCTAATAGCCACAAATTAAATAAGCCACCCAAAAAAAAATTAGAGAAAAGAAAATGATCATCCCATATCTTTTCAACTCTGATTAACTTGTTATTCAATAGAAACAGGGAGAGAGTGGGATGGAGAGAGAGAGAGAGGTGAACATAAAATCAAGAACATGAAAAACCCATAACCAAAAGCAAATTAAAACAGAGAGAATTAGTTTCAAGAATTACATATAATTACCTTATTAATTTGAACAGAATCAAGAATTGTTTCTCCACCGAATATTTTTTCTTCACTTCCCTAAAAATTAAATTCAGTCAAAGAAATAAATAAAAGGTAGAAAAGGATTTAGGGAATAGTTGGCTACAGCTTATACTCAGACAAACACCCTTACTGAAGATCATTAATTGTGTGTAAGCAGTTCATCCCTTTTGCCTGCAAATACAATTCCAGAAACTTGCATTGACAATTAAATTTCATCAATTTGACAATGAGGGCAATGAATAATCTGATATAAGCTTCCACTGAAAAACCATAAATAGTGTAGGAGGAATGAGGTTCACTAAGTACATTTAGAGAAAACACTGATTTTAACCGGTGGCTGGGGGGGGATTTACGAGCGGCTTTGGTGGCCAACTGCTTCCGCAGCGCCTTTCCTCCGATGGATTTACAGGCGGTTTGAATTAACTCACATGCTTTTCACCTTCGACTCGAATTTGGCAAAATTCATCCCATCGTCCACGCTTAGGAGCCAAGTCTCGCCGTTAAGAGAAATTGAGGGTAGACACTCAGTACCCATAGCGCAAACGATTTGAACTCGTCGGAAAATAATTTCGTCGATAACACCTTCGGGCAAGTGCGTTGATTGATAAAATACAGCACGCAGCCCTCGAGCGGAATTTGAAATTTTGAAATTGTGCATTAATTGTAGCCTGCATCCTCACGTCTTCGATGGTGTTGTCCGGTGGGTGCGATGGTGTTGTCCAGTGGGTAATTGAATTCACCTAGTATAGTTGGACGGAACCCCTACTAGCATATAGACGCCTATTTATTATTTAACCTACCTTATTATGTGATAATTAAGTGGATTTAATAGAATTAAACTTAATTAGTCATCTGTATTAGACCTATATGTGAGGTGTGTTTTAAAGTAGACTAGATTGTGGGATGATAGATAGAAATAGACTACGTTGTGATTTTTTCAATTATATATATATATATACCACAAGCTTATTCAACTTTCATAACTTTCATCCAATTTCAATTATTCAGTTATAACTTTTTGAGCTCATAGATAACAGTTAAGTTGTTACAATTTAGAAGAGGGGCGTCTCCAAATCACGAGAAGAAATTGTTATTGTATGTTGATTTATTTTTTCAATGTATTGTATTTATGTTTAAATTTATTTTGTGAAGATAAAAGAAATATTTGGTTTAAATCCTATAGTGCATGTTTGTTTAAATTGAAAAATATGTATGTATTGTATGTTGGGTTATTTTTTAAGAATATTCCCAGATAATATTATTTTTTGTTTATTTTTTTATTCTTACGCTTCATCTATTTATCACTTTACACACATTTCTTCTCACTTTTACAACTTTCATCATCACATAAACATTTAACCATAATACTTAAAATAAACAATAACATGATAATAATACAATATTACACCCATACACATCGATTTTACATTAAGTTAAATCCTACCCTACTTAAATATCAACCAACGTACACCATTACTATTTTTCAGTATTTAAAAGTCCACTGCATTTTGTAATAGTGTTTGAAATTAAATCCATATTAGAAAATCTACTAAATCTCAAAAGAAATATAGTCCAAGGGTCAAAGGATGTTCACATCACACTTCTTATTGCATGTCTCATAAGATACTTTTTCTTTAGAGGGTAATAGGTCATTCAACGTATATATTTCAATCCGGAAAAAATATATCAACTGCAATTTGTTCTTGATTTGTACATTTGAGACAAAAGAGAGCAATCACATTAACAACAAATTCTCATTTCAGATCTAACTAAACTGATCGGGAGTGAGAATACCTTAATTTTTTGCTCAGCCGGTACATAGGATTTTATTAATTTATCCCCAAATGCATGAGGAACAGCAAGAACACTGTTAATCCGCCACATTCTTGATTAAGAGATTACAAGTCTAATGTGAAAATATTAGATATACCCATTGTCTATATTTGAATTCATAAATTCAATTTAAATCATGACCACTTATACACTTGATGTAATTAAATCATTATTTTTCTAGAGAATATTATTTTTTCTTAATTGATTTTTTTCTAATATTATATGAAATCAAGTATCTAAATAAACCTTACCAAAGTCAAATGTTAATTCAAATAGAAAAAAATTTATGGAATATGGATCATTTCATAATCTCTGCTGATTAAAAACATAATTTTGGTGAATTCCTAATTCCACTCTTGTAATCAAAATTAATATGAGAAGATTAAAATTGAAAAATACAAGGAATTAATACGAGAAGATTGACCAATTTAATGAATCATTTATTTCCTATTTTACCGTAGGATATGTGAAGTTAATAAAAAATAAATTATCAATCACGTAAGCAAAACATTTAAATAAACTAATATTCACATATGACAAAAACTCATATACAAATTTCTATGCTTCTAGAAGCATAGAAATTTCTAAAAATAGATTAAAAAAAATTAGGCACTCACGCGCCTCCCCCTCCCAACCCACGCACACGCTCCACTCACGTCCAAATTAATTCATGCAAATGTTAAGTACCCTCCCCTTCGACCCCACACCCAGGAACTAATTTGCATCCCCAATTCCCCACCCACTCACCCACCCACGCCCAGGAACTAATGTTTCAATGCAAATTTTAACATACACACCCTGCCAAGCACATAAACACTTAGGTCAACCCCATCTATTTATTATAAATTTAAAAATAAATTAAATAATATTAAATTTAAAATTTAAAATTTTATTCTCAATTTATGTTAATATAATAATACACATATATCCATATAGTAACACATATTTATTCATATAGTAACATAAACAGGAGATCAAATATATGTTACTATTACAACAAATGGGTGTTACTATCTTATAAAATGTTGTTATTTTACATATATTCATTTGTTTTTATAAAATAAATAATCTTTTACATAATGTGTGTTACTATAAGAACAAATATTTATTTATTTTATATAAATAATTTTTTTCCGTATAATAACATATGTATTACATGAAACAATATACCTAAATTTAAAGGGATGATGAATAAATTAAGAAACACATATTTATTTTGATAAAAATATATTTTACCCTAATAGTAACATACATTTGTCCATATAGTAACACAAAAAGGAAGTCAAATGTGTGTTACTATTAGAGCAAATGTGTGTTACTATCTTATAAAATGTTGTTATTTTACATATATTCATTTATTTTTATAGAATAAATAATTTTTCACACAATGCAAAAGCAAAATGTGTGTTACTATAAGATCAAATATTAATTATTCACAAATATTTATTTATTTTATAGAAATAATTATTTTTTTAATATAATAACATATGTATTGCATGAAATAATATATCTAGATTTAAAGGGATGATGAATAAATTAAGAAACACTTATTTATTCGCATAAATATATATTTTGTTCAAATAGTAACACACATTTGCACATATAGTAACACAAATTGGGAGACAAATGTGTGTTACTATTAGAGCAAATATGTGTTACTATCTTAT
>JAPKLY010000108.1:0-239864 GCA_026898435.1 Prunella vulgaris | reverse complement strand
ATGTGTTACTATCTTATAAAATATTGTTATTTTACATATATTCATTTATTTTTATAGAATAAATAATTTTTCACATAATGCAAGAGCAAAATGTGTGTTACTATAAGAACAAATATTGACTATTTCACAAATATTTATTTATTTTTATAGAATTAATTATTTTTTTCATATAATAACTTATATATTACATGGAACAATACATTTAGATTTAAATGAATGATGAATAAATTAAAAAACACATATTTATTCAAATAATTTTTTTTTTTACAGTAACACACATTTGTACATATGGTAACACAAATTGAAAGACAAATGTATGTTATTATAAGAACAAATGTGTGTTACAAGTTAAATATATGTTATTAACTTATTATATGTAAAAATATTTATTTATAATATAATATTAAATATATATTTTAATTAATACAATAATTAAAAAATAAAAAAATAAAATAAATTTTAAAAAAGAAAAAGGAATAAAGTTGTTGGCGTAATGGATTGGAGGCTGGAGGGTGTTGGGGTTGAGGGGGGTGGGTCGTGGAGGGCGGTTTTGGGTGGAAAAGGAAGGTAGACGAAGTTGTGGTATGACCGCGTACCTTTCCTGCGCGTGTGGTCCATTTTTCTTTTTTTTTCTATTTTTGGAAATTTCTATCAATTTCTATAGTAGAAATTTCTACTCAAGTGTAGCTCTTCACATATAGACGTGACTCAAATCTTTAAAAATCTATTTAAATAAAGAAATTATGTATAGATAATATGTGTTATTAGCAATACACACGTAAAAATCCTTTTACCAAATCATCAATCACCGACATAAAAATTGATGAAATAAATTTTTATTTTAGTAAATTGATGGCATACAGTAAGTCTAATTAAATATTTAAATATTTACTATAATAAATTTGATTTCATTGATTTGCTATCAATAAATATTTACTAAAATGAATTTACTTTTATTTTTGCTATCAATAAATGTGTTATTAATTTACTTTCATTTTTTTAGTTTGATATAATAAATATAAATTTTCTAAAATAAAAATTAAATTTGCTTTAAATTTGCATTTAATTGCTTTTAAATTTGCGGTCTATATAATTTACTTTTATTTGCTTTTGTTTTTTATTTTTCGTGTGATGTTCATGAAATATATATACGATTGACTTTTGTGCAACGCACGGATAGATAGTATCAATAAATATTAATTAAATTTGCTATCAATAAATATAAATTTTCTAAAATAAATATTTAATTCTCTTTAAATTTGAATTTAATTATTTTATATTTGTGTCTATAATTTACTTTTATTAGGTATTGGCAAATGAAATGTGATTTGAATAGTAAATTTGCATAATGGCCGTGAAATTTGCATAATAAAAGAAATTTAATCAAATTTGAAAAGCAATACACACGTAGTCAGTGGAATGACCGTGAAATTTGACTATAATAAAAGCAATACTATTTATTTTCATTTGACATCGAGAAATTGCGTTTATATTTTTATTTAATCACTTTAATATAAACAAATTTGCGTGTATAATTTACTTTTAATAATTTGCTCAAATCTTTTAAAAAAAATCTTAAATAAATAAATTATGTTTAGATAATATGTGTCATTAAATATAATTAAACAAATTTTTAAAAAAATTATTTTTTAAAAGTTAATTGTGTGTTCAAACTAAAATTGTCGAGTAAAATAAATATATTACTTACATGCTATAAATTTGGAAATATGAGTATTACACATAAATAATATAACGTGATTTAATTGATTTTATTGATATATAAACGTATTACACAGTAAAAATAAAAAACAAAATTAATTTTAATTTTGGATTGTATTACTAATGAAAGTTGAGAATAATTTTGTAAATCCTTCTGTATACTAATTGATAGTTTTCTTTGCTTATATGACAGTTTTTATTTGTGCATTTTGATTGTGTTTGAAATTTTTATACTTTCATTGTCACATATTTTTTCATTGTAAAGTCAATATACATATGTACATGTGACAATTAATATATTTAGTAAATAGTATGTTGCAATTATATATATTTATGTACATGTAGCAATATATTTATTTTAAAATAGTAGTATAATAATAATTCTAACTATATAATATGAATTTAATTTAATAATAAATTAAATATTAATATTTATGTTTAAAAATATTAAAATAATAATTTATTAATTATGTATAATTACAATAAAAATACAAATTTTAGTATTCAAATACTACAAAAAAAACCCACGTAATATTATATTAAAAAGTTAAGATTTTAGTAAATGGTGGAATTAATAAATGTTAGAATTAAATAAGGGTGAATTATGTTTTTAGTAAAGGTTGGAATTAATAATTTTTTTCATAAATTTCATTTTTCGTGCAGAAATGAAAGTAATTAATGTATAACTCAGTAATGTTAAATATAAAATTGAAAATGTATTTAATTTGATTGTAATAATTATTATTAATCTAGATTTTTATATGTAAATTGTTGACGGTTGTTTAGATTAATATTCATTTAAATTAATTATGAGAACGGTGTTAATTATCTAAATTAAAGACACTGGAAACAAATTGAAGTGACACATATTGTCCCCAAATTGGAGGAGTAATTAAGAGTATTGTTTAAATTTATGTAGTAATTGTTTTTTCACGAATTTGAAAAAGTCCAAAACTTAAATGACCTTTATTGATGAAATAATTATTTTAATCTAAAAAAAGCTAACAAATTAATATTAAATAACAATAAATAATTTTTATGCTAGAAATAATTATTTTTAATTGACATCTTCTAAATCAATGCATAATAATTATTCATATATTTAAATAATTATAATAGTAACTTTTCATTAATGTTGGATCTAACATAATATAATACAATTGCAAATACATGAAATATTTTCTAAAAAATGAATTGTATAATTTATAATTTTAAAAAGTTTTATTATTTTCCAACGCCATGATCATTTAATTTGTACCGTATTAAAAATAAAATCTCAATATGATCTCTTTATTGATGTTTTCTTATTTTTACAAAGATATATTTTTTTAATATTTAAAGTGATATAATAATTATATTTGATAAAATTTTGAGTTCAGTCCATATGAATTACATTATTTTTATATTTGTCCTATAAATTAAATTTTTGTACTGCCAAACAATTTTCATAAGACCAAAATTGATATCCTAAAAAATTTAAAATTATAGGATTAATATCCAAAAAATAAAATTTTAAGGATTAATATCAAGAATATTTCATATTTACAGAACCAATATCATCACTATTATATCATAAAATTTTATTTTTTAATATTCTATTTTAATTATATATTTTTTATCTTTTGTGATGTATTTTGTAATGTTAACCTCATTAAATAAAATATAAGATCTATATGTCTATGTAATTCAATAGTATCTATGCTTTATAATTTTTGTTGAAAATATTTATTTTATCTATATTTTATAGTATGATTTTTTTTTGTGTGTGTATTTACATTTTAGCATTTTACTATACTATAAATAGTAACCACCTTTTTTATTTATTTTGATTAGTAAATATTACTTTTTAAATATTATATATTTGTGATTTGCCATTAATTTCTAAATAAACATTTAATTTTTTGGATATTCCATAATTTGGTTTAACTTTTTTTTTTGTTATAAAAGGGGTGTGAAATTATTCATTTACGTTAATTGCAAAAATTGTTTTGATTTCTCACAACTTGGAATTGTCTTTAAAAACATATATTTACAAGGTAATTTAGTGTTTTTTTATCTCAAAATTTGGTAGTTTAATTTATGTTTTAAATTAAGTTCATGTTTATATTCTTATATATTTTTTAAGAACATGCACATTTTTTTATTAATTAAATATATGCACCCTCTTTTTTTTATATAATTTTTTTTCTATCTAATATCTATGTGTCTTTTTTAATTATGTGTTCCTTTTTGTTTTTTATATTGGAATTCATTGTTTACAGTGCTAAATTTATTTCTAATATATTGTATGTGTCATGTTTGATATTTTATAGATATTTTTATGTGTACATAAACATTGTATAGTTACGTTTTTATAGTACGAAATCATAATTTTTATATACTAAAAATCAACATGTGAATTATGATGATAGATGATATTTCACCTAACACCTAGGAAGAGAATAAATTCATATGTACGTGAATTTTTTCATTAAAAGCAGAAAGTGAGTGATGATCTAGAAACTCATTTAAACAAAATGCGATGGAGATTGATTAAATTAATATATCATGGGGGTAGACTTACTACAAGAACAGCGATACATATTTTGTCTCTTTCACTTCCTGAAGAGTGGAAATGGTCAGGGTATCGTTTGTATCAAGAGATTTTAGCGGAAGTAAGTGATTATGATTTGAACTATTTCCAATACGAAGTTCATTTATTCACTTTGTGATTTTTTAAAGATAAGAGAACCCCAGGAGAGAAAAGAGACGGAGTTCCTAAGGATCTATTTGAGGAAGAACCAACTGAAGATGGGTCCACTTGATTTGCATATATGTTATGTAAAGAAATGTGTCATTTTGTTAAATATATATATAAGGCACAATAAGTGAATAGAGTTGTTGAATCCATTATTAATGATATTTATTTCTTTTATGTGTTTTACTACTAATCATGCTGTTGAATTTTTTATTTTAAGAAGACGTTAGTACATATAAATATAATTAATTTTTATATTAATTTCAATGAATTAAATTTCAAATTTATTATTATATGTCTACTCTGAATTTAAAAAATATATTAATTAATATCCAATTGTTTTTCTTGGTCATCTCTTTGTATCGGCTTTTAAAGCAGTGATGTTCATAAATTTACCAGACAAGTCAATTCAATATATATTTGAAAATAATGTTGTTAATATTTGTTATGGTTTAAAAACTTTACAATGTCAATATTTAAAATTATTTTATGTCATTAGGTAATAATTTTATTTTTTATTGTTTGGATTCATTTTTTATTGTTTTCGTATTGAATTTTATGTATTTTGTTTAAGTTAAAGTATTTTTTATTAATTATTGTTAATTGTACATATTCAACGATATATATAATATTTTTTTGTTATATTGATTTATTTATGGATTTAGTTGTATATATTAAAATTCAAAAATTGATATAATTTTTTTTATTATGTATAGGCTATTTTATTTTTATACTCTTTAAATATTAACAATGATTAGTCATTAATAATATTTATTTTTTCTTTTGTATATTATTAAACATTTCAATAAATTTGATGTGATTATATTATATTTTTTAACTTATTGTTAGTATGTAATAATGGATAGTAATGTACTGGTGTATTTGTTATTTTTGTACTTTAAAATATTATGTATCTGATAGTACCTTGGTTTAGATTTTGATGTATGCAAAACAATGTGTTTAAATTTGATGAATTAATCTAACACTTGTTCTAAGGAAATTGGTGTTTGAAACATATAGTTGTAAGAGAAGTCTACAGCTGTGTATTTGATCAATTTACAGCTGAGACATGATCCTACAGCTGTAAGGTTTCTCTACAGCCGATTTTGGAAATTGACAGGACTCTACAGCTGGAAGGTTTGAAAGACTCTACAGCTGCAAATAACCGTTTGAAGATGGTACAAGTCAGAGAGTAATTGAAGACTAATGAAGACCCTTAAGCACTATTAGTGTAGCTCTCAAGCACTCACAAAATTGTACTTAAGTGGAGATTATTCTTAAAAGAAACTGGTGGATAATGAAGATTAGTTACAAGAGGCCAGAATTCTGAGAGAAAGGACATAGTACAATCAGTACTATTTAGTGTGAAGGAGGAGGACCATTTCACACATGCCAAATAGAGAGAGAAGAGCCTTATCCGGATTTCAAATTTGAATTTCCAACAGATAAGTCACACCACTCAATCTATAAATAGAAGAAGTCCTCAGAGGAAGCAATAACAACAACCCTGCGCATTCGAGCATTCAACCTAAGTAAATCTACAGCCAGCATATTCTGAGAGAGCTTTTCTCTGTTTTTAATCTTTGTGATTCATAGGATAGTTGGATAGGATTTTTCTTAGTAAGAATCACATCTTTTGTTGTTGTTCCCTCACCCATTTTATATTTCTACTTTGTGTACATATCTCTTTGTGAGGTTTTGAAAAACTCTTTGTGAGTTTGTATTCTTAGTGAAAAGGATAGTATCACTTTTTAGAATAGGAATCTGAGTGACCCTAGTTTTAAGGGGGAACTATTTGAACTTATCTTTATGATCATCTCTTAGTGAATTTGGCACCTGAGTGGTGTAACAGTGGATGTAGGTTGTCTTTTTATAGACACTGAACCACTATAAACCTGGTCTTTTACTTTCTGCTATTTAATTTATGGTACTGCATATTTATTTTCCTTGTTACATTCATCATTGCTTTAAAATCTGAAGTGCATAAAACCCTTGTGATTTTCTCAGAAACTGACTCTACAGCTGTAGACTTTCGTAAGTCACTCAACTATTAAGTCTTGTTTACATTGTTTTTCATTAATCACTCACTTTATTCCGCTGCACATTGAAGTATTCTCAATACAATTCTAATTGTGAGAATTACTCTGATATTTTGTCTACAAGTGATTGTTTATTTTGAAAAGTTTTGAACTCTGCAGCTGCAGACTCTGTAATCTACAGCTGTAACATTTGTGGTCCTGTTCTTAAAAAAAAACTCTTGTAGACTCATTCTTTTAAACTTTAAAAAGGGCTACTGTAAGGTTCTAGAATCCATCCTTTTTGAAAAGTTTGAAAAGTTGATTTTTTTGGACTCAAGGTCTATTCACCCCCCCCCCTCTAGACCTTGACCACTTTAAGGGACCAACAAGTGGTATCAGAGCAGTTGGCTTGCCACTGCTTTGATCAGTACCTAGCTAGATCCTTTTTTGTTTTTGAAAAACACACTTGCATACTTGCGTGGCTCCCAAGATGGTGAAATCAAAGGTTTCAATGTTCTCTGCTGAGGACTATGATGAATGGAAAATTAGAATGCAAGCACACTTGTCTGCAATCAATGATGAAATGTGGTCTATAATAGAGGATGGCCCCATACCCATCACAAAGGTCAACACTGCAGCTGATCAGTCAGCTAGACTAGCTCAGATTATCCCCAAACCCAGAAGGGAATGCACTGAGGATGACAAGAGAAGGTTCAACCTTGACAATGTTGCAAAGAACACTATTTATCATTCACTTGATAAAATTGTGTTTAGCAAGATCAAAAACTGCAAAACTGCAAAAGATATATGGGAAAAGTTGGAAATAATTTGTGAAGGAACTGAACAAATCAAGGAAAAAAAACTCATGATAGCAGTTCAAAAGTTTGAGAACTTCAAGATGAAATCTGGTTAAACTCTTGAAAAGTTTGAGTCAAGATTCATTGAGATTCTCAATGAGCTAGATTCACTTAGTAAAGAGTACTCACAAAGAGAAATGAACATGAAGGTTCTTAGAGGCTTACCTAGTGAATGAGACATGAAGGTCATTGCTATGAGAGAATCAAAGGATTTATCTAAGATATCCACCTTTGAACTCTTTTCAGACCTCAAGGCTTATGAGTTTGACATAAGCAGGAGAAAAGAACCTGACAGCAGTAAGGTTACAGCTCTAGTTGCTGACAACCCTACAGCTACAAGTTCTGATGATGAAGACTTGGCTCTTTTTATAAAGCAGCTCAAGAAATTTGGAAAATGGACCAAGAAGAAGCAGTTCACCCCTAAGGAAGATGGTAAGGTGAAATCTACAGCACCTAACTCAACTTATCTATGCTATAACTGTAGAAAAACAGGACACTACATCAAAGACTGTCCTTATCCAAAAGCTGAAAAGTACACTGATGAAGAAAAGAGACTCAGGAGAGATAAGAAGAAAAAGTTTGACAAAGAGAGAATTAGAGCACTACTTTCTGAGTTTGATAAAAACCAGGAAGACTGTCCCTCTTCTTCTCAAAAGTTAACTACAGATTTAGAAGACTCTGACTCTACAGATTCAGATGAAGAAGCCCTAATCTGTCTTATGGCTAAAGATGAAGAGGTATGCTCATCATCATCAATAACTATTACAGAAAAGGATTCTTCCAGGGACATGCTAAGTGCAATTCAAAGACTCCAAGAGGAAAATGAAGATCTTAGAAGAGATGGTCATTTCATGAAAGAACAAATGAAAGCTTTGTTAGCTGGAGTGGAAGATGCTGAGAAACAACTGCAGATTCTACAAGAAATGAAGGAAAGTTACAGTTGTCTAAAAGAAGACAATGAAGAACTTTTCAATGAAGCAAGTTGTAGAGCTGCAGACTGTGCTAAATTTAAAGAGAAAATCAGATATCAAGAACTAATGATAGCTGAACTTGAAGAACACAATGCTTATTATCAAAAGAAGCTGGATTGTTTTTGAAAATCATCTAAACAATTAAAGAAGATGTTGTCTGAGCAAAGACATTCAAAGGATTTGACAGGAATAGGATACAACCCTTGTGTCTGGATGAAATATTTGCAAAAGTCAATTCCAAGACCTGAGAGAAAGTTCATCAAGGAAACAACTCCTGAAGAAACTGTAGATTCAACTCTACAGCCAGAAGATTTGAAATTCTTGAATTCACTCAAAGAATTGTCACCAAGAAGTCAACCAAAAATCAAGGAGATCATGGATGACTCTGAAGATGATGTCTCAAATATGTTTCAAAACATAACTTTGAAACAAACTGCAGAGTCAATCCTACAGCCAGAAGAAGAAATCTATCATAAACTGAATATGGAAAGAAGACTCAACTTTGATAGATTCTGGAATGGAAATATGTCAGATATGTCTCCCTCTTCAAACACACAAAGAGGAGGATCAAGCAAGAATTGTAGAATTAACAATTCTACAGCTCCCAAAAAGGCTTGGATTGCAAAGAAATCCAAAGCATTGGATTTCTAAATAACTCATTCTATTTTGCAGGGACATGTTACAACCACCAAAAGAGAAATTTGGTACATAGACAGTGGTTGTGCAAGACATATGACTGGAGACAGAAGCTTACTACAAGATGTGAAAGATCATAAAGGTCCTAAAGTTATTTTTGGAGACAATGCCAGTGGAACAGCTAAATGATCAGGATGTCTACTTAAAGGAAATGATCAGATCAATGATGTTTACTTGGTAGAAGGCTTAAAACATAATTTGCTTAGTGTAAGTCCATTTTGTGACAAAGGCTACTCTGTAGACTTTACACAAGATACTTGCATAGTCAAAGATGTTGAAACTCAAACCACTAAACTGACAGGAACTAGAAAAGGGAATGTTTACATTGTGGAGTGGAACTCTGCAGCTGAAACAACCTGCTTTCTAGCTAATAGTTCCAATGAAGTTAGTTGGCTATGGCACAAAAGAATAAATCACATAAATTTCAAAACCATGAATGAACTTATAAATAACCAACTTGTAAGAGGTTTGCCAAATACAAAGTTCAGGAAGGAACATTTATGTGATGCTTGTGTCAAGGGGAAACAAATCAAGAAGACTTTCAAAAGCAAGATACACCTTAGTACCTCAAGAACACTTGAATTACTGCATATGGATCTTTTTGAACCCATAGAACCAGTAAGTATAAGTGGGAAGAAGTATACTTTGGTTGTTCTAGATGATTACTCAAGATTTTCTTGGACTGTGTTTCTAAGAAAGAAGAGTGAAACTCTACAGCGGTTGCCAGAACTGTTAAAAAGAATTCAGAATGAAAGAAATCTGAAGATGGTGAAGATCATATCAGATAGATGAACTGAATTTACAAATCAAGTGATTGAAGAGTATTGTTCACTACATGGAATAGTTCATGAATACTCTGCAGCTAGAACCCCTCAGCAAAATGGAGTTGCTAAGAGAAAGAATAGAACACTCAAAGAAGTTGTAAGAACCATGATTGTTGAAGCAAAGTTGCCTAAGAAATTTTGGGCAGAAGCTACAAGCACTGCATGCTATACCCAGAATAGATGCCTGATTGTCAAAGATCATAAGAAGACTCCATATGAGTTATGGAAAGGAAGGACTCTCAATATCTCTTATTTACACATTTTTGGATGCAAATGCTTCATACTGAATAATGGGAAGGAATATCTTAAGACTTTTGATTCAAAGTCAGATGAAGGTATCTTTCTTGGTTATTCTAATGTTAGCAAATCATTTAGAGTGTATAATAAAAGATTGATGATTGTAGATGAGTCACAACATGTTGTTTTTTATGAACAACATAACTCCCCTGAAGAAATTGCTGAAGACTCTAAGGAGGACAACTCTACAGTTACAAGTCAACATCACTATGTTGAGATCAAAACTCCTGTAGATTTGACCAACAACGGCTTTGGCACTATAATTATTGAGTTACCACCTTTAGAGAATGTATAAGACCTAGTCCATGAGAATGTTCAAACAGAAGTAGAAACACCAACAAAAGGACTTGATGAGTCTGCAGTAGGTGAATCTACAGCTGTAGAAAATAATGATCAAGGATTAGAACCTGTGTCAGATTTGATTTGGTTGAAAGATCACCCCCCCTGAGCATGTAATTGGAAATCCATCAGATGCTGTAAGAACCAGAAGACAAATTCATGAGGCAATGTTTGCTACATTTCTTTCATCTTCAGAACCTACTGATATTCATGAAGCACTGCAAGATGTCAATTGGATTATTGCAATGCAAGAAGAATTGAATGGTTTTGAAAGAAATCAAGTATGGGAACTTGTCCCAAGACCTAGAAATCACAAAGTGATTGGTACTAGGTGGGTTTTCAAGAATAAACTTGATGAAGATGGAATTGTAACCAGAAATAAAGCAAGGTTAGTAGCTCAAGGCTATTGTCAATCTGAAGGCATAGATTTTGATGAATCATTTGCCCCAGTTGCAAGATTAGAAGCTATAAGAATATTTCTAGCCTATGTTGCACATATGAACTTTACAGTCTATCAAATGGATGTAAAAAGTGCATTTCTTAATGGTTTACTTTCTGAAGAAGTGTATGTTGAACAACCACCAGGATTTGAGGAATCTACAGCTGAAGACAAGGTTTATAAGCTTAGAAAAGCCCTTTATGGACTTAAACAAGCACCAAGAGCATGGTATGATACCCTATGTGATCATTTGATCAAAAATGGATTCAAAAAGGGAATGGTTGACAAAACCTTATTCAGATTACAACATGGGAATGATATTTTGCTTGTCCAAATCTATGTTGATGACATAATCTTTGGCTCAACCAATGACGAATTATGCAAAAAATTCTCTAAGCTCATGACTGAGAAATTTGAAATGAGCATGATGGGAAATCTAAATTTCTTTTTGGGATTACAAGTTAAGCAAATGAAAGATGGAATTTTCATCAATCAAGCTAAGTATACTCAAGAGCTTATAAAGAGATTTGGAATGGATAATTCAAGGCCTACCAATATACCTATGACACATTCTGTGAGTCTTGACAAAGATGAGAATGGCAAAAGTGTTGATGTAACCAAATATAGGAGACTAATTGGATCATTGCTATATCTTACAGCTAGCAGGCCTGATATCATGTTTGCAGTAGGTGTATGTGCTAGATTCCAAGTAAATCCTAAGGAATCACACTTAAATGTTGTAAAGAAGATCATCAAGTATGTCAAATCCACACAAAATTTAGGATTATGGTATCCTAAAGAAGGAGAAATTGAACTCATTGGGTACACTGACTCAGATTTTGCAGGCTGCAAGATTGATAGGAAGAGTACTAGTGGGATTTATCAATTCCTAGGTGAAAGGTTGGTAGCATGGCATAGTAAAAAGTAAAATTCAATTGCTCTTTCTACAGCTGAGGCAGAATACATTGCTGCTGGAAGTTGTTGTGCTCAAATCTTATGGATGCAATATCAATTACAAGACTATGGGATTGAATCAAGAGAAACAACTATATTTTGTGATAATACAAGTTTTATTGCTATTACACAGAATCCAGTTTTACACTCTAGATCAAAACACATAGATGTAAGGCATCATTTCATAAGAGATCATGTTGAAAGAAAGGATGTCAAATTGACAAAGATTCATACTGATTTGAATCTTGCTGATATTTTCACAAAACCTTTATGTGAATCATGATTTTCAATCTTGAGAGGTAATTTGGGAATGTTAGAATTGTAATAAGACTCTGTGAAACTCACTAAATTGCAAAGACAAGTCTAGAAAATTGAAAACTCAGTAGAAAGGAAAACTACAGCTGCAAAGTCACTCTACTGTAGAGTTGAACTCTACAGCTGTAGACTTAGTTCAGGACTGCAGATTCCTTACTAACTGTATATTTTCAAGATTCTAAGATTGTTAACTGCAAACTTAGGGAACTTACAGTACTTTGTACAATTCTGATAATTAAATGAGACACTACAAAATTCAGAAACTTTTGTACTAAGTTGCAGAAATTTTAGATTTATTCATACATTTTAATCAATAAAATGTGTGAGTACGTGTAACATTTTAAATGAAGCTAAATTCTATGTGAGTTAGATTTTTGGACAAATTTAATTATAAATCTTGGTTCAGAAATCAAAGGCTCATAAATTTTAGGTCAAAGACCTTTATACCCATGTTCTTAAATGCGTGTTAAAAGAAAGGTATTTAAAGGATCCCTCATCCTTTTATATCTCATTTTAACATTACGTACCCCCTGAAACCTTAAACTCTCCCCATCCTCACTCAAAGAAACCCAAGAATCATGGCAATGAAAGTAATTTTCAGCGCTTTGTTTGATTTTAATGAAATCCTGAAAAAGCATCCTACTGATGCTATGGAAGATGTGAAGAACATAATAAATCAAGGTGCTCACTACTGCCTGACTCATATTCCTGAAGCCTACGACGACAAGATAGTTCATGAGTTCTACCAAAATGCTGAAGCAAATGTTGAAAGGAAGACTCTTTCAGTGAAACTGCAAGGAAGAAATGTGAATATTACAGCTGGTAATATTTGTAAAGCATTACATTTGAACCATGGAGGAGATGCTCATGATAATCTCAACTTCGCTGAAGAAGATAAGGCATACTGGAAGATGTTCACAGCAAACAAACCATTTCCAAAGAATTGGAAGAGAACGTTCAAGAGACTGACTTAGCAGTTGAGTACGTTTATCTTTATGAAGTTATTGATAAATGCTTACTTTGTAGAACTGGTGCTCATGATACTGGCACCATTCTTATGTGGGATTTAATGATAGCATTTGTCAAGGAGGTTAAGATAGATATAGGTGAATTGATCTTAAGGAATATAAGTGTGGATGTGATGAAAGATGGAAGAAACAAAGGATTTGGTTTGTTTCTGAATTATATCCAAAAGGATGTAAGATTTTCTTTATTTAATGGGCATGGAGGTAAACCCATTATCACTCAAAGAATTATTGGAAGGGCAAACTTCAAGAGAGGAGTTGTGGATGCTCCTATGGCCCCTGAATCTAAAAGAAGAAAGAAGAAAGCTGAAAAGAAAGTTCTTACTATAATTAGAGCTCCAGAAGAACCAGAAAAGAAAAAGAAAAAGAAGAGTGTGAGGAGAAGGATTTTGGTAGATGAAACCACTGATTCTGAAGATGAGATTGATAGAGAGAGAAGGCAGAAGAAACTTCACTCTAAGAAAGCCAAAGAAGTTGAAGCTGACAAGTCTACAGTTGTAGACTTGCCAACTGAACAGTCTAAAGAACAAAATGTTGAAGAGCAAATTGTAGAAAATGAAGTTCCAGAACCTGAAACTGAACAACTCCCTGTTGTTCCAGTAGAGATGGTAGAATTTGAGGAAGTAAGACAGAAATTTGAAGAATGGAGGCAGCTGATGAGAGAAAGCTATTTGAATGGATAGTCGAATGGACTAATTGCAGTGATGTCAATGAATTACTAAAGCCCAACTTTCTTGATGATTTTATTACTGGAAAGAAGAAGAAAGACAAAGGAAAACAAATCATCACTGAAGAACCAGCAAGTAGGAAAATCACTAAGTCTGCTGCTGCAGCTTTGAATGTTGCTCTTATGACTGAAGAAGACCCAGAGGTACAATATGATGTTGATTATGATGTGGAAAGCACTGATAGTGATGAAGATGTTCCAAAGAAAACTGGTGAAGGAAGCACTCAGTTACCTAAAGCTGAAGGTTTGAACATATTGGCTAAGGAAACAATTCTATTGGAGTCTGCAGGAGCAAGTGTTGCAGATCCAGTTATTGTTGAGAAAGATCCTACTGAAGAGGTTGCTGAGAAGGAGAAAAGAACAGATGATTCTCCCTGCCATGAACCCAAAGATAAACCAGATGATGATAATGATGGCAATGATGATGCACCAATGGGTGGTGCTCAAGCCCTAGTTCAAGTTGAAACTCAACCTCAAATGGTGGAAGCTGATACTCAAGTTAATGAACAGATTATTGATGATACATCAAATGAGATTGATGGAGATACTTCTCACCCAATCACAAGCATATTTCAACAATCTCTACAGCTGGAAGGTTTGAAAGACTCTACAGCTGCAAATAACCGTTTGAAGATGGTACAAGTCAGAGAGTAATTGAAGACTAATGAAGACCCTTAAGCACTATTAGTGTAGCTCTCAAGCACTCACTAAACTGTACTTAAGTGGAGACTATTCTTAAAAGAAACTAGTGGATAATGAAGATTAGTTACAAGGGACCAGAATTCTGAGAGAAATGACATAATACAATCAGTACTATTCAGTGTGAAAGAGGAGGATCATTTCACACATGCCAAATAGAGATAGATGAGCTTATCCGGATTTCAAATTTGAATTTCCAACGGATAAGTCACACCACTCAATCTATAAATAGAAGAAGTCCTCAGAGGAAGCAATAACAACAACCCTGCGCATTCAAGCATTCAACCTAAGCAAATCTACAGCCAGCATATTCTGATAGAGCTTTTCTCTGTTTTTAATCTTTGTGATTCATAGGATAGTTGATTATGATTTTTCTTAGTAAGAATCACACCTTTTGTTGTTGTTCCCTCACCCATTTTATATTTCTACTTTGTGTAGATATCTCTTTGTGAGGTTTTGAAAAACTCTTTGTGAGTTTGTATTCTTAGTGAATAGGATAGTATCTCTTTTTAGAATAGGTATCTGAGTGAACCTAGTTCTAAGGGGGAACTATTTGTACTGATCTTTGTGATCATCTCTTAGTGAATTTGGCACCTGAGTGGTGTAACAGTTGATGTAGGTTATCTTTTTATAGACACTGAACCACTATAAACCTGGTCTTTTACTTTCTGCAATTTAATTTATTTTACTGCATATTTATTTTCCTTGTTACATTCATCATTGCTTTAAAATCTAAAGTGCATAAAACCCTTGTGATTTTCACAGAAACTGACTCTACAGCTGTAGACTTTCATAAGTCACTCAACTGTTAAGTCTTGTTTACATTGTTTTTCATTAATCACTCATTTTATTCCGCTGCACATTGAAGTATTCTCAATACAATTCTAATTGTGAGAATTACTCTGATATTTTGTCTACAAGTGATTGTTTATTTTGCAAAGTTTTGAACTCTGCAGCTGCAGACTCTGTAATCTACAGCTGTAACCTTTGTGGTCCTGTTCTTAAAAAAAAAACTCTTGTAGACTCATTCTTTTAAACTTTAAAAAGGGCTACTGTAAGGTTCTAGAATCCATCCTTTTTGAAAAGTTTGAAAATTTGATTTTGGACTCAAGGTCTATTCCCCCCCCCCAGATCTTGACCACTTTAAGGGACCAACAGTATCACATTGTGTTTTAAATAAATAATTCTTTTTACTAAAAAGAATTATTTTAATTGGTGTATCTTTATTATTATTTATAATACTAAAGAGTCTTTGTTTGATAATTTTGGTTAAAAATATTTAGGTTGTAATTTTTTAATGTACAAATTATGTATTTTTTTAGATTATAAATAATTATAATTTTTAATAATTTTGGTTAAATGTAGCTTTATGTTTATTTATTTAATATAAAATTTTATAACATAATAAAAATTGATTGAATAATTTTGGCGTTTCAATAATTTAATTTATCCATTTTTATCTTCTTCTTCTTTATTTTTGTAAAATTGAGACTTTGGCATTACATAATTTTTGTTAAGTGTTTTTATTCTTTTTTTTACTTTTTTTGTTTATTAAAAAAATTATTTTATTTTTTGGCCTTTAATTTTTTATTTTGAAACTGATTAATCGATTTTTTGAATTCTTTATTAAAGAATGTTAAAAAATAGTTTAAATCTAAAATTTATTTAAAGAAGAAATATTTAACTTACAATTGTATCGTGTATTAAAATTTTGTCATACCTCTTTTTTTAATTTTATTTTATATGCTTCATATAAGTATTTTTATTTGTATTTTATTGTGGGTGAGTTTCATTTTCTATTAAATTAGTTTTATATTTATTTTATTTCAATATATATATATATATATATATATATATATTCTTTCGATTTTATATACTTATTAGTTTAAATAAAAATAATATATATGTATAATTGTTAATCTTATGCATTAAAAATGATATATATATATATAATAAATTTCTAAATATAATTTATTTTTAGGCATTTTAATTTATTTATGTATTTAATTGTATAGATTAATACACATTAATTAATATAAATTTTATTATTATGTATATGTTATTTTATTTTTATACTCTTTTGACACGTACAATTATTAGTCGTTGATAATATATTTTTGTTGTCTTTTATATATCATTAGATATTTCAATAAAATTAATGTGATGATATTTTATTTTTAAATTTATACTTAGTATGTAATAATGGATATATAGTATTGTATTTTTTTATACTTTATAAATTTAGTTATCCCATTGTGTTTTTAGTAAATAATAAGTTTTAATTAGTGTACATTTTTTATTTGGAATTATTTCACAGTATAAGTTTTTAATTATTTATTTTTTGTATATGTCAGGATTTGATCCAATATTTTTGTTAGAAATTAATTTTTTTATTTTCATTTACGTTTACAAAAAAATAAAAAATTATAAGATTCAATTTTGAATTGTATCAAGAATTTAGTTTTTCTTCTGGTAATTTATATTTTTATATATTTTTGTTCATTACAAATTTTAATAGTTTGATTTGTGTTTTAAATTATGTATGTTCATTGTTGTTTTTATATTAAAATTTTCAATTACATGGATATTAGTTTTTATATTATTATTTTATATTAAATATATGTACCGTTTTTTATATTTAATTGCTTTATTTATCTAATATTTAAGTATATATATTTTTTACAATTACATGTTCCTTTTTGTTTTTATATATTAGGATTAGAGATATATTTTTCCTATAACTTTGCACAATTTTAATTTGTTAAATATGTATTACATATTTCGAGTTTTTGTCCTATAAATTTTATTGTTTTTATTTTATCTTACTCCTTTTAAAATTTACGTAGAAGAGCAATTATCAAAATATATTTTCCAAAAATATTAAAAAATTTCAAATTTAGAGGACTAATATTCCTAAAATAAAATTAAAATGACTGAAATAAAAAAATCAATACTTACAGGACCAATATCAATAACATTTAATCCATATGGTAAAAAAAATATTGAGTCAATTTATGAAATGTTAAATTGTCTGATCCCTTTGCGTAAAAATAATATTTCTTTTTAAAATTAATTCTTATAATTTTGTTGATATATGCAATTAATTATTATTTTTGTTAATTTTTATTTTGTTTATAATTTTGTAAAATATTTCACAAATTTATTGTAAAATACTCCCTTCATCCCAATATATATTTTACATTTTACAATTTTAATCTACCCCACTATATATTTCTCATTTTCTTTTTTACCTTTTTTGCAAACTATTATTTACGTTTTCATTATTACTTTCATTACTTTTTATACTATTTTCATTACTTTTTTATTTTTTTATGTCATATCACTTATACTTTTTCACATTTGTCTTAATACATGTTCCAAAAATTAATTAGCAACATATAGTGGAACATATGGAGTAGTTTTTTTGATTTATCTGAGTTTATGCAGGAATTTATGAGGAAGTTGCAAAGGTCATATGTCATTAACAATAATCAACTATCATCTTTGGAGAATTTAGAATATATGTCTTTGTAAAAAATTTATATTTAGAACTATTATTATTTTGAATGATTTTTTAAAGTTGTTCTTTTAAAATTCATTGTATTTTGTTTTGGGTAATTTTATAATCTCTTTATTTTGCAGGCAGTGGAAATTCACAATTGTAGATATTACAAATGATCATTCATCTTCAACATTTCGTTATGTTTTTGGAAATGAGAATTATAATTTAAATGAGGAATTGCATCAATATCAACCATCTCATGCTTTTAAAAATGGTAACATTGCATAACTATTTTTATTATTTAAATTTTTTGTAATACATTTTAACATATTAATTTTATAAAATTAAAAATTTTTTCTTTAATTGTGTTTCAGTTTGTGGCACAAGTAGACAAGATACATATGAAAATTATTCTGGAAAATTTTTAATTCCTTCATTTTTGAATAAAGATGATATTCATATACAAGAGTTAAAGATTTATGGAACCAATATTCATTGATGCTCTTCCATCCAATAATAACAGTCAAGATCTGGTTGATTGTGATACTGATGAATTACTTAATTACCATAACCATGTTGATTGTAAGTCCTTTTTAATACCTTTTTATTTTTATTGTATTTAAGATAGTATTAATTATTTTAATTTTATAAGGTATTTATGTATTTCATTTTGATTTTTCAGATGTTGAAAATTGGGATATTGGTGATCCAATTCATCGATGTCAACATTGTGTTGCTATGTTTTGGCTAGATGAACGGTTAAAATCTCAAAAATGTCATGCATCCTAATTTTTTTTTGTGTTGTTCACAAAGAAAAATACAGTTGCCTTTAATGTCCCAACCTCCATTTCTTTTTCGTGATTTGATTTGAGGTCATAATAACAGGAACATGCATTTTTTGAAAAATATTCGTTCATTTAACCATATGTTTTGTTTTACATCTTTCGGTGGAACAATTGATAGAAATTTAAATCGTGGTAATACTTTTCCTATTTTTCGGTTACATGGGCAGAATTATCACAAATTAGGTAGTTTGCTTCCTAATGGTCTAGTTCCATTTGTATTTGCAAAGCTTTACATATATGATACTGATAATGAGATTTCTAATAGAATTCGATCTGTTAGGTATTATTTTCTAATTTTATTAATTAAAATTTTAGCAAAAATAATTTAATTTTAATTTATTTATTAAACTTTATTTTTTATATTATTATTTTAAAGTCAGAAGATAGATTACACACAATTGAAGCGGGTATTGTATCTGATTTAACGGAGATGTTGGATGAATGTAATGTGTTAATTCAAAGGTTTAGAACTGCAAAAAAATAATTTAATGTCGGACATAGAACAATTACCATGAGGTTAATTGGCAATAGATTCTATGATCCAAGAACACAAAATTTACCTACAGTTTCTGAAGTCGCAGCCGTTCTTACTGGTGACCTCGACAATACTACTGGTGTTCGAGATATTATAGTTGAAACTTGCTCTGGGAAATTGCAACGCATAATTGAGTTAACTCCATCTTATCTTGCTTTACAATATTCTCTTCTTTTTCCTTTTGGTGAAGATGGATATAGAGAAGATATACATTTTTCACAGTCTGTGCGGAGGGTTGGACACATGACAAATATTAGTATAAGAGAGTTTTTTGCTTTTCGTCTTCAAGAAAGAAATGGAGAACCACCTACGTTACTTTCTTGCAAATGGTTAACTCAACAATTCATTGTGGATGCTTACACTATGGTTGAATCTGCATGGCTTTTGTAAGAATCATCAAAAGGAACTTCAATGTGATAAGTACAATGGTCTTCAAGATGCTTATTTAAGTGGAGAAAGAGATGCAAGAGTTGTTGACAAACGTATTGTGTTACCACCTTCATTTACTGGAGGCCCTCGGTATATGCTGTAGAATTATCAAGATGCTATGACTATATGTCGTTGGACTGGCTACCCATAGTTTTTTATAACAATTACATGCAACTCAAAATGACCAGAAATTGTTCGGTACATGTCACTTAGGGATCAAAATCCTGAAGATCGTCCTGATATAATTTGTCGTATATTCAGAGTAAAATTGGATGGATTGATTCGTGATATTCGTCAAGATAAGATTTTTGGTAATGTCAAAGTAGGTACAATTTTTAATTACAATATATTTTAGTATTTTTAATTATATATATGTTTTAAATTTTTTAAAATCTATATTGTTATTAATATATTTATATTTTTTTTCAGTTTTGTATACAATTGAGTTTTAGAAAAGAGGACTCCCTATTACTCAGATTTTAGTTTTTCTTAAAAAAATACAAAGATTCTCCTTCTCCTGATGATATTGATAGGATTATATCTACTGAATTGCTGGAGGAAGTTACTGATAAATCATATTTTGAGGCAATTCGTGATTTTATGATGCATGGTCCTTGTGGTCTTACTGTTAAGTACTCTCCATGCATGTCTGAAGATGGTGAGTGTACAAAAAAATTTCCCAAAAAGTTTTCTTCCGAGAGTTCATTTGAAAATGATGGATATCATATATACAGGAGAAAGAATGATGAAAGAACTGTTAAAAAGAAAGATTTTGTTATGGATAATAGATATGTGGTTCCTCATAATAGATATATTCTTTTGAAGTATGACGCACATTTCAACGTTGAATGGTGTAATCAATTCAGAGTCATTAAATATTTTTTTAAGTATGTCAATAAAGGACATGATCGTGTGACAGTTCTGCAGATTCTAATCATTTAACTGATATGATGAGATCAAAATGTACTATGATTGTAGGTATATTTCTCCGTGTGAAGCTTTTTGGAGATTATTTGGTTATGAGATCAACTATAGATATCTATATGTTGAGCGTTTGACGTTTCATTTTCCGGGTGGACATCATGTTGTTTTCAGAGATTTGGAGTCATTAAATTCGGTGTTAAACAAACCCAGTGTAAAAACTAGCATGTTCTTAGCTTTGTTTGTGTTAAACAATTGGTCTGCTAAAGCTGCTAATTTAACATATATTCAAATTCCTCAGTTTTTTGTTTGGAAGAGAAATTCAAGGATTTGGGAACCTAGACAAACAGATTTTACAGTTGAACGTTTTTGTTATGTGCCTCCCGGTAGTGGAAAAATGTATTATTTAAGGATTTTGTTAAATGTTGTTACCGGACCAAAGTGTTTTCAGGACATAAAAACATTTCGAGGCATTTTGTATCCTACATTTCGTGATGCATGTTTTGCCAGAGGTTTGTTAGAAAGATGATCAAGAGTATGTTTATGGTTTTGAAGAAGCAAGTGAATGGGCTTCAGCATCTTCAATGAGGTCTTTGTTTATCACTTTGATCACATCTGGATCTTTAAACAATCCTTGTGACACATGTAATATTTATTGGAAGTTTATGTCAGATTATATCTTATACAAGAGAAGAAAAATATTCCGTTTTCCATGTATTTTATTTTTTGTGTTGTTTTTTTTTTTTTTACTTTTTCAATTATATTATAATGTAAATTAATTTACTATGTTTTTGTTTGCATAAATATATATCGAGATATAAGTAGCAATTTAAAAATATTTAGTATTATTTCATTACTTTTATAGCATAATAAAATACATTATATTATATTTTATAAAAAAATGTGTGTATGTATATGTATTTCATGTGAATTTTTTTTATATCTAGCATTCTGTTAAATTTAAGTATAATTTAGTAATTTTATTGTATAATTATTAATTTTAAAATTTTGTTTAAAATTATATTTTGTTATATACTAATATTGTATTTAAGTTAAATAATATTCAATAAATGACAATTTAAATAATTAGATTTTCTAATTTTTTTAATTTTAACTTTATTTTTTATGTTTGAAGAATTAAGGATGACAGAAGATGAGATTAAAAATTATTATCTTTTGGTGATTGAAAATATGTTGCGTCCACTTGGAAGGAGTTTACAAAATTTTGAAGGGATGCATTTGGTTGTTCATGATAACAATTTGTAAACACGTAATAGGATGATTTTAAGTGAATTATCTTATAATAAGGTGGAATTGAGAGTGGAGCATGAAGTTTTGCTGAGTAGATTGAATGATGAACAATGGATTGTTTATGATACAATCATTAAGTCAGTGTTTTCAGATATTGGAATAGTCTTTTTTGTATATGGTTATGGAGGTACTGAAAAAACTTTTTTGTGGAAAACATTATCTGCAAGACCCTGGTCCGATGGTAAGATAGTTCTAAATGTTGCTTCGAGTGGCATACTAGCTTCCCTTTTACTTCCTGGTGGACGAACTGCTCATTCAAAATTTTGTATTCCAATAAGTTGTTTGGAAGATTATACATGCAATATTAAACAGGACAACCATTTAGCAGAACTTTTAATAAAACACAATCTTATAGTCTGGGATGAAGTACCAATGGTTCATAAGCACTGTATTGAAGCTTTGAATTCTTCATTGAGAGATATTATGTAGTTATGTGAATCATCACGTTCTGGGATACCTTTTGGAGGAAAGACAATTGTCTTTGGTGGTGATTTTCGATAAATTTTACATGTAATTCTAAAATGGAAGAAACAAGATATAGTACATGCTAGCATCAACTCTTTCGATTTACGAAATTCATGTACTTTTTAAAAATTGACAAGGAATATGAGGTTGCAGAATTTGGAATCTGTTGAAGGAAAAGATGAAATGAAATCATTTTCAGAATGGATTCAATCGATTGATGATGGAACTATAGGGTCAAAAATGAATTATGGATCAGATATTGTTATTCCAGATGACATTTTATTGAAATGTGGTGATGATTCAGTTTCGTGTATTATTGATTATGTGTATCCTGATTTTGAGTTTAGGATGTTCGATCACCAATTTTCACAAGACAAAGCTATTCTAGCACCAACTCTGGATCTCATTAGATCTATAAATGATTATATTAGTGGATTAAATGACAGAGAACTCAAAAGGTATTTAAGTTGTGATAGTATTTGTAGATCTGATTCGAAATTTGATTCTCTCGCTAACGTTCATACACCCAAGTTTTTGAATACTTTGAAGTTTCCTGGAGTTCCTGATCATGACTTAAATCTTCAAGTTGGCACACCTATTATGCTATTGAGAAATATTGATCATCCAAGAGGGCTTTGTAATGGAACGAGGTTTATTTTACTGCTTTTGTCTAATTTAAATTAAATATTTGTTAACATTTATTGTTATAGTATTTTATAAAATTATATTGATATATATCTATTTTTATGCAGGTTGGTAATCACTCGATTGTCCAATAAAGTAATTGAAGATAAAGTTCTCACTGGTATTAGTGCTGGTGAATTAGCTATGATTCTTAGATTGTCATTGACTCATTCAGATCCTAGATTACCATTTAAGTTCACGAGAAGATAATTTATGTTGATTGTTTCTTATGCAATGACTATAAACAAAAGTCAAGGACAATCTTTTTCTCATGTTGGAGTATTCCTTAAAAAACATGTATTCGGTCATGGTCAGTTGTATGTTGCAATTTCTAGAATTACAACACGTCATGGTTTAAAAATAATGTTGTGTTATGATAATGACCCTAACGGAAATACAACGAAAAATGTTGTATATCAGGAAGTGTTCAAAAATGTTTAGGGTTTCTTAGATGTAATTTTGTTTTGAATTTTCTTATTGTATATATTGCGTTTCTAATGAAATAGTTTTTTTTTTTGTTTTTTTTATTTTTACTTATGCAAATTATTTAAAATTTATATAACAATACATCAGTGTAATTATTTATAAATAATAATTATTCTCATAAAAAATTTATGAATTTGTTATAAATTAAACTCTATTGATGTATGGTAACAAAGATGAACACTAATTTTAAAATACTATGATGATTTAAATTTGACATCAATTAAAGCAAGTTGTAAATTAACTGCTATCACTGTCTCTAATAAGATGAAAATAATATTGTTTATTTAGGTCATAGTTTGAAACTGTCTATATTTTTGTTTCACAATAATGGAGTAAAATTCTGGGGTGAGAAATTAATTAAATAATTTGGAGTATTATAATTTCTCGGTCGTGAAATCTACTCAAATAACCGAGTGTACTTTTTATTTGTTGTAACATGATTTTTTACATCTTCATTGGTTTAGTACAATTAAATTTTTTTAGTATGTCTTATGTGAAATTCTTTGTGTTCTAATTCTGATGGTATAAATTATGAAATAAAGGAATTTTTTTTCATCCTATAACTTTATTACTTTTATTATCTTTGTTTTTCTAACTTTTATTTATTGATATTAATCCTGTAGAATACATTTTTTTGTCCAACTGAATTTTAAGTTTTAATTTTAGTTCTATAACTTCACGATTTTTTTTTGTTTTCGTCATGTTTTATTAGTTTTTTAGTTTTAGTCCTTTAAGTGTTGGTAGATTGCAGGACAAAGATAATAAAAAAAAAGTAAGTTACAGGATTTATAATCAAAATTTAGATTAAAATAGATAAAATTCAAAAAGAGGAAAAGCTATAGGACTATAATCAAGATTTATAATAGTGAAGGATCCATATATAAAAATATGTTTAGTTATATGAAAAAAATATTTTTAATTAAAATAAAAATATATTCTAAATTTATTCTTTATTTTTTAAGTAATAAAATATATATACGATTGGCTTTCGTGTGTAACGCATGGATAGATACATACCTAGTGTGAATAAAAGTGTGTGGATTACTTAATTTAGGTCCCCAAACGTAGTCTTATCATTAGATAGGATTGAAGAGACCTTGCATGTCACCACAACAGGAAAAAGATTATTGATATTCGAAATGCAAATCAACAGCATCTTTTAGTGGGACCCGGCCACAAAATAATTAATATTAATATTTATTTACTAAAGGAAATACTGAGAAAGAATTATAAATAATTAACGATTGAAGCTGAGAAGAAAGAATTGCTATGCTACGTGCTAACTATAAGATCTGGAGCGTTACAGTATTATTTTTATATTAGTAGTGGAGTTTTGACTTTTAATCTTCAGTTATGTATTGTATTTTAATTACTAATATACTATACATATGATATTTAAGTACTCCCTCCATCTCAAAATTTATTTTGTAGATTGATTTGCAGCATATTAAAAAAAACATTAATTAAATAATAAAATATAAAAAATATATTTATTAACTTTATATGTGTGAATTATTTTTTAAAGGTGTAAAAAAAATTAGAACGTCCATATAAGGATAATGTAAAAATTGTCTTGAAACAAAGGGAGTATATAATGGTAATGCACCGATAAAAATATATTGATATTGTAAAAGAGAATATTAAAATACAATTGAATAAACATTCAAAATAAAGTTAAATGCGGGTGCGGTATTGGACAAAATTTTATATACAAATTTCTATTGTAGAAATATTCATTTTTAAAAAAATTACGAGTCTAAATCGGGTCGGGTCGGATTTGACATATTATACTAAAATATGCGCAACTTGTAATTTCAATTTTTTCGCTCCCAGGTGTGTTTCAATTTGGACAAATATATGTTATTGTAAGCCAAAATGTGTGTTACAATCAGACTAAATGTTTTTTACACATATTTATTTATTTTTGTAGAAATAAATATTTTTCATACAATGTAACACATGTAACACATATTTATTCTTAACAAAATTACATTTTATCATACAGTAACACATGTTTGCTCATATGGTAACACAAACTGAGGAGCAAATATGTGTTACAAATAGAGTAAATGTGTGTTACTGCAAATGTATGTTACAATTAGAGTAAATGTGTATTACTGCAAAAGTGGGTTACAACTAGAGTAAATGTGTGTTACTGCAAATGTATGTTACAATTAAAGTAAATATGTGTTACTGCAAATGTGTATTACAATTAGAGTAAATATATGTTACTGAAAATGTATTTTGTGTGTTACTGTACATACAAATATTTTTTTGTCCTTAGAAAAATATATATTGTACTTTACATAACATATGTAAAGTATTAAAAGATGTATTAATACATGAACAATATTTTATCAACATAAATCAACAAAAAAATAAAAAATTAATTAAGTAACACATTTATTCTTGAAAAAAAAAAAATTTCCTTATAGTTACTTGAAAAATACAAAAAAATTAATTTTGTAAGAATTAGTAACAAAGATTTTACCCAATAGTAATACGCATTTGCCCAAATTGTAATATGTCTTGGAGCGAAAAATTCTGAAATTACAAGTTGCGTGAATTTAGAAAAAAATTGTCCAAATCCAACCCGACCTGTGAATTTTTCAAAAATAAATATTTTTACGGTAGAAATTTCTACACAAGTGTTGTCCGCGGTATTGATGAAGATATACGTATAATTTGTTATATGTAGTATTTAGAATATTATTGTATATATCTTATGTTTATTTTCATGTATCCTTTATTTTGTTTCTTTCTAGTTATACTTAGCTTTATATGGTAATATATATTATTGATTTGGCTTTAGCATTGAAGCAAGGTGAAATTTTATATAAAAATAGTTAATAATAAATTTATCATGGGATTATTTTGAAGATTTTAATATATTAATAATAGGTCGAAATATTAAAAATTCCAATAAGAATATAAAATTTGAGATAATTATATCAAATATTGTGAATAAATATCACTAATAATTAATTTTGTAATTATTTATTTCAATATAAAAAGTATAACATAATAAAATTTCAGTTATCAAAGGAAAAAAACTATAAAGTACCAAATATTTGGTCAAAGAATTAAGAAAATATTTGTTGGATAATGGATATTTAGGGAAAATGATTTTTTTCATCCAATAACTTTATCTCTTTTTTATTTAGGCCCTTTTAACTTTTAAATTCTGATTTTCGTCCTACTCTTTTTAACTTTGGTCCCATTAACTTTCAAATTTTGATTTTTATCCTATAACTTACATTTTTTTATCCTATAACTTTACCTTTTTTATACATGAATGGGGGATGTCACAGGATCAAAATCAAAAGGAGATAGAATTACAGGACGAAAATAAATTTTGAAAGTTAATAGTACCAAAACCAAAAGAGGTAAACTGAAAATCAAAATTTTAAAGCTAGTAGGACCAAAATAAAAAATAAGTCAAGTTACAGGACGAAGAAAAATATTTTTTCAGATATCTAAGAACAATGATTTATAGAATCTATATGGTCATGATCTAGTGCAACAAGATAAATTATTCAATTGTTATGTGTTAATGTGAAGCAATAAATATGAACTGCATAAATAATAACACAAATATTTACTTAGTCTTAAATTCCAAGAGTTTGGACTTAAATGAGTGTTCTCTCTCGTTCTTGTTATTAATGCCACTAGGGAAGACACTATTTATAGTGTGTGCGATACAAGTCTTGAAGCATGATGGCTCATGGGGCTCAAACCTTTGGGTCTTGGGTTGTGACTACGGCCCTGGTCAGGAATTAATCCTAAAAGATCTAGTTGATTAGATGATCAGGCTCCAGGTTTGCAAAACATACAACTATCCTGCCAAAAAAGGTCTAAGGCCATGGTCTAAGTGAACGGGGACTGAAACTCCATTGATTCTCTAAGCTTGTGGATTACTCGCCAGGCTTTTCGTTCCCTTGTGGGAACCTCACTCAAAGTTTCCTTCGGACTCGAGCTTTTTATGAGCACGGGTAGCCAGTGTGGCATGTCCGAGCTTCTACAGCTCTAGTTAGGTCCTTGGTCGAATCACAAGCTAGGTGGATCTCGGGCTCGATTGGATCCTAGTCAATCCTAAACGGGTATGGGCCGAATTGTCCATTGGGTATAATAGTGCCATAACAAAAATTCATTTTAATTTCTATTTAAAAACATATTGTTACACGCCACATTGTGTAACATTTAATAATTAGGGTTGACTTATTCTTCGGGTATTACCTAGACTTGTTCTTGGTGTATTACTTATTTATTTTTGGGGAATTACTTAGACTTGTCCGTGGGGGTATTCTTGACTTATTCTTTCGGTAATGCTTAGACTTGTTCTTGGAATATTATTTGTTAAGATTACATGACTCTCATGCATTCCTCTCATGCATGGTAACAACACATGCTTACGTCCAAAGTGACAAGTTTGTTAGCAACACAATTAGCAGAGAAGTTAGGTTTGTTAGGGAGTTAGTTAGTTAGTTAATTAATTAATTAACAACTCGATCTAGAATCTTCACTGCAGTTTCATCTCTATTAAATAAGTCATGAATGTGATCATGCAACTTTAGATCAATAAAACACCATTTTAAGTTTGTTAAGTGATCTCAAACATGGTATCAAGAGACCTTATTCATCTCTTCATATGATTTTAGTTTTTTATCTTCTTTCATTTCCTTTTTCCTTCTGATCATGTGTCTTCCGAAATTCATCTTTCATGGATAATCTCCAAAAGTTTATCACATTATCCCTTCGTCTTAATCGATCCAACTATTCTTTCTGGCAGTCCCAAGTATTAGCAATGGTTCATGTGCATGGTTTCAATGATATTCTGTTCTTTGATCATGTGCCGAACTTGGAATCCTTTTCTCTTGGTCCTTCATGGCACCGGCGAGATGAATTTCTCTTAAGCTAGATGCGTAGTTCGATTTCAGTGTCAATGTTTGGCCATTTGAGTCACTACACTAACTTATTTCAGGTGTGGAATGTTCTAGAGGAGTTATTTCACTCTCAATTCAAGGCACGTTTCATGAATCTGAGATTTCAACTTCAAACGTTGAAGAAGGGTACTCTCTCGATTGATGCCTTCATTCTTCAATTGTGTACCATATCTGATGGTCTGCAGGCTGCAGGCCATGGTCTAAGTGATTAGGATATTGTGTTATACATTTTGGGCGGTTTTGGCTCCGAATTTGATGCGGTTATTGTCAATCTAACAACTTGTAACACTTTACCTACTCTGACAGAAGTTCAATCATTCTTCAAACCTATGAAATGCGTAAGCTCAAGAGGCTGTAGTTGCTCAATATTCATTTGTTGCTCCAACAACCTCTCCTCTGACTAATTTTTCTTCCAAGGATAATCGTGGTACTGGTAAGTCCAAGTCTAAAAAGTTTAGATTCTCCACCAAGGCAAAAGTTGTGTGTCAATTTTGTGGGAAACCTAATCACATTGAGGCTAAGTGCTACAAATGCTTTGGTTCATCTTTTCATGTTCTGGAATCGACTCAGTCACATTCTTCTGGTGTTCCTGGGCTAATTTGATCATTCAAGGATCTGGTTCAGTTTAAATGTTGCTCAAGGGACAGGTTCTAATTTTGTTTTTGGATTCGTGCGCCACACACCACATTACCTCTCAAATGGGTAATGTACATGTTTCCTCTCCATATCAAGGTAGTTCTCAATTTACTATTGGTGATGGTCGGCCAATTCCTAGTCATAATGTGCGCACTACTTCTTACACCATTCACACTCTCTGAAACTGTGCAATATCCTTCATGTGTGTGACGTTAAAGGATAATGTAGCTATAATTGAGTTTCATGTTTCTTATTTCCTTGTTAAGGATCTGAAAACAAATCAAATTCTATTGAGGGGAGATCTTAAGAAAGGATTGTATAAGCTGGATGTTAGCTTGCTGCAACAACCTACTTCTATTTCTGATGATTCTACTGCAGTTTGTAATATTGCTTCTAGTAGTAATAATCACATGTTGTGGTATTTTCATTTGGGACACCCTTTTATGGCATCGATGTCTCATGTACTTCACAAACTTCATATTCTAGTCAATAATAAGAATTTTAAGTATTGTGATAGTTGCAGTTGGCCAAAATGCATCAGAAATCATTCAAATCTCTCATACCTCTAGTTCCCCATTTGAGTTACTTCACACTGATGTTTGTGGTCATGCATCTGTTTCCTCTACTAATAGCTACAAATACTATCTTGTGGTGGTTGATGATTTTGCTAGATATAGTTGGTTGTTTCCTTTAACACTTAAGTTTGAGGTTGCAACCACTATATCTCAGTTTGTAAAGCAGGTTCAAAGGAAATTTACATCTCAAGTAAAAGTTATTCAATGTGACATGCGTGGAGAGTTTCTAGCTTTGAAAACCTTCTGTACTCAATCTGGAATTATCCTATGACATTCTTGCACATATTCTCACCAACAAAATGGTCATTTTGAGAGGAAGCATCAACACATTGTTGAGCTAGGGTTATCCATGCTTGCTCACAGCTCATTACCTATGAATTTCTGATGGGAAACTTCCAGTACTGCAGCAATTCTCATAAAATGTCTACCTACTCCTATACTTCACTCCAAATCTTTTATGTTGTTTAACAAAGATCCTGAGAATGCTTTTCTCAGAGTCATTGGTTGTTCACGTTTCCCTTATCTTAGGCCATATAATTCTTCCAAGCTTCAGTATAGAACATCCAAATGTATCTTCAATGGCTATAGTTCTTCTCACAAAGGTTGCAAATATCTTCACCCATCTGACCGCATTTATGTCTCACCTACTGTTCAATTCATTCAAACTAAAGTTTCAATACTCAGATCTTTTGAAACCTACCTCCTTAGTTACAAATACCTCTCATTCTACCACTACTAAAAGACCTCATTCCCTTCACAGTCCTCCTTAGCCTTCACATATTTTCTCTTTTCTACCTTCTTTTGGTTCCTTCAAGAAATGACCATCCTCTTCACTCTACTTCTTCATACAGTTTTACCCCACAGTAATCTTCTCTTCATGATTCAGACTTTTCAACAAACTCTACACCTTCCCACTTCCACCCTTTTTCACATTCTTCTCCTCCTTCATCTCCTCCTCCTCACCCTCCTTCCCATTCACTAAATACTCACCCTATGACTACAAGATCCAAGGCTGGAACCTTTAAGCCAAAGTTGTTTCAGTCCACTTTATCCTCTATCATATTCCTGAACCTGATACTGCCTCACAAGCCATACTTATTCCTGAATGAAAAGCTACAATGCAAGCATAATATGATTCTCTCTTGGATAACAATACATGGGAGTTGGTTCCTTATTCTGTTGACATGAATTTGATCTCAACCAAATGGGTTTTTAGGGTTAAATACAACAACGATGGTTCTCTTGAGAGGTGCGAAGCAAGACTGGTAGCTCGTGGTTTTCAGCAAACAACTAGTGTGGATTTCTTTGAGACATTCATTCTTGTTATCTAACATATGACAATCAGATTAGTTTTCAGCTTGGCAGTTACTTGTGGATGGGTTATTCAACAAATTGATATCAATAATGCATTTTTTTAAGGAAGAGTTAAAGGAAATTTGTGTATATCTCACAACCTCAAGGTTTTCAGGATCCACAAAAACCTCAGCATTAAATCGATCTATGGTTTGAATCAAGCACCAAAGGCTTGGTATAACAAGTTGAATTGATTTCTTGTGTCTTCTGGATTCGCTCATAGCAGTGTAGATCATTGTCTTTTTCACAAGCATTCAAGTGGTAAGATTCTAATTCTTTTCATCTATGTTGATGATAATTGTCACCTGGGATGATCCTCTTGAGGTGGCCAATGTAATCAACATTCTGCATAAAGAATTTTTCCTTAAGCATTTGGGATCAGTCAAATATTTTCTGGGCATGAGGCTTATACTACCCTTACTTCTATTACTCTTATTCAAGCCAAGTATGCTTAGGATCTTCTTGTCAAAACAAATCTACACAACTCAACCCCATGTCCTACTCCATCTTGTCCAGACATCAACTTATCCTTAAATGACAGTCCTGTCTTTTCTCAACCATCTCTATATGGAAGCGTTGTTAGCACACTTCATTACCTTACCCTTACACGACCAGATATTTGCCTTTATTGTCAATAAACTTTCTCAGTTACTTCATTCACCACCTCAAAATCACTAGAAGGCATGTAAGAGGGTTTTGAGATACTTATAAGGCACTCTAACACTTGATTTATCTATCTCTCTAGTGCTTGATTTTCGATTGATAGGTTATGCTAATTAATGCTAACTAAGCTGCATCCGTCGATGATAGATGTAGCACCTTTAGCTATTACATTCTTCTTGGTTCAAACATAATTTCTTGGTGCTCTCGCAAGCAGTCAGTTGTATCTCAAAGTTCTACAGAAGCAGAATATTGTTCCCTTGCTTTGGCCACAAAGGATCTCATGTGGATATCTACCTTATTCTCGGAGCTCAACCTACCTCTATCCAAACCTTCAGTTCTCTAGTGCGACAACCAGGGTGCCATAACCTTGTCTTACAATTCTTCCTTTCACGCCAGAACCAAGCACATAGAAGTTGACGTCCATTTCTTGCGTGAAAAAGTCTCTTCCAAGGAATTTCATGTCCGATATATTCATATAGAAGATCAACCGACCAATGTAGAATCTTCTCTATAGCTTCACCTCTGTATAAATAAGTCATGAATGTGATCATGCAACTTTAGATCAATAAAACATCATTTTAAATATGTTGAGTGATCTCAAACATTATTGATTTTTTTTTCCGATATTAGATTTGTTTTTGGGTATTATTGATTTATTTTTTGTGTATTACAAACTTATTTTTTTGGTATTAGTATGTTAACTTTATAATAATTTATTGATTTATAAATTTTCTCATATTTTTCATATGTAACAAAAAAAATAGTTTAATTTTATATATATGTGTGTGTAAGATGTAACTACTGAGATGAGGTAATCCACGGACTTGGTTATCATACATTGCATGATATATGTAAATATATTATTAGCATGGAGTTGACAAGTAAAAAGATAAAATGATCTTTCATTTTACAATTAGAGTGGTGATTAAATATGAAATTTTGCCTCGGCACGTATAAGAATTAGTAAAATTTTGATAAAAATTGAGTACAGTGATTTCAAAAAGAAATTCACGTTTTCCCAATTGATTCATTAATTTAAAATATACGAAATTTGGAGGCAAAGCAAAAATTTTCTCATCTATTAAAACGAAAGAAACACATTTATAACCAAACTGAAATAAAGCAAGCACTAAGTTTGAGTGTTAGAACAAATAGTCGTTGTTGCACTTGAAGCCTCTATACACAATCAACCAGAATTTATCACCTGAGTCAATGAGAAAGAGAGCTGATGTCGAAAGTTGTTGCAGTCACTGTTAAAATTCAATTGACCATCGTTTATGTATTGAAATATAAAACTCACAATCTGAAATCTATGTTCAAAATCGCGCGATATTGATGATTTTGGAGAAAAAAAAAAGTCAAAATTGGATATAAAATTAAATTTGAAATCCAAGTATACATGCACCTAAGTGCACATGAGTACTCAAAATTTTAAGAGTGATTCATAAAATTAAATATTATTTTATATTATTAACCATGCATATCTATTTCTCTCTCTAAATAAATAAATATATATATATATATATAATTGAAGTTAAAAGAGAGAAAAAAAAGTGTATTTATTGAAACTGACCATTAAAAAAAGAGAGTTAATTTTATTTTAAATATTATTTTTTACTTATACCCATAATTTTAATTTTTTTTTTGAATTCATTTTCTTTGTCTTTTGAAATATTTAATTTAATATATATTACACATATAAAAATATAACTTATATATTATTTTTAAAATATTTATATAATTAATTTTAATTATACGATTGAAATTTAAATATTTTTACTTAGATTGTGTAAGTTACGTCAAAATATGATTATTTTATGAGTTTTAGCATATATATATATATATATATATATATATATATATATAAATATATATATTAAAAATTATATAATTGATTAAATATTTTAATACATTTATATACAATATAATTCATATTAAGAAAAAATAATAATGGTAAAAAAGTTTAATAAAATTAATTGATAGATTAATAATGTTTATTTGATTGGTAAAAAAATATTTTATTCAAAAGAATTGGGTATTTGACATACTGATCAACTCTATCAAAGTTTAAATTTAATTTAAATATATATTATAATTTATTTTTTATATTTAAAATTTATAATATCCAATTTGTGGTACAATAATGAAGCTTACGCTCCGCACTAAAGAGAGTGAGTTAATTCTATACATTTTTTGTTTTATTTTATACCATTAATTTGAAATATTTTCATATACAATATAATATTTTCATACTAATGAAAAATAATAATGTAAAAAAAATTAATAAAATTAATACGTAAATTGATAAAATAAATTTAATTTACATTTATTTTAGGTAGTAAAAAAATATTTTATTCAAAAATAAGAATTGAGTATCTGACATACTCAATCCTATTAAAATTTACTTTTTATTTAATTTAAATATTTATAATTATTTATTATTTATATTTTATTGTGTTTAAAGTTTATAAATATTCAATTCGCATATTGTACGGACGCTTCACTAATTTTCATATTAAACCTCTCAAAAGGTTCATTGTTTTGAGTTTCCATATAATTTTTCAATTATATAATATTAACTTTTATCCTATATTATTCTATTATTAAAAGCAAAAATATATGTGTGAACATTTCATTATAATATTGATCAAATTAAAAAAATGATAGTATTATAATGAAATATGACAATATTTTTGTAAAAAAATGATAAATCATTTTAACAAAACTATTATTTTTTGTTAAAATTTTATCATTTTTAATTAAGTGATAACTCTTTAATTAATAATTAAGCGTCACAATTAATTAAATTAAAAGTGAATCAAATTAATATTGTTTACCTCAAACTATAATACAGTTTACACAAGACTTAGTAATTATTAAAATACTTATATAAGTGTATTATTTTAATGGAAAAAGATAAATATTTATAAAAGGTATAATAAAATTTAAAAAAAAATCGTCATATATATACATTCATTTAAATGACGTACATTTTGAATAGAAATTTTTTGTACAGTATTTTATGTGAACTAATTTGTTGTTTTTATCAGTTTATAAAAAAATTTAAACAATATATATTTTATCTATATTATAGATTCTCGTTGCATCAAAGCATCCTCGTGCTGTGTACGAGAACTAGTGCACTTCTTGCATTGCATGTACATATATTTATTCATTTGCACTGGACCCTACTCCGAGGATGACTTTCAATTTTATTATATATATATAATATATTGTAGGGACATTTACTAACTTTGGCTAGTGAAAATGGCGGTGTTTCTTCGTTTGATTAAATTATTTTCAATATTTTACAAGTTCGGGCATTTTCATATTAATTCAAAAAATGGATATATTTATAAATTAATTATCAATATTTATATAGAAGTATAAATTTCTTGAAGAGTTGTTTTTCTACATATAAACAATGTGTAATTATTATCAATTATTTTGTAATTTTTTCTATAAATTCAAATATTTTAAAAGCTTATAAAATTTAATTTTAAGTAATTTACAATTACTAAAAAGTTTGATTAAAATATTAATAAAATTATTGATAATTTATAAAGAAAATATCTTTTATTTTTTGTTGAGATAGAAGTAGGTGGGGGTGGAGAAGGGTGGGTAGCTGGCGGGAGTGGAGATGGATATGGTTAGAAAAATAAATTGAAAAAATTCAATTTATTTTGTTAACTTGTAAAAATTTATTTTTAAATCTTATAAGTTGTTATTCATCTCATTTTATCAAACACTTTGTAAATTTTAAGTGGCTTAGTCTAGTATACACCAGGTGCACCATTCAATTCAAATGTATTTTTGTAAAGTTACATTGTTATTACAAAAAAGAAAAAAACTCTTATTTTTACTAAAAAAATCACATCTTTTATAATTTAATATTGAGATAATTTATCAAATAATAACAAGGGCAGCTTGTTAGTGACAATATAAGTAATATTTTAGAGACGCACTTGAGTTACATTGTTACTTATAGTTTTACAATGAATAACTTATCAATAATAATAAAAATAACTCGTCAGTGTTAATAGCTTTTTAAAACCGCACTTAAATTACATTTTGCAATTGATATAGAGAGACTTGCTCCTTTTTAAGGGTATGAGTGATAAGAAAACAAAGGAAACGAAATTAAGGAATGGCACTCATATCTTGCAATGTGGTGAGACATAGGGGATTTCTTCTTTAGGAAAATTAAAGATGCAATAATATAATTCCAAACAAAAATATTTAATGAATATATATATATATATATATATATAATAAAAAATAGAGTGAGAGAATGTCAAGAGGACAGTTGGAATAGTAAGTGTGAGTGTGTGTATAAATTAAGCACATGATGTGAAATACTACTACTTTATACTTTGATATATTTAACTCTTTAGTCACGTGCATACAACTGGGCAGGGTTAGAATGTGAATATTCCAAACCAAAGGACTTGCAGAATAATTAATTCCACATACTTTCTTCGAACAAGACACTACCAGTACCAACCATAGTGGGATTCCAATCACAGCCCCTCAAGCAAACCTTTTTGTCTAAAGCCATCTACTCAAATCAAATCCACTCTCAATTTTATATAATATATATTTTTATTTAATTATTACAATATATTTGAGTTTAATGATCTAAATCATAAATTGATTTATTAATATTATGAACATGAAAACAAATAATTTGAAATTCATATATCTACAAAATTCTAAATTTTCTTTTAATTAAAAAATTCATGAATTACATGTTTTTAGTCATAAATATTAAGTGTAAAAACTGTGTGTTATAGCCATACTATTGAAATTTTATAATTTGGTAAAATATGTGGGAATAAATTCCACCCTGAAATTTATTTGTATTTTATAACTTTTAAATAGTATATTAATTATTTTAGGAAGTTTTACAGTGCTTAATTTCTATGCACAGAAATTAAAAAATGTATAATGTGCATATTTTTATTTTGAATGTAGTGCAAAAGTTTTATGAGAAAAATTAAACGAGCAAGCATGTAAATTTTTTAGTGACAGATGATATTCATATTTTATAGTAATATTGAATAATAAAAAATAATACTATTTTTAATTGAATGTGGAAATTGATTTTAAAAAAAAAACTTACTTTTATAATTTATACAAATTAGCTCAATAATGAACCTATATATCTCAATCTACATAATTGCTATCGCCTATCATGGAGGCTGAATATGTTCTTTCATATTAACAAATCTTATTAAATGAGCTCAAATAAATATATTTTATGTTGAAATTCAAATAATTAATGAATGATTTAGTATAAATACACATACTATTTTCCCCTCAGTACTCCATTCAATGGTAAATTACTGATTACTGAATTAATTAGTGAATTATATCTCTCTCAGTGATTTTGTTACACCATTAAGCATGTTTTTCCCGATTAGATCGATTAAATGTCAACTAAGTCATTCTCGATTAAGCATGTTTTTTCCTTTTAATTTTTATTTTTGCAAGCCCTAAGTTATTATAATAAAAATAAAATTTTCTTTTAATTTTTAAATTATCACTTTATTAAAATTTGAGTTTTATGGTTGTTATCACTTATAATTTTAATATTGAAAGATGGTAATAATTAATTATTTTATTATTTTATCTATAATGTATTATTAATTTATTAACTAATTAATTATATTTATTATTTTAGTGCTTTCGATTAGTCCCTGACTAGTCGCTCAAGTCGCTAGACCCTAGTGATCCGACCGACTAGCGACTAGCGACTTTTAGAACATTGATCCACAGCAGTGATTACTATTGATGAGTCGAAGGTTGAGGTTATTCGAAATTGACCGACCCCCACCTCCCTCACGATCATTCGAAGTTTCCATGGTTTGGCTTCCTTTTACATGTGGTTCATCTCTTATTTTAGCTCGATCATGACCCCGATCACTGATTGCATGACTGGTGCACGTACAAACTTGCTTCTACTCCCATCCTGATACTTCCCAACTGTGAGGTCCTTTTTTAGCTCCATTCGAATGCATCGAAGGTCAAAATTGGATCGTGCTCAATCAGGATGGTCATCTGATGGCCTACTTCAGCAAGAAACTTTCTGGACCACATTCTCGCTATTGTGCTTATGATGTTGAGTTTTGTTGTGGTTCGAGTTGTGCGACACTGGCGTCATTATCTTTTTCACCGTGAGTTTGTCCTTTTCACTGATCATGATTCCTTGAAGTGCCTTGCCAGTCAGGATAATATGTCGCCCCGTCATGCATCTTGGGCTGCTTATTTCCAATAGTTTAATTTCATGATACGCCATAAGTCGGGTGTCTTGAACAGGGTGGCTGATGCCCTAAGTCATCGTTCTGCATTCCTTGTCGACATGCGGGTTTCTGTTCTAGGTTTTGATGAGTTTTCGACACTTTATGCTTCTAACTCGTATTTCTCAAGCGTCCTCACCCTCATCAATGATGGTAAACCTTCTAAATTTTCCTATATGGATGGATTCTTATTTTTGAAAAATCTGTTGTGCATCCCAGATTGTAGCTTGCGCCTGCAGCTTATTCAAAAGCTCTATGACATTGGCTACATGGGAAAGGACCGTACAATTTCCCTATTCATTAAGCGGGATGTGGCCTGATTCATCGAGCGGTGCCATACTTGTCAGGTCTCCAAGGAGACCTCAATGATCGCGGGTCTCTACCATGCATTGCCCATTCCTGACGTCCTTAGCTTGCCGTCGGCATGGATTTTGTTCTTGGGTTGCTACGTACTCAGAGGGACTTTGATTCTATTTTTGTTGTGGTTGAACAGTTTAGCAAGACGGTGCATTTCATTCCTTGCCAGCGTACATTGGACGTTGTGCACGAGGCACAACTATATTTCTCGAGATGTTCTACCCTTTTCGTGTTGTCTATGGTTGTGTCCCTTGGGGGCCTGTTGACCTTATGCAGTTGCCTTCTGGCGAACATGTGGACAATCGTACCGCCTCTTTTAAGGTGACATTCACACCAATCATGCCGCCACCCGTGCTCGTCGGCTCGAGAGTACCACCCACTGTAAAACTTATGCAGATTCCAAGCGTCGTCACGTGGAGTTTGATGTGAGGGATCTTGTGCGGGCAGTTCTCGCCAAAGGACCATTTTTCGGCCCACGAATACAACAAGTTTGCATCAAGAAAGATTGAACATGTGGAGATTATTGAGAAGATCAACCCGAATGCCTACCGTCTTCGCCTCCCTCCCAACCTCCAGACCTCTGATGTTTTTTAATGTTAAATACCTGACCCCGTATGCACATGGGGAAGAGACTCATCCCGAATCGAGGGCGAATCATTCCAGTGGGAGAGGGAATGATGGAGAAGAGACCTTAAATTAATTAATTTACTTGCTTATTTATTTATTTTTCAGTATTGGACTTTATTATTTGGGATTTAAGTTTCATATTTGTGCCTTGTTTTGCGCTAGTATTTATATTTCTTGTTGTCATTGTTGAAAGACAGTTTTGACATTTGAAAATTGTTATTCTAAGGTTTAATTTCATACGTTCTTGCGTCGTCATTCCACGTTCTTGTTGAGTCCGAAACACATATCGTGTATGTATAACTACCAACAAAGATCATGGGTTCAACCGCCATGACTATGGCCTCAACTTGTCATATCATGGGATTGGTGCCCGGATAAGACTAGATTTTGTCTCACCTTACTAGTGTTAATTAAACACTATAAATTAGACCTTTAACAATCACAATAAAGAATTTGTAATCTTTCAAGTCCAAAAACTATATATAGTCCTGACAAATCTTGGTGTTCTTACTTTTTCCTGCTTTTCAATAGCATTATATTTTGAAATACTCACAAATTGTCTTGTCCTAAATGCAATCCACATATATTCGTCTAATAATTGATATTGATTATCTAGACTCCAACATATGCCCAAACCATATATAAAAATTAAAACATCAATCTAACAAATGATTAAAACATCCTACTTTTTTTCAAATGATACTTTTAAATTAAAACAATCACTAAAAGTTGTCCATAATACTTTATCAACCTAAAAAAGTTTGCATCTAAAATATGTTAAGATTGAAAAGTTTTGGGGGGAGTGTTTATAGTTGTGATTAGATTAATGAGAATAAAAAACGACAAATTCATTTTTAGTATATCTGGTAACAATGTTAAGATTTAGAAATATTTTTTGACCTACAAAGTACAAATATAACAGTGTTTGAGAAATTATTCTAATATTTTTAAATAGCTAGTGTTGTTTTCATTGAAAAGTTACGATTTTTACACTTAACACTTATAGATAATAATTATTTTTTTAATTCAAAAAATATTTGATAAAATCAAAATTTTAGACTTATAAAACCTGTCTTAAAAGCAATTTTAAGGGGTGGTTGCAGTTGCTAGCTCTTGATCACATTGAACAAGTGATTAAAAATAATAGTGATAAAATTGCCTTAAAAATTAAAAGTGAAAAGCATTTGGAAATAGATGTACATGTGGTAACAAAAATAAAAATATAATGTCAGGAAATAAACACTTAACTCAATGATCTTACTATAATGCCCCTACTCCCTTTTCTAGTTTTTATTGGGTAAAGATGTAATTAGGATTTCGATGTATGCATGTACGGAACTGTCTAAGAATAATCAATTAATATTTTGTATGAATTAATTAGTATTGCTGATTTATTACACTATCTTTAAACACAGAAAATCACTTGAATTTATGTATTAAGGATTTTTGTAAGGTCGTAAGTTTCTTCTTCTTCTTTTTTTTTTTTTTTAAAGTAATACTCCCTCCGTCCAGTATGAATTTGCACCCTACGGGATGGTACATTTAAAAAAAAATATGTTTTATATATAAAATAGTGGAACGTGAATAATTATGTGTATATGTTTGTGAATGTGCATGCAAATCAATGTTTTTTTTTGTTAGTAGTGTGCAAATTTGTGTGAGATGTCCAAATAAAGAAAATGTGTAAATTCCTGTAGGACAGAGGGAGTAATATTTAATCTGTTAACAACAATATAAATACTTTTATTTGAAATATGAGGGTTTTAAGTGCAAACCAGAATTTGAGTCTTTCTAAACTAAGGATTATATATATCACATGGTTTTATCAAAATATGAATCTGCAATTAGTTAAAGCACATCCATTAGAATATGCAACACTTCATACTCCCAATAAAAATAGGGGTCAGAATAAATGGTAATTGACATTGACATAAATAGACAAAATAAATAACGTGTTTATCCATTTATGATATTATATTGATAAGAGTGATACCCATTGCATATTTGACTGAAGAATTGCTCCTTAATCATACATGCAAATTTAGCTGAAAAGCTTCATGCAAAGAGACACTTCAAGTCGTGCTTATTTTTGTTGTAGCGAGCATTAAAAATATTTATACAAGGAATATTTGACAAGTTACATGATTTTTGACCTAGTTTATAACCTCTTTAAATTATTTTAGAATGTTTAGTAAAATAAAATATTTGACAGCTTATAAAATTTCAAAATAAATTTCCTAAATCTTATAAGATGTATAAAAATAAATAGAGATATTGTAACTCCACTCACCTACTTCACCTCGAACTCTGCCACCACTCTAAAGTCGACAACTCATACCTCAAATAAATAACAAAAAATTTATTTGAAATTAAAAATTATGATAAATAATTAAAGGTATATTAGTTAAACACTTTAATAACTTATAAGCTATGTAAATATAATATTTATAAACTTTTAAAACTACTTATAAAATATTCAAAATTTGGTCTGATGATTGAAAAACGCGAGATAAAGACAGTTTTGGAAAAGTCGCTACAAGGTTTGAAAGAAACGCGTTTCTCTCTCGCTAATGCCTGGAATTGCACTAGTCAATATTTGACGATGATATTTGGACGGTTATTATTTACATCTCCTTTTCTCAAACCAAAATTGGGAAATACCCATTTCCATATGACTTTCATGTTAATGAAAAACAACATCAACGTAATTCCCCTCTCTCTCATTCTTGTCCCTTTAAATATAGTAATCCATCCATCTAAATTTATTTTTCCATAGAAAACATAACATATACTTAAATATATATATATATATATAATTATATAATAAAATATAAATATGTTCTTTTCTTTTTAATATATAAAAAAAGAATTGAGACATTTCAAAATAGAACGTGTGAAAATTAGTTTGAAACAATATCATACTTATCAAAATAGAATAAAATATTTTAATTGGGACAAAGGAAGTAATATTTTATTATCACATTCTTTTTTATAATTAAATATTGTTGTAATCTTTTCTGCACAACTTTTCCTAATTTTATTATCTAACAATATTTAGAAATACTGAAGAATGGAAGGAGAATGTATAAAATGTGGAAATAAAGATTTTATGAAATATTAAAACTATGGATTTACGGTAGAAGAAAACACTTGATTAAAGGCAAACATGTCATTATACAATACTTTTAAATTTCTACCAATAAAAAAATCAAAACATCACTTATTTATACACGGAGAGAGTCTTATTTATTTTTACTAAACAAATACAATTAGCAAACAACAATTATTCATTAAAGAAAATAAATATTTTTTAAAAATATATTTAAGTTGTACAATGCGACGAGAAGTCTAGAGCATATAAAATTAAAATAAGTAAATATTGTGAATCCCAATTAAAAACAATTATTGTTTTAGTAAATAAATTTTTTGAGCATGACTATGTTCTGTTTTTCAAAATTTTAGAAAGTGTAGCCGTTGGTAATCTTTTTTTTATTTTTTATCAGGAAATAATTTTCATTAACCAAAAAATAAAATAAAAAAGTTATTCTTACAAGTGATGAATAAATTTACAAGTAAAATTCAACAAAATTTATATTATTCAGCCATCTCCTAATAACCTAGCACATGTCTTGATCGTTGAAGTCAATTTCTAAAATCATTCCATTTAATAAATAATTTGTAATTCATATATTCTTTTCACCAGATTCCAGGAATTGTTTTTGACAGGAGCATGAAATTATAGAATTGGAGATTATATTAAATATAATACTCCTAGAGTGTCTCTGGTGAAAATTATTCATAATATGAATTTTATGCAATACATACATTTAGTGGTATGAATAGAAGTATTTATTGATACAATAATATTTTATACTGTAATTTCAATTTATAAATCTAATGTTAATAAACACATGTAATAGTACAATAATAATATCTAATAGTATTCATACTATATAATTTATTTATAAAATTTTTTATACAAAAATATTAAACGAACCACCATAATTTAATATACATATTAAACATAAAATATTTAACAAACCACATGTTACTATTTGATTTTGTATTGCTTGAAGGTTCTGAAAGGGGAGGAACGAGGTGATTTTCAATGATGTTGATTTCTCGAGTAATAGAATAGTTTATGACATTAAAATTAGGTCGTGGAGTTGTTTCTTTGTAAAAAAAAAAATAGGTTGCTCAATTTTTTTTTATGATTAATTATGAAATTCGAGAATATTGTTAGGTAATCCGTACAATTTTGTAATAGGATGGATATATCTTATACCCATTATTTTAATAAATTTATTTTTATCGATAAAAAAAAACATAATAAATACAAAAAAGTGGCACAAATAAATTAAACGTACGGCAACCCATTGTGGTGATTGGTTGAGCTATCATTCATATGGCATTCAATCCTCACTTATAAGTTATAACTATACCTCAGAGCTTATAATGCTAAAATAAATTGAGATTCTTTCATTTTAATGGTGAATTGTCCTCTGTTTCTTTCCATAGTTTATTACAAACGGCATTTCAACGTATTGAATGTGAAATTCATTGACTTTAAAAAAAACAAATCATTGCTTTCACACTATTCATATGAATTAATATTTAAATTTATAATAATTCACAAATATAATTCAGTTAATATATTAATTGAGTAAGTCTTTTGTGCACCAGGTACACCGTGCAACTCAATTTCATTTTTAAAAAGTTGCATAATTTATTACTGAAAAGTTACATCATTAAAGATACACTTTTTAGTAATAATATGTGTAACTTTTCAATAGTATTTTGTGTAACTTTTTAAAAATTAATTTGAGTTACACGGTGTAATTGGTGCATACAAGACTAAGTCATATTAATTATATATATATTGTCAATAAATTTCATATTATTGGCCTAAAAACAACCTAAACAAAAAACCATCCAAAATTTTAGCCAAAGAGATCGATGGGGATGGAGATTGTGCGTTGGAAAGTCGTTTTACACCAAAAAGAGACAAAATTACAGTACTCATCGAGTTATCATGCATTCACTGGTGGTTTTAGTTAGGGATGGTGAATACATGCATATTTCACTTTTCAATTATTTTAGATTTAGCCACATTCAATTATTACATGATTTGATTATTGACCAAAAAGTAATGTAATTATTTCATCAACTTTTTTACACTACAGTGACAGAGACGTAATATATATATATATAGTCCAATAATGATCGAGTATTACAACTTATTATATATACATACTACTAGTATTGCTATTTTTATAATGTGAGGGAAGAAAACCAACAACTATAACTGTTTGCTGAGTGAAAGACATGCCCAAATAAAGTTTTTGGCGTTAATTGATTTTAAAAAGAAGATATTGTAAGATACATTTTCTTGAATCACTATCTAATTTAATATTATTATATTATATATATTTAATATTGGTAAAAATCTATATGAACCTGAATGCACGGTGAACTTGAGTTTATTAATTATCATTGTCATGTGCATACATTATCACTGTTATGTATATATACTATCACTGTTAAAAAATCAAATATATTTTTATAACATTGAGACCTCTTTAATATTATGTTTGGCCTGAGTTTTTCTGCAAAATGGTGTTCATGGATCATGAAGTGTGTTTCGACAACTTCCACCTCGATTTTGGTCAATGGAAGTTCAACTGGAATTTTCAATTTGGAAAAGAGTTTGAGACAAGGGGATCCTTTTATCCCATTTTCTTTATCTAATAGTTGTTGAAGGCTTAAGACTTCTAATCAAAAGAGCAATGGATGTGAAATTTTTAGAGGCGGCTGAGATTGGGAAAGAGAAAGTAAAAGTATCTCATCTCCAATACGCTGATGACACGATCTTCATTTGTCCAAGAAAGATGGAATTTGTGGTGGTAATTAAACACATTCTCCGCAATTTTGAGATGGTACCGGGGCTTAAAGTCAATTTCCATAAGTGCAGGATCCTGGGGATAAATATGGAGAGAGAACACATTCAAAACATGGCAAAATTTCTTGAATGTAGTGTGAGCAACCACCTATTGTTTTATTCAGGAATCTAATCAATAAAATTCGAAGATGCTTGAGTTCTTGGAATGAAAAGCACTTATTTTTTGGAGGACGGATCACTTTGATCCAAGCAGTTCTTTCCGCTTTGCCGATTTATTGCTTATCTTTCTATTGATTACTTAAAAAATCAAGTTTAATTAGACAAGTGGGTGTGGAGAGTTCTTGGAGACCAAGATAGCTTATGGGTCAGAGTTTTAAAATCGAAAAATGGGAAAATTCATTTTTCATGTGTGAGAGAGGAGAGGTCGGTGAGGAGGAAGGCGAGAGGAGGGAGTAAATTTGTTTCAGGGTGGTTGAAAGATGTGTGTGACTTATATTGGGGGTATAATGGAAATGGCTTAAATAGGGAGTTTCAAAAAGTGGTAGGAAGCGGTAACAAAACTTCGTTTTGGTTGGATTGGTGGGTTGGGGATGGTATTTTGAGAAATCAATTTCCTATGTTATTTAGGTTGCGTGAACAATAAGAGACTAAGATCAGTGATGTGGATGTGAGAAGAAAATTAATGGAATTGGGTTCTGAGTTGGAGAAGAGAACTAAGGGAAAGAGATATGACATTGATGTTGCTTTTGAACATGTACCTTAACGATTTGATGTTGCTTTTGAACAGGTACAAAATATCAAAAGATTCGGAAGATGTGTGGAGATGGACTCTTGCAACAAATAGAATCTATACAGCAAATACAATGTACAAAATTCGAACTAAACAAGTGGATCAGAACGAGTTGAAGATAGAGAATAAGACATGCTTAGAAATATGGAGAAGCTACGCACCAAAGAGGATTCAAGCAATTGTTTGGAAGGTTTTGAAGTAGATACTTCCAACCAAACGTGGGCTTCAAAGGAGAGGAATAATTTCTACAAATAATGAGGTAAAATGTTCTTTGTGTGGAGAAGAGGATGAAGATATTTCACTCTTATTTTTCACATGCAATTTCTCTCAAAAAATCTGGTTTGGTTTTTATGATTGGACGAAAATCAGCATTGTCCCACATTATGATCCGGCACTACACTTGCTTCATGATGACGATCTGCTTGGTGCCTCAAGGAACGTAAAACTTTCGGCAACTTTGTGAGGGGCAATTATTTGAACAATTTGTAGCGAGAGGAATGAAATAATCTTCAATGAAAAGGAGCCAAATTTCTGCAAAGTGATTTCGAAGATTAAGGTAAAGGTGTGGTCTTGATTATCAGCAAAAGGCTGCTTCGCAAATATTTTTTTTTTCTGGAATGGATTCAAGATCCTCTTATTGTTGTAGCAAACTTTAAGCAAGTGATAGAAAAATGATGATTTACATATAGGTTCAAGAAAATCACTATATTTACAAATAGATTCAAAATATTTGCATAGAAGCATTTTTTTTTTCTGCACAGAAGCACTTTTTTTTTCTGCACAACATCTTTTTGTAAATATAGTGACTTTTTTGAACCTATATGTAACCCATAGAAAAAATGTGATTTAGTTAGGGGTGAGCACTATTCGGTTTTAACCGAAAAACCGAACCGAACCGAACCGAAATAAGAATTTGGTTCGGTTAATTTGGTATTCGGTTCGGTTTTGGTTTTAAATATTTAAACTTTTGGTTTTCGGTTTCGGTTTCGGTTTTTAGGATAAAAAAACCGAAAAACCGAAAACCGAACCGAATTTAAACATATATATATATATAATTCTAATGTATAATACTATTACTAATATATATAAATAAATTAAATAAATATTATATTACATAAATATAATTACATTACATATAGATAAAAAAATCCTAACCCTCAAACCAGTAAGTTACCCCTTCCAAATTCCGTCCCTCACCCTCACCCTCACGGCGCCTCACTTCCAGAAATTCCCTCCCCCACCCTCAAGCCACTCACCCCATTCCAATCCGTCGCCGTCCGCCTAAGCTCACGGCGGGCGACCACCAAATCACCACTTCTCCTCTCCCTGTTTCCGCACACACAATTTTGACTAATGATATTTCGGTTAATATGGTTATAAACCGAAACCGAACCGAAAATTTCAGTTTCGGTTTTTTCGATTTTTAATGTATATGGTTCGGTTTTGGTTTCTAATAATAATAAATTCGGTTATGTCGGTTTTGGTGATTTAGTTCGGTTCGGTAACCGAACCGAACCATGCTCACCCCTAGATTTAGTTATTATTGTAAGGGTTGAAGCACCTCTTGTTCTCCAAATTTTATAATAATAAAAAAATTTTACTGATAAAAAAATTATATTGTACAATATCCTTAAATATGTAGATAGAAAATCTTATAGGTTTCAAAAAAATTGTGGATCAAAAGATTATGTGGATTAATATCTATATAATATTACGTTAAGCATAATAAATAATATTTTCTTCATTCCATAATAAAATTACTCACTTACCAAAAACGTCCGTCTCATAATAAATTACTCATACCATAATTAATCATAAATATTTATCACAATACTACTAAATAAAAAAAAAACTAATAATATTTCATCAAGTCATAAATAAAAAATATTTTGGCATCACATTCTTGTGCAAAATTGAATGATGTCTAGTCCTTTTCTTTGACACTTTTTCTCCCAATTTTACCCGTATTTCAAATTTAAAGAATATGTCATAATTAATAATTTATCTTTGTAGATTGGAGATGTTAGGAAGAAAAAGTTTTTGTATGGAAAGAAAAAGTTTTTGTATGGAAAGAAAAATTACATAATGTATTGAGATAATTATTTAATGATAAAGATGTCATTATATGTCACTTCTTAAATTAAAAAATAAACCATCATTTATTTATAAAAGAGTAATAAATAATTTTCACACTAAAACTTGTACCGAATCAAATGGACAATCAATTATAGGTTAAAGGGAATAATACGCTAATCCTATACGATCAATGATGAATTATCACATGTTATTATGTTTTTTTTAAAAAAAAAAAAATCGGTTATGTAATATTGTTAAAATAAATAAATAATAATGTCTACATTGTCTAAATCCGACTTGACTTTGACCCACAATTGTTTTTGTCCGCAATTTTTTTTTTTTTTATGTTTAGAGAATTTTACGAAGTAAAATATTGTACATAAATTTTCTTTTGCATTTAATTGTATGACTCTGACATTTATGAATAATAAGTTAAAGAAAGTTCACATTATGTCATGGTTATGTTACCAGTCACACACACTACTTGTATTATTGCTGCACAATATGTTAATCCACTAAACATCTAAATGTTGTCCAGGTCATTTTTGTCTTTAGTCATGTGTTTTGATGTTTATTATTTAATTGTTTAAATTATAATCTTTATATATTAATTTTTTTTATCGGTAATTGTTAGTTGTTAGTGGTTAGAAGTTAGTTTACCAAGTCTTCATACATTCATATCTCTAAGAGAACCTTATATCTCCCTCCTATTTGTTCCCAAAGGAAATCGAATCCGGGTCACTCACTCAAGTGAGGAGCCCGGTGGCCAAGTGAGGTAACTCACCTAGCTATCTCTATACAGTGATTTATTGTGTCTTAATGTTAGTGAGGGAAAAATTAAGAAGATAAGCTGAGACATGACATGTACACAGTTCGATTTAAATATATATTTTTTAAATAATGTTATTGATAAAACTACACATTTTAATAAAAATAATTGATATTATTAAAATATACTCCCTCCGTCCCAAAACTACTTTCACACTTTTCTTATTTGGACTTCCCAACTCTTCTTTCACACACCAAAAAAGGAAATTTTTCTCTCTCACAAAAGTCAACAAAATACATTTTCTCTTATTTTATTATTTAACTTTACACTCACATATTTACTTTTCCTTGGTTCGCGTGCCCAGAACTACTATGAAAGTAGTTCCGGGACGGAGGTAGTACAATTAAATTGTATAGTGCATATAAAATTTAGTTAATGAGAAAAGGGAAATAAGTGGTCATTAATTCCCTGACCGACTAAATTAATGATATTTAATTTAGCAAATTAATTAGCGGAATATTTTTAGCCAAACCAATTAATGGGATTAAGACATTTTTTTGAGAGGTAATAGTGTTTTTAAGATAATTAATTAGAATACTTCTTTCTATCATTTTATCTTGCTATATACACTAAAACTGTACATACTATAAGACGCGGACTTGCCTTGAACGGCAATTCAAAATAACATTGCAGCCGGAGCTACAACATTCACAAGAGGAGAACTACCACCCCACTATATGTGGGCCACCACAAGAGAAAATAAATTTTTTTTTTGTCTTAAACTCAAAACGTCAAAGTTTTAGACAGTAAATGTCTAATAACTTGAATTATCCACACTTTATATCGAGATTAAGACACTGCAAAATTAGATAATACCATATTTACAAGAAAATTCTTAAGTATATTAGTGGGAATTAGTTTTAAAAAAAAATAATGAAGAACTTTTGGCAATTAAATTAATTTCAATTACAAATAAAGAAATTTATTTTTTTGCAACTACATTAATGGGATCCAAGCAGGTACCTAATTTGCTTTAAATTCTATAAACCCAACACAAAATCTCCATTAAACAAAATTTGACTCATACCATTATATGCATTCAATAATATTATTAAATTTATAAATAAAAATAAAAATATTAATTATTACTATAATATCAATAAATACATTTAGATTTCATATTATAAACAAGTTTTGCAATATACTTAATCCAAATCCAAACTATATCCTAATTATTCTAATGGTAAAAACATAAAAAGCTCATACAAGGTGCATGTTGAATTGTTTGTAGATACTTCATGCCAAATCAACCAGTTATAAAATTAAGTTACACCTATGGTTTTTGTTTTCTCAATTTGAGTAAAATTTAGATGCAAGTCTTTTAATTTCATACAATATAATAAATTAATTTATGTGCAATTTGCAATCAATCATCTTACCAAATTTAATTATATTAATTAAAGGGTAAAGTATTATATAAACTATTTTCATTATATGAATTATTTTGTGATATAAAATTTATTTTTATGAGCTTATATTTTTTGGCTTATTGAAAAATGGTTCATGATATGAATTATTTTTAAACAAAATCTACTCTAATTAAAGTAATACTATTATATTAAGTAAAAAATTAATATTATTATTCTAAAAAAATTAAAAGTAGAATTTCTTTGAAACTTGTTTACTGATTAGCATAATATTTACATTGCAATTTTATTCAAATGTCTAATATTATCAATAAGTTTACATATGGTATTATAAATATTTTTTAAATTATAAAATTTGTTCGTAAAAGATGTGTTATATGCTGCTCCTATTCAAGGGGCATATTCTTTTATTTTAAAAAAATATATGAAAAAAAAATGGGTAAAATCGGAATTAGAATATTCCTGGGCAAAATGAAGTTCAGCGGGAGACTGCTACAAGAGTCAAAGTCCAAATAACCGTTCTTTACTTCTTTTCAAATCAAAGTCCAAATAATAATTTTCCTCCCAAAGAAAAATCAACTAATTATAACAATATATAAACGGAAAAAATAATCCAAATGAGGAGGTATTGTATGAAAATAGTTCATGATATAATTATCATAAAATTGTCTTAATGTATCAAATATTTGGTCAAGTGTATTAAAATATTTATCAGGTGTATTAAAAATTGAATTCAATATATAAATTTTATTGATCTCAACATTTGACACACCTGATTAAATATTTATGCTTTAAAATTTGTTCATATAAGCTTATTATGAACCATTTTCATACACACTCCATTTGGTAAGATTTTTGATGAGATAGAACTTTTGTCTTTTCAATATTATTGGTTCAAATTTTTTCTTTTTTAATAAAAAAGAAAAAAAGGCAAAAAAATAAATAAAAATAAAAGCGATGTTATATATTCTTGATAAATACTCACATTTATATTCTGTTAAATATATTGTCTTTTAAAATAATAATATAGATATGACTTATTGATTTTTAGAATGAAGATAAATCACACATTTCTTGTATGACATATATTTAAACTTTAAGCATTTTATTAAAAATTAGGATATTATTGATTACTAATTAGTGTACTTTTTATTACTACTAAGGGTATTATTGATTATCATTAGGAAAGTACTGAAATATTATTGATTACTGCTTGAAATATTATTGATTTAAATACATACTCTATCGGTCCAACTATATGTTTCCAATTTTATTATTTTCATATATTCCACTATATGTTTCTCATTTGTTATTTTTAACATTTTTTGGAAACTATTATTTGTTCTTTTATTACATTTTATACTATTCTCATAACTTTTTTATTTTTTTCACCATAACACTTTTATGTTTTGACTTTTATTTTAATCTATGTACCAAAAAAATAACGGAAAATATATACCAAATTGGAGGGAGTAATATACATCAAATTGTGTGTTTATGGAATTAGATGCTCACAAAAATAACTATGAAATATTATTATAAAAAAAGTAATGTAAAAATAAATACCATTTTATCCTTTTAAACCAACACAAATTTGTTTGAAATTAACAACTTTTAATTTACTATTTATATATTTATCTACATTAATTTTTTTCAAAAAATGAAAGAAAGAATCCATTAAATAATGAGTAAGTCTCTTATACTAAATGTGTCATAATATTTAAGTATATTTTTAAAAAATTATATAAAATAATGAAAAATTACACATGTTATCACTAAATATTTTAAAAATACATATTTTAATAATAATATATTTGGGTTTTAGTAAGAAATAATATAATATTTTAAATTAAATTGATATACTAATGCATATATGACTAAGACTCTGGTAAAACCTATGTTTTAAAAAGCGGAAGCGGACATTGAACCGGACACCTTAGGTTTCTTGGTTGGACCGGGTCTGATCGGTCAGACCGTTAATAAAGCGGTTGAGCCGGTATGATGTCATAATTATATAATATATAAAATATAATATTATGTAATTTAATCATTTGTATTAAATATATAATGAAGACATTGGATGAAGACGTTGCACCGCTTAAAATTGTTGCAACGCTCATCACACCGCCGGAGATGGATTCAACGTCAATGAATTTAGGCACCATGCTCTTCGTCTTTTTTAGATTTTTTCAATAAATATATTAGGACATCAAGAAATTTCTTAAATTGCAAAATAACTCCTAATTTTATTTTAATTTTATAAAAATCTTTATAGCAACCGGTTCGACCCGGACCGGTTCAACCCAATTAAAACCGCTTTTGACCGGTTCTCAAGAGCTTTAATAGATGGCCGGTCGAACGCTTTTGAACCGTACTTACTATGTCCGGTTAGCGGTCGGATCGGCCGGTCCGACCGATTTTTTAAAACATAGGGTAAAACTAAACTATGTAAATTTGAATTCATCTTAACTTTTTTTAGGTATATTTTTTTTAAAAATTTACTTTTTAAATAGTTATATTTTAATAATATTCTATACATAATACGTAATAGTATTAAATTTATAATTATGACATTTGAAAAAAAAAAGAAAAAAGCTTAAATCGTTTTCACATGAATATATTTTTGCCTTTAGTAGAAACGAAAGCGCACACAGAACACGCAGTAAAATTGGTATAAATTAAAAATAAAAGAAGAAATATTATTTGCTGTTTTACACACCGACGTTCATCCCCCTCTCTCTATCTCTCTCTCACTCACTCACCTTCACACATTCGCCAATCTCTCTCTCTCTCTCTCTCTCTCTCTCTTCTGCTACTATCCGACGATACTATCTCTGCTGGCAAAACCCAAGAAAGAAAAATAAATTAATAAAGAAAAGATTCCGTTTTCTCCTTCCCCTCCCCTTTTTCCCAACCCTAAATTTCTTTCTCATCAGCCATGCTTTAGGCTAAATCATTATTTATTTTACCCGCAACCTTCTTTTTAATTAGAAATTTTGATGGGGTGCGCCACTTCGAAGCCTGAGGATTCACCGGCGGTGTATTTATGCCGTGACCGATGTGCCTTTCTCGACGAAGCCGTTCGACAGCGTTATGCCTTTGCCGAGGCCCACGCGGCTTATCTTCACTCCCTCAAGGCCGTCGGCCTTTCATTAGACCGGTTTTTCAGTCAAGATCCCGACGGTACGGTAGAGGGCCCGCCGTCGCCGGTTCTGAACCTCCCTGCTCAGAGAAAAGGGGACCCGCATCCGCCGGAGCCGTCGGGCTCTCCGCCGGAGAAAATTCAGCACCATCTCGATTCGCACTCAGACTCCGGTTCGCATCTAAACTTCCACTCCGATGATGACTCGGACGATGACGGCGGCTCTGGTTCAGAGTCGCTGCACCATCATCATGATGACAGCTCCCCGGTTCACCACCAGCCACAGCACCACCTACCGTACGGTGGCTATTTCCCGGGTTATGAGAATCTCAATCTAAATCTTCCGGCGACCGGCGGAGGGGGGTTTATGCATATGAACTTCATGAAAAATCAAACGACGCCGTCTGTGGTGTATACGCAACGGCCAATGAATCCAGAGACTATGCATATGGGTGAATCTTCTGCTCCTTCTTCTTCATACAATCCTTATCCTAATTATTCTAATGGTAATTATCAGAACCCAAACCCTTCCTATCCTGTGTATAATAGTTACAATAATAACTACAATGGTTATCCTAATTACGGTTCTGGGGGTGGATTTTTTGGTGGTTCTTCGACCCCGCCGGCGCCGTACGGTGGCGGTTTTTCGTCTGTTCCGGCCGTGGCTTCAAGTTCAAAAGCACCCCCGCCGCCGCCTTCACCACCAAGCTCATCGCCTTGGGATTTTCTGAACCCATTTGAGAGCTTTGAAAAGTATTACCCGGCTTATACCCCAAGCCGCGACTCACGGGAGGTGAGAGAGGAAGAGGGGATCCCTGATTTGGAGGATGAGGAAGATGAGGTTGTAAAGGAAGTACACGGCGATCAGAAGTATGTGGATAGTGGGAGGAGCAGCTACTCGAAGCCGGGAGCAATGGATGAAGATCCTCGAGGGGTAAATGATGCGGAGTTACAGTACAAGGCTAGGCCTAGCGTGGGGATGGAGAGTGATCCTTTGGAGTATGAGGTTCATGTGGTGGAAAAGAAGGTTGTTGATGCTGAAGAGAGGTCGAAAGATCGTGGCAATGCAGCTGGATTTAAGCCCCGTGGCGGGTTTAAGGGCGATCCTGATGTTGTGAGAGAGATTCAAGTTCAATTCGAGCGCGCCTCGGAATCTGGAAGTGAGCTTTCTCGGTTTCTTGAAGTTGGAAAGCTTCCATATAAGCGCAAAAATGGTGGCAATGGTAAAGTTTTAAGTTTTGTTAAGATCTATTTATTAATTTACTGGTGTTTTTCATGTCAATTCTAGGGGGTAGGTTTTTTTTTTTTTTTTTTGGGGTCTTGAGATTGATTCAATTACAATTGAGACTTTCTTCTGATTACTGTGATATTTGAGTGGAATTGCTTGATCTGGATGGAGCTCTGTTTGTTTTTTAGATTTATCTGTTACATTTAACCTGAATTATCTCCTCGCAGTTACATCCAAGATATTGCATTTACCAATGGTGTCATCACAACCTTCAACGTCGAAAAGCTCTGATGGTACTGATCTTTCCTTGTTAGAAATCAATCAAGAATTGGAGTTGAGGTCCAAACATCTTTCTTCTACTTTACATAAGCTGCACATTTGGGAGAAAAAACTGTATGACGAAGTTAAGGTACAGTCTTGTTCTTGCTTTCGTGGTTTTACCCCCTTCATCTCTTCCTCATTTTGCTGTCAATATTATCAGCTTTTTATCCAGTTGGACATATTGTAGTTGCCTCATTATGTATGCTTGCCGACCATATGGTTCGTGGTCCCCTGATGGCACTATTTCCAAGAATGCTTTCATAAAATCTCATGAGATGGTTCTTTATTGCATTTAATTCTGAATCCATGTTTTTGCAATAAGCAAGGATATTATGACCAACACTAATTTACCCAATCATTCATTGGTATATTACGATTTTTTTATTTTTTGCACGTTTCTGTGATTTTCGATCACCTTATGACACGTGTAGCAGTGTAACATAGATGTATTGTATATTTTTTAGTGGATTAATTTATATATATATGTCAAATTACTCGCACATTAGCAGCTGTTCAATTTTTCTGTGTGTTCATTTTACAGGTTGAGGAAAAAATGAGAGTCCTCCATGAACGGAAGTCTAAAAAACTGAAGCGAATGGACGAAAAGGGTTCTGAGCCTCACAAAATTGATGCAACCAGGATGCTAGTGAGGAGTCTCTCCACAAAAATTAGAATTGCAATTCAGGTAGTTGATAAGATCTCAGTGAAGATTAATAACTTGAGAGATGACGAGTTGTGGCCCCAGCTAAACGAATTCATTCAAGGGTATGTCAATGTTTTAATGTGTTTCTTCTAAAACAGATTGTTTTTTTCTGTACTTGTCTTACCTTATAAGTTCTGTTTTAATTTAGGATGGTTCTGTTAATTGATTGATGCACCTAGTTATACTTTTGCATCCTCTATTGGACCTTATCACATATTTCTTCGCAATCATAACTTTAGTGCCTTTCTTTTCCCGCGAATATGCGGGTAATTTATTAGCCAAGCGTCATCAAGGAACTCCTTTTTGCATCCCCTATTGGTCCTTATCACAGATCACAATCATAACTTTAATGCCTTCCTTTTCCCGCTCAATATTCGGGTAAAAACTGGTAATTTATTAGCCACGCGTCATCAAGGAACTCCTTTTTTGCATCCCCTATTGGACCTTATCACAGATTTCTTTGCAATCATAACTTTAGTATCTTCCTTTTCCTGCGAAAATGCGGGTAAAAACAGGTAATTATTAGCCACGCGTCATCAACGAACTCCTTTACAACTCTGTATGACGAATAAAATCTATTCAATATGGTAGTTGGTGATAAAAGGCTAGTCTACCAATAGGAAAGAACACATTTTTTGGTTCTGTTTTGTGTTTAAAAGCTTACAAGATTCATATTAATTGTTCAACTTTGTAATAAATAACGTCTTTTGATAGTATCTTTCGTTAACATATTTTGTAGGTTGACTAGAATGTGGAAGTCGATGCTCGAGTGCCATCATAATCAATGTCAAGCTATCGGAGAAGCCAAACGGTTAGACGCCATTGCTATACGAAACCACTTTAGCGATACTCATTTCGAAGCCACAAGGCAGCTCGAACACGATCTGATCAATTGGACTCTAGGATTCTCTCACTGGATTGGTGCACAGAAGGGGTTCGTTCGAGCATTGAATAACTGGCTTATGAAATGTCTCCTCTACGTTCCTGAAGAAACAGCCGATGGGGTCGTCCCTTTCTCTCCCGGTAGGATCGGGGCCCCACCAGTGTTTGTCGTCTGTAATCAGTGGTGGCAATCTTTGGAAAGAATATCGGAGAAAGAAGTGGTTGAGTGTATGCGTGATTTTGCCTCAAATATCCTTCATCTGTGGGACCAGGATAAGGCGATGCTGCGCCAAAAGATGTTGGCCAGCAAGGACGAGAGGAAAATCAAGAGTCTGGACAAAGAAGATCAGAAATTGCAAAAGCAAATTCAGGCATTGGACAAAAGGATGGTATTAATTTCTACAGACGACAATGGGATGGCATTAGCTGGACAAGCGGTATATCAAAGTGAGACGAGTAAAGGAGGAAGTCTGCAGGCAAGTTTGCAACATGTTCTTGAGGCAATGGAGAGGTTCACTGCAAACTCATTGAAAATTTATGAGGAGCTATTGCAGCGCATTGATGAGGACCATCTTAACCGAGAGCAAGAAGAGGTTTCTTAGTGCAGACATACAGCAATTTTTACATAATACAAGCATGGCAAAATTTTGATCATTGCCGAAAGATAGTTGAAGAGAAGAAACAAGGTCAACAAATGGTTATATGTGCTGTCAAATGAACTGAGGGCGTTAGCTCAAGGGGCCGTTGTTTGAGCCATCTGATCTCTTAGTCTGCTGCATATAAGCGCTTCTTAAAACCGTGGTTGTTGAAGATACCTTGACTGAACAATTTTGAGAACTTCGATTGAGATATTCTGGGGAGCTAATGTCAAGCTGGATGTATTTTAGCAGTGATCTTTTGATAAAAGGAGAGGCAGTGCAGTTGTCTATAACTGAGCCAGGAACACTAGCTTAACGAAGAAAAACCGGGAAGAGAAGAAGCAGGCTTCATATTGTGTATTCGAATCCATAGATTAGTGTTGTTCCTGGTCGCCAACAGCATGAACTCATGTAAGTTTCTCCTCATAACTGCCGAGGACGGCATGTGTATAATGTAGAAACTCCATTATATGTTACTAGTTTTTCTGTTCAATTTTTTTTGTACAGGAATTCTTTATAAGCTGTTAACTCAAAACTGGGATGTACCTTGAATAAGGTGGGTGGAGGATTATCGTTTTAGCAGAATGAATTCTTTAAAAAATTTTGTTAAGGAAATCGACTATTTCATTTCCATTTCCTAGAATCGTCCCTGGTTGGTTGGTTGGTTGTTACCATATGCATGCAAAATGTTTTTGTGTGTGCCATTTTATTATTATTTAAATAATTAATCATTACCATACACAATATGAGTCGTTTGAAAATTGTTAGCAATACTGTATTATTGGAATAGTGAAATCTGTCTCTCTCTCTCTGTCTGTCTCTCTCTCCTTAGGCGGCTAGCTAAGCCTAATACATACAAGTTTTTCAATCTTAATGTTTGTTGACTTTTCTAACGCGGCATTTTTATTTTCAGCTAATCACATCCAATTATTTGATAGTTGAGGTTTTGGAAATGCCTCTTCTCATCTACCAAATAATTATGGTGAACTATTTCATCATTATAATTATCGTACAAATAACTAGGTGAACTTAGCTCGTCTGGTTAATAATTAATATTTACCGATAAAAAAAAATTTAACAAAAACAAAATTTTTATGAGACGGAAGGGGTATATAATTATGTACGAATTTATAATGAATTAAACGAAATAATAAGATTACATTCACACCACTCAAATAGTAATTTTAGTTTTAACAGCAAAATACTTTTTTAATAATCTTGGAAGAAGTTAATTGTGATCACGTCTTAACATTGAAAATATTTTTATATTGAGTAAGTTTTGTGTAAGATTGTTTTATAATATAAGATCAATTACTTATTAATAAAAATTTATTATTTTTTAAAAGTGATAAAATTTTAATAAAAAAATGACTATCATTTTTTCTTAAAAATATTATTATTATTTTATTAATAGATGATGTATTTATATTGATGTCATGTTATGATACGATTATATATATATACTTTATATTTGAAAATTTTACTATGACTCTTTTAACCTTTTGACCACACGTAATGATGCCAATTCCATTTGAAATCTTTGGGTACGTACACTAAATTCCTCCAAACTCCAAAGCAATTTGTCAACTATTTCATTCTATATTCACTGTTCCTCTTATAAATTTCAACTAATATTTAGTTGGTCAATTATTTTACCTAAAAAAATCCATATTTTTCATACATAACAAATAAAAATAAACGATCTTTTTCTATTTCCTACGTAGAACGCAAATAATCGTGTATACAAAGCTTCCAAATGACATGAAATGAGTGTAGAGATATTCACACCAATAAACCAGGAATATTAAATGTTTCACATCCACACATAATTTGTTAATTATTTCCTGATCCATGAATGTTGATTGTTGGTCAAAATTTCATGATTATTTGTAGCAAAAGGTTGGTAAAAAGCCACTTCTTTCGAATTTATGCTTCCTTCAATCAACTCTCATTAAATATAATCACATTATCTATGCGGCCATATTCACAATAAGCATACACCTAATCCCAAAATTATGTCTTTAACATTCTATCACAAAAAACAAACCAACAGATCAATCATGTGTCCAATTTTCAACTCAAAAACTCCTTGTATTCTACATATTTACTTTACTTAGTCTTAAGGCAACAGGTACACCGTGCAACTTAAGTGTATTTTTAAAAAATTATACAAAATACTACTGAAAAGTCACACATATTATAATTAAAAATAAATTATTTTTAATGGTGTAACTTTTCAGTAAAAATAAGTGTGACTTTTCAATAGTAAATAATATAATTTTTAAAAAATATTTGAGTTGTACGGTGCGCCTGATGCACAAGAGACTTACTCATTTACTTGAGTTTCTTGTGAACGGTAATAAGAAATAATTAGACAAATCTTGTGAACAAAACAATGTTTTGATGAATTTTTTAGGTAATAATTTGTCTGCTTATTTATATTGTTTTTAGAGTAGTTTTTGTGTACGTTTAAATGCATACCATACACTTGAATTTCAATTTAATTTTAACTCAATTTTATATATATTTCATCGAAAATGCAGTATATATCGTGAATGAGATAAAGGATATGAAACTTTGGATTTTCAGATTAAGTAGAAATTAGATTATCTCTTAATTGAATTAGGTTCACATCCTCCAAATGCTTCAGACTTCCAACAAGTAAATCGATAAATTATTATGTTGCAAATCGATCAGCACATATATATATTGACCTGGTTCTCCAAGGTTGGTAGGTATGGACAACAATGACAAAGGTGAAACCTTATTTATTCAACAATCTGAAAGAATGATGACAATACAAAGAGTCAAAATACTCTCTCAGGCATAAATTGTATACATAAAAATTGAATAATACCCGAAGAACAATTGAATAATATTTGAATAACAATTGAGTAATATCTCATACTATATTCAACAATGTCCCAAACATTACTAAGTTATACTACAAGAACAACTTAGCAATACTTAAAGAACAATTTACTAATACCTGAAGAACAATTTAACTATACCCGAAGAATAATTGAGTAATATCTCATACTATATTCAACAATACACTCCAAGCATTAATAAGTTGTACTGCAAGAACAACTTTGTCAATGCATGAAGAACAATTTAACAATACTCGAAAAACACTTAGTAATACCCAAAAAAGAACTCACAAATACCATATCAAATAAAATAAATAATATCTCTTGATCATAAGCTTCTGATTGAATAGATAGTGCTTTAAAATAATTATTCAAGATGCAACATCAAAAAGCTATAAATTAACTTAAAAAAAATAACATTCTTCATAATTATTAATGAAAATAAATATACTACTCACTTAATTTTAATCCATACACTTATTTTTAGCCCAAAAAATAGACACATATGATTTTGATGTGTTTATGTTGAAAATCAACAAGAATGCTTAAACATAAAACTAATCAAAAGATTCAAAACTTGAAACTCTCTCAAGTCTAAGTAATACATGAAAAATATTTTACTAATACTTGAAAAATAACTTAGCAATACCCAAAAAATAAATTAGTAATACCCGAAAAATAAATCACTAACACCCCAATTACCAAAAATAATATTTAGTACGACGTGTATTGTGTATTTTTAAAAAATGAAAATTAATTAAAATTCAACTTAAAATTTAAGTGCATGGTATGCACCTAAGTGCACACACAAGTTTTTGTGTTATTCTCATATACAACATGTGAAATATATAGAAAAATAAAAATTTATCAATTAAAATGTAGTATATAATTTACTTTTTTTAACCCAACTATTAAGTTTTTAAATAATTTACACAACAATTAAGATATCATCTATGCAATGTGTAAACCATAACTGGAAATTCAATTTAAAATAAATATTAAAAAATATATGAATTAATTTCATACATTTCTACCATTTTGAACTTTAGAGATAAGACAAATATTTTTATATTGTGTTTGGATAGAGATATTTGAAATTCAATATTAAATTTGGAATTTATGAATTTCAAATGACGTTATTCTGTTAAGTATTTAAAAAAAATTCAATTTGAACTAGAGTCAAATTCCATCAATTCAAATGTCTTACCTAAAAATATAGAGTGAATTTAGACGTGATAAAACATCTATAGTCCCAAATCTCCCCATTCAAATTAGAGATATTAAAGGGGTTACCTTAACCCTATAGGATCAGTCCTAATGGGATTCGGACAAAATAGGGTTAGGATTTTATCCAATTCACTACTAATGATTCTCTTATAGTTGACACCCAAATCTAATCCTAACGGGTCTTGGCTAAACGAGTTATGTCACAATAAGAAATAAAAGTTAAACATAAAATTTAAAATAGTGGAAATAAAAGTTCATAAATTGATTGTTGTTCCTAAACGAGTCAGATCAGTGTATAGGAGGTGGGACAGAATACACTGATGTCAAATCTTTTTGCTATCACAGTCAGCAAAACTAAAGGTTAGACTGAAGTCAGGTAAGACTAATAGGTTAGGATTCAGAAAATTTGTGGACCTGAGTGGTCAGAGAGGCCCAATTAAGACAATCCACCTATTGACAGCTTAGAAGCTTATCAGTTAGATAATTATCTTAACAAGCTTGAGTGGGGAAGTGTGAACCTTGAACTCTAGTCGTTTTAAGATTTTTGAAAGATTTTGCCTTAGGTTTTCAAACTGTGATTAAGAGTTCAGTGCAGAATTTTAGGTCAGGATTGGTTAAGTCAATCCTGAGAAAAGCAATGCTTAATGCAAATGATATAAAAAGTTAATAATGCAGAAAACAAGTAAAACACACAAGAATTTTAACGTGGTTCAGAGAACTCAACATGAGAATTCCTTAAAGAAATTAATTCTTATTTTAACGTACCAAGGTGCACTGCGGTAAAGATATCCTCTCTTAGGAACTTGACCTCTAGAATTTAATGAGTTATAGTCCTGTTACAACCAACCTCACCAACACTTTCAAATAAACTGATCTAGAGTGATTTAGAATTCTGAGTTTCAACTAAGGTGTGATAGCCCTTATAATACAAATCAAGACAAATGGTTGGACTATCACTCTAAGCTTAGATGTATTATTTAACCACGAACATAAAAAAATAGACTCTAAAACTATACACAACACTAGGAAAACTTGTGTTGCAAAGTGTTTGTTGAACGCTTGAGAGTCTTGATTAATTTCAAATCTTGAATTTTTTTCGAAACCTTGTATGGGTCAAGGTCTTCTCTAATTGAAAGCACTCTTGAAAACTATATGTTGGAGAGACAACTTCAAAAGTTTCTATTTTTAGGAGTTGCAAATGACCTTTAGTATTTAGGGTCCAATCCACCATGCTTGTTTAGCAAAAGCTATCTTTTGCAGTGTCGTTGCTTTTTGCAGACTTTATCAGGTGTCAGGCATAATGTGTCAGGTCCGCGCAATAGATGTAAGCTTCTCATTGGTTCTCATCCTCAGTTTGTGCCATTACTCAGAGTCAACTTCAGACTTTAACCTTTGTCTCATTTGAAGTAGATAATCTTTTTATCTTAACTTTTTCCTTAAACACCTTTACAAGTTCTTACTTGACTCCTACTTCAAGTAATCTTAAATATTGTTGGTCCCTAAGAAGACTTTAAGTCTTCTGATTTTCAAAGTCAGGTGATTTTACAATCAACTAAATGCACAGTGATCTTAGTGTGCGGAAACGTCTTAAGTTTAAATCTTTTTAATTAGTGCAACAAGTGAGAGCAAATTAAATAAAGCAATTAAAACACAGAAATTATAGTGGTTCGGACCAACTTGTCCTACATCCACTCTCCTCAATCCAACTTGGACTTGAGGGGCTATCCACTCACTTACTCATTAATCTTTCTTCCTTACAACCTTCGATAGAAAAATTCTATTTTACAAACAGTTCAGGCCAGGATTGATTGAGTCAATTCTAAGAAAAGTAATGCTTAATGCAAATGATATGACAAGTTAATAATGCAGAAAGCAAGAAGAATTTTAATGTGGTTCAGAGAACTCAAGCTCCGACATCTAGAACCTTAATTTAACAGGAGAATTCCTTAAAGGAATTAATTCTTATTTTTAATGTGCCAAGGTGCACTGCGGTCAAGATATCCTCTCTTAGGAATCTGACCTCTAGAATTTAATGAGTTATAGTCCTCTCACAACTAACCTCACAAACTCCTTCATACAAATTGTAGAGGATCTATTCGTTGGACCTTTTGCCTTAAACACTTCTACAAGTCCTTACTTGACTCCTACTTCAAGTAATCCCAAATGCTCTTGGCAGTCTGACATTCTCAGGATCTACTGAGCTTCAGTGGACCTCATATTCATCAGTCTTCATCCAGTTATGATGTTGACCAGCTTAGACGGATCAGACTATTAAGTTAGGTATGCAACGTCTTGTAAGTTTTCAGGCATGAGTCAGTGCTTCTCAGTCATTTCTCCCTCATCTGAGTCCTTGTAAACTAAAGACTAAACATGACTGACAAAGATCAGTAACTAAGACTCAGAAAAATCATAAGGAATTTTGGGATTTAATTAAAACAAGCATTGTCCCAACATGTATGCATCACATTAATTCAACATAATACATCAAATACTTAAATAAAGTTCAAAACAACATAATATTTCAAACATCAATACTTATTTCATAGACCAATAAATGCCATCACTCTTCAATATTCAATAATTCCTTAGACAAACTGATAAACTGAATTTGGTTATAAATATTTAATACTAATAATAAAATAATAATATAACTATTAACTACTTTCCTTGTTCCAACTTTATTTTCACACTTGTCTTATTTGGATGTCTCAACCATATTTTAAAACACTAAAAAAGGAAATAATCTACATACACAAAAGTTAATAAAATATATATTTTTTTATTTTATTATTTACTACCTCCGTCCCAAATATATAGACTGATTTACCTTTTTGAGGTATCCCAAATATATAGGCTAGTTTCTAAATGGAGTAATAATTTTCTAAAGTAGAATATCACTATTAATTAACTCAGCCTTTTCAATTATTCTTTTAAAATTTCAATATTTTTTGGCCATGCACTGGTAGTTATGCAAAAATATAGATGAAAGAGATAATTTAATGAAACATTAAAGACAATAAAGTATATGTACTCCTTTACCCCAGGACAATCACTTGGTAATCAAACTTGATTGAACACTTTCACTGCAATATTGGGCAACTAGATCTGCTCTTCATGAGTAAAGATTTAAAAAAAAGCTCAAATACCACTAACTCTATAAAAAATATATGGACGACAAGTTCACAAACTAGTTTTGAATCAAAGAAGCAATGAAGTTGATGCTTGATTTGAATGAATAACCGAAATGTGATGGCTACATATCACCTTCTTAGGAATTTCATTGTACGATGATTTGAAGTAATTTTGAATCACAAGAAGAAATGAGGCCACTATTTCATTTAAATGCACCGCCGACATATGATGGCTACATTTTCTCTTCTCAAGATCGTGATCATGTTGTAGCTAAAATATTGAAATTTTTTCTACCAAAGTGGTTTTGAGATTCATGTGGTTGATTTTATCATTGTGGATGCAAATTTATGTTGATCTTTTCTCATTTTTTATGTCCCAAAATCTCAACTAAATTTGATATGCATAAAAAAATGAATTTAGAAATAAGATTCACATTGCTCATAGTTCACACAAATAAACTAATACAATGCCTTTAAATAAAACTAAGAGTTCTTTTGGCTATATCTAACACTTTAGATTCAAAGTCAATACAGTTTGGTAGTTGTCCATCCTTAATGAGTTTATGTTTGTTCATAAGTGGAATCTTGTAGATATTACTACCAAAATGTTTAATCACCTCAACCATGCACGCCTGCAATGTCAAAAAGATATTGTTCAACTGTTGAGGAGGATATTCATTAAAATCTTTCTCCACTGCTGAAACAAACTCCTCAATAGTAGATGTGCTTTCTTCATGTTGAAGTGCATCAATGGCTCTAAAAGAACAAGATCTAAGACGTTCATATGGGGACAATTTGGAGTTTGACAATATAGACAAATATCAAATCTGTCACTTTGAGCCGCCTCTACAAATTCAGCATCATTATCATCCACATGTGGCCTTGTATTATCTTGTTGAATGTAGATGTTCCTTGAACTTGAACATGACCACTTTTCCTTGATTGCAGGCAATACCTTCTCAAACAAGCATGATCAAATGATATCTTTAGCTTTGTCCCCATTGTCCCAACTACACAATTCCTACTACTTCGTTCGGCCGGCTCATTCACCACAAATGGTCATATTCCAACTTTATCATTGAAATCTTCTTTTGTAGAAGAATCAAATTGTGGGCGAGCAACGACAACCAAAAACATTATCTTCATGATAAACCTTTTACTTTTGCATGTCCATAAGGGATCAACTTCATCATATGCGAGATAAAAAATTTCAGTTGTCATAGCAATGTAAAACCATTTTTATCAATATGAATTTGGTTGTGCATGTCAATAATAACAAGTTTAGTTAGAATTGTACCTTCATTAACTATTGATAAACAAAATTCTAACCTTATTTTTTTGTTCTCATCGGTCAAGTGTGGCTTAATTTCATTTCTATGTGGTTTGATAAATCCCTCTTTTATTCTCCTATGTACTGTCGATTTTTCCATACATAAAGCCTTTGATAATGATATTATGTTTGTTCGACGACGAAGAGAGATACTCTTGATTTGTTCGGGATCTATCTCCACTCTTTTTTTTACATGCCCTATTCAAAAATTTAGAAGATAACATAGACAACTCACAATTTGTATTTCTGATAGATCTTCGCTAATGCCAGATTCTTGAAACCGATCATATCGAAATGGAAAATGTATTGGCACCTTTGGAAACAACACCTTTTGGTAGCAGTCTATCTTTTCGTTCAATGAGTAGCATTTCAAAGATTTTTTTTTCGTATTCAGGGATACATTTTTTTTATTTGGAAGACGATCATCTTCTTCTGGAACTTGATTCAAATCAACATTTTGTGGTAAGTAAGAAAAATGAGGTTCGAATGAGTTGATACTTTCGAGTGAAATATTCAAATCAAATGGAACTATAATTATTTTTTTACTTGCATGTATGACATAAAATGTATGTATATATATCCATCGAAATAATTTAAAATATGGCGCAGTTACAATTTTGATTATTCATATTTCGAATGGTTTTTTCCGTCTGCGTGTATGTTTTGGTGCAACACATTTCAAATTAGTTTTGGTGTAGGAGTAAAGTTTTTCCACCTCTGTAAAAAATAAATTTGCCGCCCTTCTTTCATTTAATCATATTACCGCTTCAGTGCATATATAATCGTTAAAAGGTGCATTAATTATGCTGAATATAATTATGAAATATGAATATTATCAGACGATATTAAATAAGGCTAAAATAGAAACTTTAGTTGTATAATTTGCTTTTTCAAAATTTTTCTAAATATGTGTGTAAATGGCAATCAACCTGTATATTTGGAATGGAGGGAGTAATTTTACACTCACATACTCCTTTTTCTTTTGTTTGTGTGGAATCTCCAAATATGAAAATAGGTTCGGGACGGGGGGAGTAATATTTTTCCTTCTATCCCGGAACACATTGCGGGGTCTTTTGGATACACAAATGAAGAAAAAAGTATAATAAGTACAATTTTATGAATATGTGTGTATTGTGAGAGTGAAGTTTAATAAATAATTTTTACTTTTATGCATGTGATAACAATTCTTGTGTAAATAAATGTTATTAACACTTGATATTGATATATAATGTAATTTCTTCAATTTTGGGTTCTCTCTCTAGCTATGATCCTCTGATTCTCCTTCAACTTTGACTTGGCTTTGGTCTTGACTTTACTTTAACTGGGCTTGACTTGTAACACTTAATCCAAGGACGATGAAGTCTTGTTTTGGATTGAATGTCGGTCTGTGGAAGATTTTGATGAAGAACGTCTTGAATTTAACGAAGAACGGTCTTTGAATCTTCAAGTCTTGATTTGACTGGAAACACTTGATCAGAGGGATTTGACCCCTTGCTCCTGGATCGAAGTGCGTATGTGGATGAACTTGATGAAGAACTCTTGAAGGCGGCGATGAACGTTTGTTGTCTTCGAAGTGTTCTTGGACGAGAAATGTCTGATCAGAGGGATGGAGCTCCTTGTTTCTGATTGAAGGATGTTTCTGGCTGGATTTGGCGAAGAACGTTTGAAGATGGCGAAGAAAGCTTGATGATCTTCTAAGTGTTCTTAAAAAACGTCTGTTCAGAGGAATTTGACCTCTTTTCTTGGATCAAACGGTATTTCTGGAGGGTTTTGACGAAGAATGATTTGAATATGACGAAGAACGGCTGGAATCTTCGAAGAACTTCTTCAAGATTTGTTGAAGAACACTTGAATCTTCGAAGAATGGCTTGGATCTTCTTAGCTTGCAGTCGGCTCGTCGAGAGGATATTACTGCTTGCTCGTTGATCATTCATCTTCGTTGGGTGTGGACCACTTCGAATGAACATGAAAGACCCCTATTTATAGGGTGGGAGGTGAAGAACCTTCCTTATTCGCGCTGATACGTGGTGCGACATGGTTGGCTGATGTTGATTTGATTGACGACATTTACGAATCAACCAAATTTAGTTTGATTGATTTTCGCCATCTTCTTTATTTATAAGAAACACTTATTATTTTACATAAATAGGGCAAATCAGCCATTTATTGTCATTTACGAGTGCCGGAAGACTCGTAATTTTAATAACGACCTGTATCCTGTACAATAAATATCATTTTACTATTTAATTAGAGAATTAATCTGATAAATTCTCAAAATTAAAATAGTAATATATTTTGATATTTATTTAATTTATACACGTGTCATTATTTAATTGGGAAGCAAAATTTATTCGCTTACAATGCATACAAACTTTTTGTAGAATGGAATAAAATAAAAGGTATGCAATATCTTCTAGGATGGAGGGAGTATACATTTAATATTATATATATATTTAAAAAAATATGCGCACTGGTAGACCATCACGATCAATCGATAGTTGACTCGTTTAGCCCACAACTAATAGGACCAGGCCAAAAAAAAATCAAATTTAAAATGGGTCTATCAAAGCATGACCTTAACTCATTACATTTAAAATTAAACGGGCCGATCCCTCTAGCCCGACTTGCATTAATATCTCTAATTCAAACACAACCTTATGATATCAGAATCAACCTTACGATGTGTAATTATCTAGATTTATCCATTGGATTTGTGTGTCTGTAATTTTTGTTATTACTACTCCCCCCGTCTCTCTTCAAGTTTCCCCTTTTTTTTGTCGCTTGAATTAAGAAAATATATTTTATTATTAAAATTCTACCATTTTATATAAAAGTGGCAGATTTGAATATTTTATTATTATAATTAGAGTTGGGGGAAAGATGGGTTACTTTTGTTAACCTTAATCCTTCCCTCCAACTTTTGCCACATGTACGAAAATTTCATAAGAGTGGTGGGAAGATTCCCACTAAACTTAAAAAAAAAATAGAGTGCAAGAAAAATAATTTACAATTTTTTTTAAAATTACATTAGCTTCCAATAAAAAATTAAATTTCAAAAATTTTGTTACCTTAATAAATACAACATTAATGGTCATTGAAGACATTTCTACTTCATCATACTAAAGTCATAAATGGTGGGGAAGAAGCTTAATTTAACAAATCAAGATAGGAATAATGTGTAGTAAACCACAAAAAGGAAAGATGTTGGAAGCAGCTAGAAAATATGGTGTCACAAGAAGAACCATCAGCTACACTTGGGCTGCTACAAGAAAACAAAGAGAAGAAGGATTGTCAATCTTTTTAAGTTCAAAGAAAGCAGGATATGTGAAACCAACAAGTAGAATTCAAGTACCAATTCAAATAATTCTCTCACCTTCCACTTTCAAATGTCAGCTAAACATAATGTTGCAAGACCACAATTGGGAAATGGGTTTTACAAGGCCTAATTAAAGCTCATTCAAATGCAATTATGCAAAATTTAACAGCACACAATAAGTTACTTAGACTAAAATTCATCCTAAATGCTTTACAGTTTGATAGGCTATATGGAATAGTAAAGTTCAAGAGCATGCACAATGTCATACACATAAATGAGAAGTGGTTCAAAACATCTACATCTACCAAGGTATACTTGGCTCCAGGGGGAGAAGGTCCACATATAACAATTCAATCAAAGAATCACATTCCAAAATTTTATATTTATGTGTGCTGTTGAAAGACCTTATTTTTCAAGTAAGAGGATGTGTTTTTAATGGAAAAATTGGTATGTTCCCATTTACTAAAACAGAAAGAGCACAAAAAAAAAAAAAAAGTAATAAGAACATGGTCAAAGGCACATTAGAGACAGAGCCCATTGATTCAATTATCAAAGATGTGTTAAAACATTATCTCATTCACTAGGTGAACTCTGAGAAACATGTCTAATTTATTTTTCTCCAAATATTTAAGTATACATGCTCATCATTGAGTGCATGTTATACTTTCCATCAAGGAGAAATGACCCCCTAATGCTAGCAAGGACATAATCATTCAACAAGATAATGCAAGACTTCCTATAAAGAATAAATATCCACAATTTAGAGCTGCACGTTTAGATGGCTTTAACATAGTTCTAGTGCAACAACCAGCTACTAACCGATTTCTACTGTCAATGTCTTGGGATGGTTTAAAGCTCTACATCATTACAAATGGAGACTGGAGCATACAATATTGAACAACTTGTTCAAGCTATTGCTGACTCATTTGAAAAGATGAAGCCAAGAAAGCTTAATAAACATTTTCTAAGTCTGTAATAATGTATGGTTGAGATTATGAAAGCGAAGGGACAGAATAACTACAAGCTTTCACATATGGGAAAAGATAAACTTGAGAGACTTAGATTACTTCTAATGATTTTGGAAGTAGATTATTTTGTCCCTCTTCAAGTTCTCCCTTTTTTTACTCTTCAATTAAGAAAATATATTTTACAACCATATTTGTGATAACGAAATATCTAGAACCATATCTATTGATTGGTTCATTAATTAAAAAAATATAAAATGTTTACAACTTAAGAAAAAGCTAGCTAATAGTTCAACCTATTTTCATGTTGTAAACATGACATCCTAGAGTCAAAAAGCAAAAGTTCTTCAAGGTTGTCAAAAAAATTCTCTAATCCATTGTGTCTAGTAGCCTAAGTCTGCCATTAGGAACCCAAGATCATCATTAGGACCACCAACAAGACCTGCTACACCAAATATTCAACGCTTTCCCCTAACACGTGTGGTTGTATAACTTTTTATGGAAATTAGTTTACTGTTGCATAACGAGACAACTGTAACATATAGAGCATTGTCATCATAGAGATATATTCAAATAAATCAGTCTCCTAACACATGTGTGGTGGCATGAATTACCCACTAAATACAATATTAGTGGTCATTAAACACAAATATACTTCTTCATACAAAATCCATAAATAGGGGAATAACATAACTCAGTTTCTACTAGCTCATAGCACTAATCATAAACCAATAGGGGAAGACTAATAGTCAAAAACTTGTTTGCCAATTTCGTGTCTCACGCAAGTGCACGTGGTAGTTGTAGACGTGGCAAGGTGACCAAGTAATAATATCGAACATAGGGAAATGGGGCAATGTAAAGTAAGATCGTTGTTTAAGAATTGAAACTAAGAAAGCAATAAAAGGCTTGGTTGTTTATCTACTTTTCTTAACAAAATAGTAAATACTACCTATCACCTTTTATCAAAGTGAGCAAGAGTGGAAGCATGCATTAGTGTAATCCTCCTATGATTCGTATGGTTCCTATCTCCCCTAATCATGCAAGTTCAATAGAATGATCAATTAAGCAAATAGTCTTGTTAATGTGCCTAGGTCTCCCTAATGACACTTAACACCCTAATTGAGGTGACTAAACTAATAGGCAATTCTAACCAGGTGAGCTAGCTCACCTGGCCACCGGACTCCTCACTTGAGTGAGTGATCCGGGTTCGATTCCCTCTGGGAACGAATTGGAGATGGGAGATATAAGGTTGGCTAGGAGTTTATTCTTGGAGTGTTTGGGGATTTGGTGTAACTAACTACTAACAACTAATATTTACCAATAAAAAAAAAACTAATAGACAATTCTCATTGTCCTAGAAGCATTTCATCAAACACCTAGCATACACAACCTTCAATAAAGAACATTCATGAAAAGCTCAATTCTCATGTCTTGCTAATCCACTAGGGTTCTAAACATTCAATTGGCAATACCAAGCATTCATTCATAACATCAATTAAGAGAATTAATCATTCAATATCACATAACAATCATAGGATTGATAGGATTACCACACTACTACATGGGATTCATACACCAATGCATAAGAAAATTAGCCCATGGCTAATTGAATCAACAAAGTAACAATTAAGCTATCTAACATCATTATCAAGACTAGTATGAAGAGAGATTACAAAATTCTTACCTAAATCAATGGAAATGAAAGTTCTATCTACTATACCTTGAAAATCAATCTTGCAATCCGGAACTCCAAATGAGAAATTGAACCGTAGAAACATAGCTCTAATCACGACTAAGCTAATGCAATAAATGGATCGTCGATCCAACGGGTAGATCAAAAGTAATTGAAGAAAGAAGATTAAGAAAATCTAAAAATCCATTTAGTAACTTCTCTTAACTCCCTAATCTAATTGAGAATCTAAGAAAATGAATGAAAGTGAGTAGAATTTCCTTGGAAATCTGATGCCTCAAGTATATATAGTACTCCCCATGCATGTACCAAAATGCCCTTCATTAAAATGCGTAAAAGACGAAACTGCCCCTGGAAATCCGGAATTTACCCTTCGTGCGCAACTCGGAACAGGTGGCCGCGCGAGTTCACAATGCGCGTGCCTAGTCGCGCGAGCCAACTGCGCTCAGTCCCGGATCCGGGCGCGCGACTTGGACCACCTTGTGATGTCCAAATTTCAACTTTTTCATTTTTGATCTGATTTCTCATCCGAGTCTCCTAGGATCTTCCCTTGAGTCATCTGAACATCTTCACATGCTCAGAATACCTCGTCTTCTTCACCATAGTCACGAACTCCTTATTTTTGCTCATTTTCACTACAAAACGTACTTTCTAGCCAACACGGGGTCAATAGTGCAAAGTATAGCATAATAGGGTCAAATATGAACATAAACTCATCAAAACCATATAGAAATGGATGCCAAATGATGCAATTATGACCCTAATCAGAAGCAGTCACAATTTTTCAGAGAAATCGACTTAATCTTGCAAAAATCGGTTTCATAGAGTATATATTAAAGTAATCAGCCTTCTAACACATGTGTGGTGGCATGAATGACTAGAAACCATGGATGTAAATGGTGGTTGTCGGGACCGCCTAGGCGTTTGAAGGCCCTCGCCCGTCGACGCCAAGGTTAAATCGCTGAGAAAAATCCGCCAACACATTTGGCACTGTCGAGGGTGCCTAAGCGGTCGACGAGACCGTCTTGGCACCGCCTAGATGACCATTACTCTTATTTTTTAATTTTAATTTCAATTTAAAAGTTAGAACTATAATTAAAAAATAAAAACTAATTTACTAAATTACTAAAAAATGAAAGTTTAATTGAACTACTTCATAATTTATTCGTTCTATGTATTTTGCTCTTTTTGTGTTTCATTTAGAAGTTGGACAATGTCGTATTATGATAGTTTTTAACATTTTGTTGACTTTTTATATTTTATGATAGTTATTAATTATGTTTTAAATTTATAATTTATCTATAATGTTTATTTTTATTAATATATGTTTGGAAAAAAAATTAATGTTAATAAAAAATAAAATAAAAAATAGAAAAATATTGGCACCGCCTAGGTGGTCTCGGCGATTGGTGGCAACAACTAATAAGTAATTAAGGAACACTACTTAAACTAAAAAAAACAAAAGAAACGAGAAGATAGAGAAAGGGGAAAGAGAGAGGGAGGAGAGGACTAGTTGTATTTTGTGAAAAATGCATTTGGGTATTAAACTATTAATTATGTTTTAAGTTTATAATTTGTTGTTAAATGGTATAATTTTATTAGAAAAAATTAATATTAGTAGAGTTTTTTAAAAATAATTATAAATATATTAAAAATCCTTGGCGCTGCCAAGGTGACGCCTAGGCGCCGCCTAGGCAGTCTTGGCGCTTGAAGGTACTCGACCGCCCGTCGACCGCCAAGCGCCATTTACACCCTTGCTAGAAACATAAACTAATTTTGATAAAAAATAGTTTACTCTTACATAAAGGCATAACTCTCAGACTATGATGCACAGATTCTTCTAAAAATGTTACAATGCAGTATCAGATTCGCACCCGCACCCTAAAAAGGGTAAGATTCTTGAATTCTCGTGTCGGATTCTCCACGTGGCGAATCCATCTGCCACGTGGCGAATCCAGTTGACGGATTCTCGAATCCACTCCACGAATCCTATTTTTAAGCACTGAATATATTATTTAAACTGAATTTTATTATTTCGTATAAGTTAAATTGATAGTGTGACACATGTTTTAGATTGAATTTACTACTATGATTTATGTATCGAACTAATGTAATTCGAATTGATATTTTTTTTACATAATTATATTATATTATTGAATGTACTCAAAATTTAGGTGATAAAAAATATAAATATTTTATAAAAATTATATTTTTTAGATATTATATATAATAAAATATAAATAAATAGACGTATCCTTAACGAATCGCACCCTAATTTTTTTAAAAACTCGTATCCCCGAACTCGTATCGTATCGCACCCGCATCTACGTATCCGTACCCCGTGCAACATAGCTCTCAGACAAAGCATAATTTTTGTCATCGTAGAGTATATTTCAAAGTAATCAGCCTCATAACACATGTGTGGTGGCATGAATGACTATAAATATAAACTAATTTTGATATCAATTTACTCTTGCATAAAGGGACAACACTTAGATATAGAGCTTAGTATTTGTCATCACAGAGTATAATTACTCAATAACCAGCCACCTAAGACATGTGCGGTGACATGAAAACACAATAATTGATACATGCAAATACACCTAGCAAGGGTATCATATATACCCGACAAGGGTATCAAATAAACCCAACAAGGGCTAAAATCATAGTAGTACATAGGTGGGGAGTAGAAAAAACCTCCCATTTACTGATAAAAGTGACAACCTTAGGTAGTAGCACCCCAAGCATTAGCAAAAACATTATTCGATTGAGTTTTTGAAGATAATCAGATAGTGGTTGACCTTTGAATAAAAATAGACAGACTGATGAGTTTACTCTTAAAAAAAAAATGAACACAGACAGATCGGGTTCTCAAACCCTAAAGCATAAAATAAGAAAAATAAAAAAAATCGAAGAAAGGGGAAAATATCAAACCTGATGAGTAGAATCCACCCTCCCCTTGCTCAAACTCGATTTTTGATATCTCGTCCATCGATCTATAGATCTCTTTGCAATCGACTTCGCAATAGAGTTTGATTCCTGTTTGGAAGAATCCCTTTATTTTAATGATGTTAAAACTAGTTAACCTTGAGGAGATCAACTTAGGTGCTAGACGTCAGCTGATGTCAGATCGGCTGAGGTCAGATTGTTAGGGCTATACTAGAAAATATGCTTTTACTTTGTATAACTAAACTGAATCTTTGAGCTTTATCTGAAATAAATCATTTATTACTTTGCTTTAGATAATATGAATGTTATTTATTTATTGCATTCCATTTAAATATAATAGTACAAGTTACACTATAGATAAATGTGGTGATCCCCGAATAACTCACGACATCAGTGTCTTGTAACAAGTACTAACTTCACAACCTAGATGTGATTTGAACACCTTATTAGTAAACGTTGATGTGTAGATCCCAATTTGGCTTATCTTGACCAAGGGATTACACTAATGCCTGATGATGCATTGAAGAGGATCTACAGAGAGGTAATTCTTCCGTACTAATTTATGTGATGAAGAATTAGACCTCAGTGGTCGTATATTTCTAAACCTTTGTCTATTAAATAGGACTGTGTGTAATCGGTGCGTGACACATTAATTTGTTGTGGGTAGAGAGTCAATGAGACTTAATACTTTGCATCTTGGGGGACACCATTGAGAACATGACAATTGCTAAGATATAATACAGAGGAACGTGTGCTTGGAGAGTCTTGCATGATTAGTCCCCTTGGTGGGCTCTAAACATTCGTCATACTAAATCTTGCAAGTGGAATTTATTTCCGGTATGATGATAAAGAAGAGATGTCCTTGCTCCAAGGTTAAGATGTTAAATTAATTAAAGCGTTCAGTGACTTGATAAATTAACGGACAAGAGAATCTTAAACACGGGAAATAATCACCGGGAGCCATATGATTGTAATATGGGTTAAGATGGATAGTGCAAAATTAATCCTATAGTGGATTGATATTAATGTTAATGGATTGAATGACATTTGGCTTAATGTTAGAATTCAAGGCCTATTGGGAGGTCCAATCTTAATTCTCCTAAAGGCCCCTCAAGTAGCCCAATTAAATGTCCAACAATGAACAAGATGATTAAAATAAAAGAAATATTTTGTGCCCAAATAATTATATTTTTTGAAAAATATATATTAAATTCATGAGAGAATTTTATGAAAAATATATATGTATTTTGAATACAAGAATATCTAATAAAATCAAGATCTCATTGAATTAAATATGTAGTACATATTTTCAAAAATATTGTAATAGAAATATCAATAACAAAATATTTGATATTTAAGAAAATCAAGATTAGAATTTATGATATTCAATATAATCAAGATTTGGAATATTTGATATTCAAGGTCTTGAATTCTCCTTATAAATATGAGATGAAACAAGACATCAAGAACACAATTCTTGAGAGCAAAATTTTCAAAAAATTGGGGTATTAAGGGAAACAAAAAATATTATTTTTTCTTGTGTTGAAATTATTCGTTTGGCATCCCACCGGGTGTACGAGTAAGGGCAAGAGAATACTTGAGAAGGCTTGTTGGGTTGATCAAGTTGATCACGTGGAATCAAAGCAAGGGTCTCAAGAAAGACCTTTTTGGATTGTTCAGGTTCCTCTATCGGATTGTGTGATTCAAAGCAAAGGGTCTCAAGAAAGGCCTTTTGGGTTGTGCAAGAAGGATTCAAAGCAAAAGCATCTCAAAAGGACCCTTTTTGGTCTCAAACAAATTTGTCAAAGGAATAGATATAACTCATTTAAACCCCTTAGTTTCGCATGTGTATAGATTTATGTGCTTTTATATGTTATATGTTTTGCATGCAAACCCTGTTATTGGGTGTTGCACTATTTGATTTAATTATGTTTAAATCATGATATTAGTTGTAGACTTAAATTTGTGTTTAGTGTATAACCCCAATAGATCCGGGCATCCGTGAAATTCCCCAACATAAATCAGCTGAGGTGGAAGTCAGCTGAGGGCCAGACATCATATCAGCTGAGGCAAGTTCAGGAAGTCAAGTTCTCCAATACCAGCTGAGTCCCAACCATATCAGAAGAGGACCAACATCTGCAGCTGAGGCCATCTGAAGCTGTTGTTTAAAAGATCAGTTCACAGAAAGTCAATCAAGTCAAGGGAACAAGATCTTCCCCACGATGATTTTCAGAATCATAGGCAACCAATCAAAATAATTAGATTGAAGATCAAGCCAAGATGGAAAGATATCAACTTGGAGATCAAGAATCAATCAATCACTTTGATTGATTACATATTTATATGGGATTCAAAATCTAGTCAACTCTAACGATAATGTTTGATACCTATAAATATGAGTACTAGAGAAGATTTCAATAAGACACACACGCGATTAAACTTGCAGAAACGGTGCACAAATTTTCTCTATGTACTTAACATTTATTTCATATTTATTAATCATGTGCAAGACTTTATAGAAGTCGATTAGTTAGTTGCAAGTATGTTTGCACTAACAGTTTGTGGATATAAGAGAGTGTGATCTCTCAAGTTGTAATATTGTAAGGGAGTAAGTAAGTGAGTAAGAGAGCGCGTCAACTCCAAGTTGGATTGAGGAGAGTGGATGTAGGACAGTTGGTCCGGACCACTATAAATTCGGTGTTTTATTTGCTTTATTTTATTGCTCTTACTTGCTGCACTAAATAAAAAAATTTCTTAAAATGGATGAACTTAAAATGTTTCTGCACAAAAAGACACTACGCACTCAGCTGATTTTATAGTCAGCTGACTTTTGAAAATCGAAGACTTAAAGTCTTCTTAGAAGGGGACCAACAATTCCATTAAGATTGATTTTGCTTCCATCATGATCGAGTTCGCTTCCATTAGGATCAATTATTTCTTCATCGCGATCGAGTTCATGATATAGAGAATTCGAGATTAGACAACACGTCGGAAGAGTGGGGTCAAAGCACCCATGCGACATCAAGGTCGGAGTAAGTGGAATAAAGAAATCAGTAAAATCCTCTAAAACTGAGGGAGATATGGAAGTAGAATATTACATCATATTATGCTAAGATCTTTAATTGAGTTGTTAGGATTTATAGGATTTTTAATATATTTAAATTATTTGTTTAGATTTATTAGGATTTCGTTTAGTATTATAAATATGCGTCTCAAGCTTATTGTAAAAGACGTTGAATTGATAATAAACTTAGTCTCTTTCGTGTGTCCCTCTCGAGTACTACGTTCCCGCTGCGTCAGTTGGTAATCAGAGTCATACGATTATGTGGGTTTATCAATGATGTGATGCGTGTACGATACGGATGAAGAAATTGATTTCCTCTGGTCTCACGTGGAAACCACAGTCGATAGAATTTTCGATAGTTACTCCACAAGAGACATCCCTACACAGGTACCATTGCCGCCCCTGTCCCCATTTATTGCAGCTTTGATGGCCGCCTCCACCGTAATTGCACCATCCCTAGAGTCCGTCATCCACTATCTTAGATTCAATTACAACAAACACACCTTTAATTTCCACTGCTCGTCCACTAGAAACACCACAGTTCTCCCCCACACACACCACCACCCGTCCCTTACACCACCAGTCAATCCCTCCCACAATCCGATCAAATTTTTTTCAACTGTGAATCGTCTGCATCTGTTACAGTTGGATTTCACGCTAGGTTCAAGTGCATGCAACCGCTGCTCCTTTCTGGCCGTGAGATGCACACTGCATCGGCGCCTTCTTATAGGCTCGCGACAACCACCACCATCGCACCAGCGCCTCCCTGACCTATATCCAATCGGCGCCCAACACCGTTCATTGCCGCCCACCATATTTAACCCCGCCCCCGTCCCCGTCCCTGCCCCAGAGTCGGGCGCATCTTGTTCGCCCTAGCACGGCTGCTTGAAGTACCCATCGGTGCCCGACGATAGTAACAGATCCCCAATGACAGTGCCCCTTTGCTGTTAGACCCGCGATTGAGCGACCGTCGGTGTTGCCGCGACCTGTGGTCAGTTCTCCACCACCAACTGCAAATACCACCATCGCCGAGTTTTATTTGACAGCGTTGAATAGCTTCTGGCAATGCTTTCCGTGGACTGTACCGGCCCAATCGGGAGCAGACGTCCCAAGCCCAACCAAGTTTTCTGTTGGTCATTTTGTTTATTGTTTGGAAGACGTCCACACATTTGATCATAAAGCCCTAATTCTACACTTAAGATCCTTAGGTTCATCCCAAATTGGACCTTCAACTTATTTTAAGTCTTGTTTCTGGGAACTAACCTGTGGGCTGACTATACAAAAAAAAAAGAATGGATTATTTGAATTTAGTGAATTAATCGGGTTTGATTTTAATAATTATTAGTATTTTACTAATAATGATAGTTATTTTAATTTTTTTTCCAACAACAAGATATTATCTCAAGACATTGGGTCAAGTACGTACTGCTGACATCTTTGAAGTCAAATTTCATGAGCCGCTTACCTTTTATACTCTTTACGCTGATGTTGAACGTGTTATAGCATCTATTCTACTGCAAAAAGATACGGATTCCCGCAGATTCGAGAACGAATTTGTCGAATCGGGAGAGAATGATGGAGATATGGAAGTAGAATATGATACACATTATCATATAATAAGTTTTATTAATATTAGTCTTTATATTATATATGTTAAGTCTCTTATTTTAGTCAATTAAACAAATAGCCCACTGGCTTATGTTTCTTAGGGCTTAAGTTAGGGTTAGGGTTTGAGTTTATTTAAATAGTTGTTTTCCAGATTTCATTATCATCTTTTGATCAAGAACATTGTAGCAACTTCGGTTGTGGGCAGATGTTATCTCTGTGGCAGAGTGCAGCACTCTGTGGCCTCGTTTGAGGATTTTTAACTATATAATCATCATTATTTTTATTATTTGAAGTCCTTACTTCGTATCAATTGGTCCGACCTGCCATTTCCTTCGCCATGACTCTCAGCGCGTCCGAGAAGGAGAGACTCGAATCGGTGGAGAAATCATTGACGGAATTACAGTCGGCCATGGCCCGATCAACGACAACAATTGCTTTCAGCGCAAGCCGAATTAGCGGCGACACAGGCAGATATTATTGCGCAACTGAAGGCGCTCACCGTGGCACTTCCGGGCCACCCAGTGGACGTTGTGTCCTCTGCCAACCCCACAACGTTCTCACAAGCCATAGGGCCTGCCTTGGTCGCTATTCCACTACTGATGCCTACGAACCAAACATCACAGATCTTGAACGCATCACTCATGCTGATCCCAAGGTTTGTTCTCGGTCCTACTACAGTGCTCCCAAGGATGGGATGTTCACTCTTGGATGGCAGCGATCCGATTGCATGTTACACTCAAGAGAATCTATTTTTGATGGTCCTGTTGAGGAATTTAAAAGCGGATCTATTCGGGATTTACACTAAATATAAATTTAAATTTACAATTAATATCATAATTTAAACATAATGAAATCAAATAATTGTATACCCAACAACAGGTTTTGCATGCAAAATATATGAACAAATATAATCACATAAAGCCCTAAACATGCTGAACTAAGGGATTTAGTGAATTATACCTCCTAGAGAAAAAGCAGTTTCTGAGACAAAAGGCGTCCTTTGTTTCCTTGGTGAAAGGAACTTTCTGAGACAAAAGACATCCTACTTAAATGCTTTTCTTGATTAACCCAAAAGCCTTCTCAAGTATTTCCTTGTCCTTATTCGTACACCCGGTGGGAGGCCACACGAATAATCACAACACAAGGAAGAAAATATTTTGTTGCCCAACTCCCTCAAATTTTCGAAAATTTTGGAGTAATAATAATGTTGTTGAAGTCTTGCATCATCTCATATTTATAGTGAGAATACAAGATCTTGAATATCTTGAATATCTAATATTTTAAATCTTGATTATCATGAATATCAAATATTCTAATCTTGATAATCTTGAATACTAAATATTCAATTCTTGATATTTCTTTCTTCCCAATTTTCGAAAAAACAATATATATATAATTCCATGAGATCTTGATTTTATTAGATATTCTTGTATTCAAGATACATATCTATTTTTCATAAAATCTCCCATTTATTTAATGTATATATTATTTTGGAAAATCGTAATTATTTGGGCCCAAAATTATTTCTTTTATTTTAATCACCTTATTCATTGTTGGACATTTAATTGGGCTACTCGAGGTGCCTTTAGGAGAATTAAGATTGGACCTCCTAATGGGCCTTGAATTCTAACATTGAGCCCAATGTCATTCAAACCATTAACATTAATCTCACTCCACTATAGGATTAATGTTGCACTATCCATCTTAACCCATATTACAATCATATGGCTCCCGGTCATTATTTCCCGTGTTTAAGATTCTCTTGTCCGTTAATTAATCAAGCCACTGAACGCTTTAATTAATTTAACATCTTATCCTTGGAGTAAGGACAACTCTTCTTTATCATCATACCGGAAACAAATTCCACTTGCAAGATTTAGTATGACGAACGTTTAGAGCCCACCAAGGGGACTAATCATGCAAGACTTTCCAAGCACACGTTCCTCTGTATTAAATCTTAGCAACTGTCATGTTCTCAATGGCGTCACCCAAGATGCAAAGTATTGAGTCTTATTGACTCTCTACCCATAACAAATTAAAGTGCCACACACGGATCACACACAGTCCTATTTAAGGGACAGAGGTTTAGAAATAAACGACCACTGAGGTCTAATTCTTCATCCCATAAATCAGTACGGAAGAATTACCTCTCTGTAGGTCCTCTTCAATGCATCATCATGCACTAGTGCAATCCCTTGGTCAAGATAAGCCAATCTGGGATCTACACATCAACCGTTTACCAATGGGGTGTTCAAATCCCATCTAGGTTGTGAATTTAGTACTTGTTACAAGAAACTGATGATGTGATCTTGCGGTGAGTTATCAGGGGATCACCACATTTATCTATAGTGTAACTTGTATTATTATATGAACGGTTTGCAATAAATAAATAACATTCATATTTGTCTAAAGCACAGTGATAAAAGATTTATTTTAGATAAAGCTCAAAGATTCAGTTTAGTTATACAAAGTAAAAGCATACTTTCTAGTATAACCCTAACAATCTCCCACTTATACTCAAAGTCTGCTTTTAAGTATACCAGCATATTTATGTACTACACATCTCCTAATAATTTCTCCCACATATACTCAAAGCAGATTGGCAACACACTTGACTCCCATTCCTCCCACATGTCTCTCGAATGTACATAGAGGCAGACACTTTGTGAGAGGATTAACTAGGTCGTCTTCCGATGCGATCTCTGCCATATCTTCATCTCCTCTCTTAATAATTTCTCGTCTAAGATTGTATATCCTTAAATATGTTTGTTGGCCTTGTGGACTCTTGGTTCCCTTGAATTTGCAACTGCCTTAGCATTACATTGCCAGACAAATTCGGAATTTTATCCAAGTCCACTAAGAAGATCTTGAGCCAAACCGATTCCTTCACTGCTCCATAAGCAGTTACTTATTCGGCTTCCATGGTAGAATCAGTGATGCACACTTCACCATATCATGGCTCCTTCCCCAAACGAAACACATTACTCGAGGTAGATCTATATGAAATTTATATCTGATTGGAATTCCGAGTCCAAATAACCAACGGGGATTAGACTATCTGACTGATAAACCAACATTCTATCTCGAGTTCGCTTGAGATATTTCAGAATGTTTTTAAGAGCCGTCCAATGCTCTTTCCTGGGGTTACTTTGATATTGTGCTACCAAGCCTACGACAAAGCAGATATTCGGTCTCGTACATAGCATAGCATACATGAGGCTTCCAACTGCCGAAGCATATAGGATACCTTTCATGCAATCTATCTCGTCTTGTGTCTTCGGACACATCTCTTTCGATAGATGAATTCCATGTCTAAAAGGTACAAAACCTTTCTTGGAATTCTGCATGCTAAACCGTTTCAAAACAGTGTCTATGTATGAAGCTTGCGATAAGCCGATCATTCTTTTCTTGCGATCTCGAGTAATCTTGATCCCTAAGACATGACCGGCTTCCCCTAAGTCCTTCATATCAAACTGATTTGACAACCATACCCTCACGACTGACAACACCGCCATATTATTTCCAATGAGCAAAATGTCGTCTACGTATAGTATCAAGAATACCACGGTAGTTCCGACACACTTCTTGTACACACAACTCTCAAATTCATTTTGATAAAAAGCGTAAGATTTTATTACTTGATCAAAACATTGATTCCAAGCTCGCGATGCTTGCTTAAGTCCGTAGATTGCTTGCATACAAGGTGCTCTTGGCCTTTTTCAATAAAGCCTTCGGGTTGGCGCATATAGATTTCTTCTTCAAGACTTCCATTTAGGAAAGCTGTCTTGACATCCATTTGCCAGATCTCAAAATCAAGATGTGCAGCTATCACCAAGAGAATACAGATAGACTTGAGCATGGCTACCGGCGAAAAGGTTTCCTCATAATCGATCCCTTCTTTATGAGTATATCCTTTCGCCACAACTCTAGCTTTGAAGGTCTCAACCTTCCCGTCCGAACCTCTTTTTCTCTTGTAGACCCACTTACATCCAATGGGTTTTACCCTATTGGGTAGCTCAACAAGCTCCCATACCTCATTTTTATCCATAGAACCCATTTCGGCTTCCATTGCGGTTTGCCAAGAATCTGCATCATTGTCTTGGAGTGCTTCGTCGTATGTCCATGAGTCTAATTCATCTTCTCCGGGGACCAAGTCAGAAGACTCTCCCACGAACATGAATCTCTCGGGTTATCTCACAACCCTCCCACTACGACGAGGCTCCGGTTGTGTTGGTGTGTTGCATGGTACATCAACTTGTACCCTTGGTATAGGATTAGGCCCTCTTATTTCATCTAAGGTAATCTCACTTTTGGGCTTTCTATTGTTCACATAGTCTTCTTCCAAGAACTTAGAATGCGTACTAATTACGATTCTTTGGTCCTTGGGACTATAAAACATACCCCCTTTCGTTTCTCTAGGGTATCCTACAAACAACCTCAATTCTGAACGTGGATCCAATTTTCCGGCTTCCTTGTCCAACACATATGCCGGACACCCCCAAATTCTTATGTGTCTCAAATTGGGCTTACGCCCGGTCCACAATTCTGTGGGAGTTTTAGGAACCGATTTGGATGGCACCAAGTTTAGAATGTGAGCCGCTGTTTCCAAGGCATAGCCCAAAACAACTTGGGTAACTCCGAATAACTCATCATGGATCTGATCATTTCTAAAAGAGTTCTATTTCTTCGTTCCGCAACCCCATTTTGTTGAGGGGTACCGGGTGCGGTCAATTGGGATACAATCCCTTCATTTGACAAGTAGGTCAAAAATTCATTGCTGAGGGATTCGCCCCTACGATCCGATCGTAGGAACTTGATACTCTTTCCCCTATGTTTCTCGGCCTCGGCTTTGAACTCTTTGAATTTATCAAAGGTTTCTGATTTGCGCCGCATAAGGTAAACGTACCCATATCTTGAGTAATCATACGTAAAAGTTAGGAAATGCTCAAAACCTCCTCTAGCTTGAACCGACATTGGCCCACATACGTCAGTGTGAACGATTTCTAACACTTCATTAGCTCTATTCCCCTTGGCCCCAAAGGCCCTCTTGGTCATTTTCCCCTCTAAACAAGATTCACATGTTGGAAACGGCTCAACATGGAGAGACTCCAACAAGCCGTCCACCACCAACCTTTGAATTCTCTTTAGATTAATATGACCAAGTCTTAGATGCCATAGAAGTGTTTCGTTCATGGTTGAAGAAAATTTTCTTTTCTTAGAAACAGTCGATGTGTTATAAGAAGCATTTTGTGTGTGATGTGCACTTTTAATAGTATAAAGATTATTCACCAATGTTCCCAAACAGATGAACTCATCGTTTCGAAAAATAACAACCATATTATTAAAAGAAACTGAGTATCCATCAACGTACAATTTAGAAACCGAAATTAAACTCTTCCTAAAACTGGGAACATAAAGAACATCCTTTAATACTAAAACTCTATCTTCAAAAAATAGGTGCACGTCTCCCACTGCGACAGCCGCTACCCTCGTAGCATCGCCCAATGTGATGAGGATCTCATTCGCACTAAGTTGTCGGGTTTTCTGGAACCCCTGTAAAGTGAAACATATATGATCAGTGGCTCCCGTATATACGCCGCTAAACAAGTTTCAACAACAAGTGCATGGGAATTACCTTTCTTCCCGGCCTTCTTTGGCTTGGGACAGGCCGTCCTCCAATGTCCTTTCTCACTGCAGTTGAAACACTTCCCTTTGGTAGCTTTCTTGACCCCTCCCTCATTTGTCACCTTTCCCTTAGCTTGGTTCGGGCCTTTGGTCTTCTTCTTCTTCTTCTTCGCACCTTTCGGTGCGGAAGAAGTCAGACCGCTTGCCACTAAGACTTGAGTTTGGTGTCCCATGAGTGTCTCCGCCGATACCAAAGCTTGCAAGAGTTGTGCCAACGTGAACTCTTGATTATTCATCATATAGTTCAACTGGAACTGCTCAAAGCTTTTCGGAAGAGAATGGAGAACGAAATCAACTTGCGTTTCTGCATCATATTCCGCTCCAAGTACCTCTAACTTGTTGAGGTAGCCCATCATCTTGAGAACGTTATCCCTTATGGGCGTTCCCTCCACCATTTTCAGCGACAACATATCTCGCATGGTGATTTGCCTAGCCGTACGATACTGATGAGCGAACATCTCCTTAAGGTTTAGCATCATATCAGAAGCAGATTCCATGTCTTGGTGTTGGTGTTGCAACACATCTGACATTGAAGCCAAGATGGTACACCTAGCCATTTCATCGGATTTCATCCACTCCCTATGATATTCCCTTTCGGCAACATCCGCATCATCCGTAGGCGTAGGGGGCTTTGGGGTGTCAAGAACCCATTTGTGTTGTTGTGCGGTTAGGACAATAAATAAGTGACGTTTCCAATCAACATAGTTTTCACCTTCCAATTTGTTATCTTTAAGTATCGTAAACAGTGGATTAAAAGGAGACGACATGCTGAACTGAAATAAAACATTCATTGCATCAATACATACATCGATTCGCAAAGATTATCACAAAATTTCGATTATGCTTTGTATAAAATCTAAAAAAAAAAATACATAGCATAAATCGGCCGACATCTTAAAACAGTTCACATATGCCACGATGAGTGTGGACGTTTATGCAAACACATTTAAGCAAGTTACAAACAAGAACAGTTACAAACTTTTAATTTAAAAAATTAATAGTCTGCTCCCACTTGACCATATAAAATTGGTAGGGACTCCGATGGGGAGTAATAAAATGCCAATTTTATACCTAAGTATTAACCATGATTAAATACAGGATTATTACTTCGTTTTGAGCAAGCCACTCGATGGGAGGGTTAATACCGCCACTAATAATAATCCACAATCATCCTTTTGAGAATTCGTTCATGTGAACTTGTCTTTTGGCCTATCCGATAGGGAGAAAGGCGCTTGCCAATGCGTAGCCAAAAGACTTAACAAACAAATAAATCATGGAGGCCAAATAATTCAATTTTATTATCTAGAATAAAATACCGAATTATATTTAAAACATATTTAGTAATTTTCGGAGTTGAGATTTTTTTCATCACGATATTCATGCAATCAAATATTTAATCAAATTAAATAAATAAAGCATGCATCAAAACAAATTAAACAAATTGGCACGTTATATCCAATTGTCATGGTTTAATTTCTCGTTTTGACTATGAGATATCGTAATCATCTTACGTCTTCAAGCTTCATCGTCCGTCTCGATTTAGGTCCCACTCGACCGCAACAAAATTTCACAAACTTTATCTCCGGGCCTTAAAATCTCTGTTCTTCGTCTTCGATATCTGTTACAATTTATTTTATGAAAAATAAATAAACCTATCATCTAGACTAGTCTATTACATAAAAACATCCTAGTCTACCTGTGGATTTTCACACGGGAAAAATGATCCGAACGAATCCAATTTTAAAACCGCATCATCAGACATGCATGCATAAAAAAATATTAAATACCATGACAATTGGATACCTGCAAAAAAGATCTAGCAATTCTACTATCCAATTTCAAATTTAATATTAAACACTTAAATTACAATTTAACGTATAGAGCCCGAAACCGGCTCTGATACCAGTTGTTGGGGAATTTAAACGCGGATCTATTCGGGATTTACGCTAAATACAAATTTAAGTTTACAATTAATATCATGATTTAAACATAATGAAATCAAATAATTGTATACCCAACAACGGGCTTTGCATGCAAAACATATGAACAAATATAATCACATAAAGCCCTAAACATGCGGAACTAAGGGATTTAGTGAATTATACCTCCTGGAGAAAAGGCAGTTTCTGAGACAAAAGACGTCCTTTGTTTCCTTAGTGAAAGGCACTTTTTGAGACAAAAGGCGTCCTACTTAAATGCTTTTCTTGATTAACCCAAAAGCCTTCTCAAGTATTCCCTTGTCCTTATTCGTACACCCGGTGGGAGGCCACACGAATAATCACAACACAAGGAAGAAAATATTTTGTTGCCTAACTCCCTCAAATTTTCGAAAATTTTGGAGTAATAATAATGTTGTTGAAGTCTTGTATCATCTCATATTTATAGTGAGAATACAAGATCTTGAATATCTTGAATATCTAATATTTCAAATCTTGATTATCATGAATATCAAATATTCTAATCTTGATAATCTTGAATACTAAATATTCAATTCTTTATATTTCTTTCTTCCCAATTTTTGAAAAAACAATATATATATAATTCCATGAGATCTTGATTTTATTAGATATTCTTGTATTCAAGATACATATCTATTTTTTATAAAATCTCCCATTTATTTAATGTATATATTATTTTGGAAAATTGTAATTATTTGGGCCCAAAATTATTTCTTTTATTTTAATCACCTTATTCATTGTTGGACATTTAATTGGGCTACTTGAGGGGCCTTTAGGAGAATTAAGATTGGACCTCCTAATGGACCTTGAATTCTAACATTGAACCAAATGTCATTCAAACCATTAACATTAATCTCACTCCACTATAGGATTAATGTTGCACTATCCATCTTAACCCATATTACAATCATATGGCTCCCGGTCATTATTTCCCGTGTTTAAGATTCTCTTGTCCGTTAATTAATCAAGTCACTGAAAGCTTTAATTAATTTAACATTTTATCCTTGGAGTAAGGACTGCTCTTCTTTATAATCATACCGGAAACAAATTCCACTTGCAAGATTTAGTATGACGAACGTTTAGAGCCCACCAAGGGGACTAATCATGCAAGACTTTCCAAGCACACGTTCCTCTGTATTAAATCTTAGCAACTGTCTTGTTCTCAATGGCGTCACCCAAGATGCAAAGTATTGAGTCTTATTGACTCTCTACCAATAACAAATTAAAGTGCCACGCACGGATCACACACAATCCTATTTAAGGGACAGAGGTTTAGAAATAAACGACCACTGAGGTCTAATTCTTCATCCTATAAATCAGTACGGAAGAATTACCTCTCTGTAGGTCCTCTTCAATGCATCATCATGCACTAGTGCAATCCCTTGGTCAAGATAAGTCAATCTGGGATCTACACATCAACCGTTTACCAATGGGGTGTTCAAATCCCATCTAGGTTGTGAATTTAGTATTTGTTACAAGAAACTGATAATGTGATCTTGCTGTGAGTTATCCGGGGATCACCACATTTATCTATAGTGTAACTTGTACTATTATATGAACGGTTTGCAATAAATAAATAACATTCATATTTATCTAAAGCACAGTGATAAAAGATTTATTTCAGATAAAACTCAAAGATTCAGTTTAGTTATACAAAGTAAAAGCATACTTTTTAGTATAACCCTAACAGGTCCACCATACTCCGATGGATGATCGGATTCAACTAGCCCTTATTGCCAATGCCATTTCCATCAGAGCAATATTTTGGTTTCAATGGGTGCTTCTTTGGACAGTCATCCTTCTAAGCACTCGATTTACGTATGATCCGGGGAAAAAAATCAGATTTCATCAGCCTTGAGGACAAGACTGTTTGGACGGCGGGAGCATTGATACGCATTGTCATATAATAAATTTTATTAATATTAATCTTTATATTATATATGTTAAGTCTCTTATTTTAGTCAATTAAACAAATAGCCCACGGGCTTATGTTTCTTAGGGCTTAAGTTAGGGTTAGGGTTAGGGTTTGAGTTTATTTAAATAGTTGTTTTCCAGATTTCATTATCATCTTTTGATCAAGAACATTGTAGCAACTTCGGTTGTGGGCAGAGATTATCTCTGTGGCAGAGTGTAGCACTCTGTGGCCTCGTTTGAGGATTTTTATCTATATAATCATCATTATTTATATTATTTGAAGTCCTTGCTCTATCAGAATATTACATATTATTATGTTGAGATCTTTAAGTTGTTACGATTTATAGGATTTTTAATATGTTTAAATGATTTGTTTAAATTTATTAGGATTTTGTTTAGTATTAAAAATAGGTGTCTCAAACTTATTGTAAAAGGAGTTGAATTGATAATAAACTTAGTCCCTTTCGTGTGTCCCTCTTGATAACTACGTTCCCGCTGCGTCAGAAACTCAACCTCAAACGAAGACCCCATATCTAAGGTTTCTTGTGGAGAGAAGAAGATGGACATATTTTTTGGAAAATGATGTTAGTTCACAAGTCACCAACAACTCCAAGATTTTTTCTTCAAGTCACCTTATATCGTTCTTAATTTGTTTCCAAAAGAAATTGATCTCTCACTAAAGTAAGGAGTCAAGTGGCCTGATGAGTTAACTCACATAATTTGATTATTTATGAAATGAAAAACTTACCGTGTCCGTAAAAAAGAAAAGGAAGAAAGTTATATAGGGGGAGAGAGAGCATTATTTATGAATTCATTAGGTATGAATTTTGATACTATTACACGGTGGTTTTAGGAGAATGTGAACATGATCTATTAAAATCTTATATTTGTCAAGTTATAATTGGATGATTTGATCAAATACAAATGCAAGTTTACATAGTTGAGAATATGTAGCACATGAAGAAAGAACACTGTAATTTTAATCCATGAACGAATTCAGCAGTTCACAACAAAAAATAGGTCGGAAATGTTTTTCCTTCTTCTTCTGTAGAGGCTTCAACATCTATCCTTCCTGATCCCGACACGTGTCAATTACGATAAGAGTTCGATATGTCAAAAGATGCCTCTCTTTATTTTCTTTTTCTCACTAGCTTACATGATTAAGAATCCATTCATTAATGGCATCAAATCATTGTTTAAATACACTCATTCTTGCTTGCTTATGAATTAAGAAACTGCATACCACCCAGTGTCGGCCCCTTTGCACAATTTAATACTAGTAATTAGCACACCCATCGAGCTGCCATTAATAAATCCTGTGATTGCATGTAGGCAAGATTGATGAGAGAGAAAGGAGGAAGAGGAGAGAGAACCACTCATTGAGCTCGATTGCCAGATAAATCACAAGAAAAAAGGTCAAAGATCCCGTCTTTTTCCTTTCTACTGTTGCCAAATCCTCAAAATTGTTTTGTTTGTTTTTCTATTAATGCTTTCCCTTGTGTCCTCCCAGAAAAAGAATTCTTGGAACTCGTAGAGAGAGAAACAGGGGCGGCATGGGGTGCTGTGTTTCACAGCTTGCACCGACCGAGACCGACCCGGAAAAGGAAAAGATTCAAAACCAGGGGCGTACGCCGCCATCATCTATCCCTGCCGCCGCGGTAGCTGGTGGCGGAGCGGAGGCGGGAGTAGCCTCCTCCGGGGTTCCATCTTTTTCTGAGTTCTCCTTTGCTGACCTCAAAACTGCCACAAACAATTTCAGCGCAGATTTTATAGTCTCGGAAAGCGGTGAAAAAGCCCCTAACGTTGTTTACAAAGGACGGCTGCAAAACCGGCGGTGGGTCGCCGTCAAGAAATTCCCTAAGTTTGCCTGGCCCGACCCGAAACAGTTTGCGGTACTTTTCTTCTCTGTTACATATATATATATATATATATATATTATATACACACACATAATTCTATTGTATATGCATTTGTATTTGTATTAGTGATGTTGATATTTCTTAATTTCGTTAGGAGGAGGCATGGGGGGTGGGGAAGTTGAGGCACCGGCGGGTGGCGAATTTGATAGGGTATTGCTGTGATGGTGATGAGAGGTTGTTGGTTGCTGAGTTCATGCCTAATGACACACTTGCCAAGCATTTATTTCATTGTATGTGATGTTATTTAGCATTTGTTTTTATGCATTTCTTTAAATTATAGCCTCTAAGTTAGTATGATTCTCCGGCTTAAATGTTATCTGTGAATATCGGGTTTTCGACAACTTCTGTCCATTCCTAATGTTTTGTGTTTCGATGAACTTTTGAACTACCCTGCTGTGGTGTCAATAAGTTCAGTTATGAGTCGATATTTAATGAAAATCGGGCATTGAATTGAGTAGGGGAAAAACAGACGATTGAGTGGGCAATGCGGTTGAGAGTAGCACTTTATATAGCTGAAGCCTTAGAATATTGTAGCAACGAAGGCCGCCCGTTGTATCATGACCTCAATGCCTACAGAGTTCTCTTTGATGAGGTAGTAGTCTGGCATTACTGGCATTCATATGAAGTATGTTTTTCGTTAAAAATCTAAATCTTATTGAACTTTTCAGGACGGAGATCCCCGGCTTTCATGTTTTGGCCTGATGAAAAATAGTCGGGACGGGAAGAGTTATAGCACTAATCTTGCCTACACACCTCCTGAATATTTGAAAAATGGTACATATCTGGGGGTTGCATGCTTGCACTTATGCTTGATTTAAATCTATGTAACCTTATTTTGTGCTATTTACTATTAAGGGAAAATATGATTGCTAATTGAAACGTCGAAATGAAATTGGAGTCATTTAACTAACTGTTTAAGTCCAGTGAACTTTTAGGGAACATCTGCAAACTAAGTACTGTACGTTCAACCATTATTGCTTCTTATAGCAAGCATCTAGTCTGATATCAGGAAACCTGGCTTGTGCTTTCAAAATTTGATTGATTTCTGTCGAATGAGTTAATAAATTTCAAATGATTTGGTTTAATATGTGTATTGTAGGAAGGGTAACCCCAGAAAGTGTGATGTACAGCTTTGGAACTGTCCTCTTGGATCTACTGAGCGGAAAACACATACCTCCTAGTCACGTGAGTTGCTTTTAATGGAGCTTTAGTTTCTCAATCATTCATCTTCTCTCCATAATTGGATCCATATATGTATATATATATATATATTTGTAGTATAGAATATGTTTCGTCGGTCAAAGGGATACATTATCTAAATACAATTTCACTAATTGCATATTTTGGTATCTTTTGTTCCTTTACGAGGAATTGGGTCAAGTATGGACATTTTTTGAGGTATCTGCATAACTTCTCATAAAGGATGAAAGTTACTCTGGTGTGTTACGAAAGAAGTGATATTATATATGTTCCAAGAGTCCGAAGATAGTAGGTTGCGTATTTTCCATGTAATAAATAAATTTTATTCCTCGTTTATGATCCTGCATGCAGGCTCTTGATATGATACGCGGTAAAAACATCATACTTTTGATGGATTCTCATTTAGAGGGCAAATTTTCTACTGAAGAAGCGACGGTAGTTGTTGGCCTTGCTTCTCAATGTTTGCAATACGAACCTAGGGAGAGGCCTAATATAAAGGATCTTTTTGCTACGCTTTCTCCTCTACAACCAAAAGCGGATGTAAGTATCTCAAACTGCAATCTCATATCAATTGAACCTTAATTTTAGGAATATTACTACTCTTTTTGCCCCATGTATTTTCATCTTTATTTGCACATCGTCCCCTGTACTTTTCATTTCCTAAATTGTTTGCCTTTGCACTTCCAACTTTCTAATATCTTGCCTCCTTCGCTTACATTTTCTTATCATGTGTTCCTTGTGTAATTCTTTTTTATTGGAAGGGAGAAAGTGAGTAGAATAAACGTATGCAATTTTCAAAGTACAAGGAGAAAATTTAGTGAAGTAAAAGTATAAAGAGTTAAAATGTGTTTATCCAAAGTACAGGGTGCAATATGTAAAAAATAAAATAGTACAAGGAAGGTAATATTGTGAACTAACAGTACTTGAGTTAAAAGTGTTTGGTCAAAAGTACAAGGAGACATTTTAGTGAAGTAAAAATATAAAGAGTAAAAAATGTGTTTATCCAAAGTACATGGTGCAATATACTGAAAAAAATAAAAAAGTATGAGGTAATTTAGTGAAATAATAGTACAAGTATCTAAAATATATGTTCATTCAAAGTAGAGGGGAAATACGCCGAAAAAGGATCATTAGTGCTGCAAAAATATGATGATCATTTTGGATTTCAGGTGCCCTCTTATGTTATGCTCGGAATTTCTAAGCATGAAGAAGCTCCATCCACACCTCAGCGTCCGCTTTCACCCATGGGCGAGGCGTGCTCCCGCATGGACCTCACTGCAATACACCAAATTTTGGTCACCACACATTATCGGGACGATGAAGGGTCTAATGAGGTAATTATTACTCTTATCATTATAAGTGCGCGGTTTTGACATAAATGTCACTCATTTTGTCCTTTCCTCTTCCAGTTGTCCTTCCAAGAATGGACACAACAGATGCGAGATATGCTGGATGCTAGAAAGCGTGGGGATTTTGCATTTCGCGACAAGGATTTCAAAGCTGCTATTGATTGCTATTCTCAGGTCCGTCTTTTTAACTGATAAAGGCGCACTTTTTGTTCGAATTAGATTAGTACAATACTTAAACTAATGAAACATATGCAGTGCCATTAACAACATTTATAGTCTCTTTAATTACACTACCTACGTGTCGTTCATCTAGATACTGAACAAAAGTTCAACCGGAGATCTCTTGTGTTTTTTTCACTGCATGCAAAATATTCGTTTTCTGCTATAACATGCCGTGCTCTGCGCAGTTTATAGATGTGGGGACGATGGTTTCTCCGACAGTTTATGCTCGTCGTAGTCTGTGTTATCTGATGAACGATCAAGCTGACGTTGCCCTTCGAGACGCAATGCAAGCACAGATAGTGTATCCAGATTGGGCCACAGCTTTCTACATGCAGTCAGTTGCCCTTGCCAAACTGGACATGCATCAGGATGCTGCCGACATGTTGAAGGAAGCCACTTCTTTGGAAGAAAAGAGGCAAAAGGGAGGGAGAGTATCGTAATATATCCACCGTTGGATCATGGATTCATCAAGTTTGTAAATTTTTGAGTGACAAGTTAGTAGCTTTTCGTTCTCAAATCAAAAATGTATTATACAGCTTGTGTTCTTTGCAGTAATAGAAGAAGAATCATTCATCGCAATTATTTTTGGCTTGATGTGGAACTGCAAAATTTTTCACATGCTTCATAGTAGTGGCAACTTAGCTGTCATTTGTTCATGTTGGGAATGCACATTATGTATCCTCCTGTCAAACAACTAATTCCTCCGTTTTATATATAGAAAAATACACTTAATTCTTTATTTTCGTTTTTTCCTATAAATAAACTTTTTGTTTTCTTGTCACAGTTCAGCTGAGAGTCTGAGATAAGTAAATTTTTTTTAATAAAGAAAAATTATAAAATAGTTTAAAAAACTAATATTAATTATAAATTGGTTATGTTGTGCTAAAAATAATTATGTGTCTGTGTAAATATTTTGAACCAATTTGTAAATATGATCACTTTTTTTGAATTAATATATAAATGTATAATTTAATAATTCTACAAGAATTTGCATACTTTTTTTAATTTGGACGCTTTACATAAATTTGTATATTACTACTAAAAAAGTGCGGATTTACGTGTATATTCACAAAATTATACATAGGGGTGGCAAATCGTGTAATAGTGTCTTTTAGTGTCGATACGATAAGATACATGTCAACACGAACACGACATGATAAGATACATGTCAACACGACACGACATATGATAATGACACAAAAATTTATTATCAATTTTTAAAAAATAATAAATTAATAAGAACACGACATGATAAGGATGCGAAAATTAATAAAATTTTGATTTTATTATCAATTATAATAGTAATATATTTAATATTTTGTATTTAATATTTATTAACGTGCTACTATCAGATACATAATGCATATCAGATCATTAACAGACATAGATGTAAATGACGGCCGCGTAGGCACTTGGAGGCACTCGGCCGCCGACGCCAAGGTCAAAACGCCGAGAAAATTTTGCCAACACATTTGACACAGCCGAGGTCGCCTAGGCAGCCCCCGAGACCGTCTTGGCACCGCCTAGATGACAATTACTCTTCTTTTTTAGTTTTTATTTCAACTTAAAACTAAAAACTAAAATAAAATAAAAAAACTAATTTACTAAAAAGAAGTTCATTAAAAGTTGGACAATGTCGTATTATGATAGTTTTTAATATTTTGTTGACATGTTATATTTTGTGATGATTATTAACCATGTTTTAAATTTATAATTTATCATATAATGTATATTTTTATTAATATATGTTTCGAAAAAATTTAATATTAGTAAAAAAATAAAGAAAAATCTTGGCAACGCCTAAGAGGTCTAGTCACTTGGCGGCACTCGACCGCCCGACGACCGTCAAGTGTCATTTGCACCCTTGCTAACAAATTAACAGATTGATAATGTGTCATCTGTTAATTTATCATGTTTAATAGGTTGATACGATCGACATGAATACGAACACGATACGAAATATTTGTGTCCTTATTAGGTCGACACGATAAAGACACGAACACGATAGACCTAAAAACTAACCCGTAATTTTTGTATTATTTTCGTGTCGTGTTATCGTGTCATGTACGAAATTATCACCCCTATATTTATTCACATGTGACTATTTTATTTAAATGTATATAGTTATATATATATATTAAAGAAATTTGCAAACATCAAGTGTGCAATTTTGTTGGGGTGAATGGAGTATGTAAGTTTTATATGAAAGCTGATCATGAAACTATTTTAAAATATCAAATATTTAATTAAATGTATCAAAATATTAATTAAGAGTATCAAAAGTTGGAGTTATTAAAACCTATTACAATTATAAGATTATATCATTAAGTTCATAATATATAAGTGTATCATGAATTATTTTTATATAAAACTTTACCTTAATTTTTTATTTCATCTTTATTTTCGGTTAATATATCTTGTTTTTTTATTTGCAAATAAATGTGTACTAATAATTGTCCTGATAAATGGATAGACATGAATGAATATTTATAAATAATATTCATGGAAACAATATCCATGCGCAATATTCGTGCCACTCTTGTGTGAACTAATAAGTGATTCCAACTCATTATCTCTTATTCATGGACAATGGACTCTTAATCACTTGAGTTACACTACTTCATCACACTTAGTTGTAGACTTAAAGCAAGCATTCATACCATTAAATTTAGGAATAATTCTCTATCCATGCATTCTAATTTCTATAACACTTATTTTAACAGAGGTACACAATTTTTTCCATATTTAAAAACAATACATTATATTTCATAACAATATAACTTTGAGTCAAAGTGAGCCCTAGACACACACGCAATACACACACATATTAGTATCAGTACAACAGAAAGGATAGAGAGAAGGGGGGGAGGGGGGGGGGAGAAAAAGAGGGGGAGGGGGGAGAAAGAGAGAATGGGAAATAGGGTGTCGCTGTTGATTTCCACGCGACAGATGGTGGGGTCACTACCGTGCATAGGAGAGAGAGAGAGAGAGAGAGAGAGAGAGAGAGAGCAGGGCAGCACATACAGATGAGGGTGGAGAGAGAGGAACGGAGCGTACAGATAAGGCGCACGACGACCAGGGTAGTGGAGAACGATTGCACCACCTCCCTTCCCCTGAGAAGACCCTGTCAGAGAAGATAACATTGATTTGTCGAAGAAGATGACGCTAGATCTAGAGTTCCGCCGGAGTTGAAGAAGATGATGCTAGATACTGGGTTCCACCGCCTTCTGTCGTCTCCTTTCTCCACCATCTCTCTTCCATGGTTGCCGCCCTCTCTCGATCTGGTACAGGGGTATAGATGGACGGTTGAATCTGGTATAGGGTGGTCGTTGATCTGGTACGACTAGATTTTGACACTGATATGTGAAGAAGAAAGAAGATTAGATGCCCATGAATATGTGTTGTCAATTTTGGATATTTATGCAATTTTTATTGTGTTTATTGCAATAATTGCGTTGTATTTTGTAATGATTATGCAAAACTTTTGCTCCATTATGCAAAAGTTTAGTTCCATTATGCAAAAATTTTCTCAAAAACTTTTGCTTTATTATGATTTTTTTTTTCTATATTATGTAAAAAAAAATTGTTAATATGCAAAAAAATATGTAATTACATATAAAAAAATTAAATTCTGTAAAGGGCCAATTACAAATTGGTACAAAAATAATCATTATTTTCAAATAGGTATAATATGCAAAAAAATAACTCTATTATTTAACCTTTATTTACACTATTATGCAAAAATTTTGTACATATTTGAAAATAGTGTATTACTTTTGTATCAATTCGTGATTATTTCTCCTGTAAAAAAATAGAAAATAAATCTAAAGACGATAATGTTTAAGTCAGTAAAAAAAATATTTGATTGAAATCAGACCATGAAAAATAAATTTCCAATTCTAAATTTTAAGTTTTTTTAAAATAATAAATTAAAGAATGATAATAAAATTTTTGTATAACTGGAAGGCAAAAGACAATCAGTAAACAAAAAAAAAAAACTATTCAAATTAATTATAATTTAAAAATAAATAACAAAAAAATTTAAGGAAAAAAGCGTTAGACTGCTGCAGTCTGCAGATTGCAGGTTAAATGGAAATGGAGCCCACCAATTGTGTCTACTCTAAATAAAGAAAATGTGTACTCCCTCTGTTTCTCAAAAAAATGTGCACACTTCTTTGGACATGATTTAATGTCACATGTCAGAGGATATTTTGGGGTATTGTTAGTAGAGCTGTCAAATGGGTCGGGTCGGGCTGGACCTGGTACCGTTCCACCGGGCCCAGCCCCCGGACCGGTTCTATTCGGGCCACATATTTTCAAGCCCATCCTGGCCCAAGGCCGGCCACGGGGCTACCGGGCCCCGACTTTTTTTAAATTTTTTTTATAAATTTTAATATATCAACATTTGATTTCTATATTTATCTTATTAATTGATAACTTTGTATACAAATACTACTAAAATAGTAATAAAATTTTATTTAATTTGTCAAAAATAATTTAATAATTAAAATAAAACTCAAATTTCTATATAATATTTAAACAACTATAATTCAACAAACCTTAATAAACTGTAATACACAAAAATAATATCAAACAACAATTTTCTAACAATTCTTTATAAGCACACATTCATAAAAATTAAAACTAAAATTAAACAACTAATTCAACATACCTCTAATAAATTTGAATTATAATTCATACCAATATATATATGAACTTCTAATTAAATAAAATTACATTATCAAGATTTTAAATAAAGTATTGTCAATATTATCTAATTAACATTTTTAATAATACATATTAATTAATTGAGATAATATTTTTTGATTTAAAATATTTTTTGAGAAAGTTTCAATGAAAATGCACATATAAAATATTTAAGAAAATATAAAATAGAAAAAAAATCAAAATAAATATAGTATAACTCATAAGTCATAAGAATATAGTAAAATTTATAAAAGAAGTATTATATAAAAAATAAATTAAAAAAAAAAACCTACCTGGCTGGGCCGGCCCATAAAAACCGGGACAAACCTAGGCCGGGCCCAAGTGGCCCGCCGGGCCAAATAGGCCCGGTTCTTTTCGGGCCTATAATTTTTAGGCCCGTCTTGTCATTAAAATCGGGTTTTTTGGACCGGGCCCGTTTTGACAACTCTAATTATGAGGTCCTTTTATGAATAAAGTGAATATCTTTGGAAAATACATATGATATACTTTTCAAAAATATTTAATTTATTTATAAACGGACTTCACAATACCCAAAATATCTTCCGACATATTGCATTAAACCATATGTAAAAAAAAGATGCATATTTTTTATGGACAGAGAGAGTACTGATCTTAAAATAGATGCTTATATTTATATGCACGTGAAATTTACCCTTAAATTTATAAAACTATAAAATTCAATTTATAGTGTATCATTAATAAGTGATCACTATGTCATTAGTATTTACTTTTTTGTTTAATCTATTTTTATGATCTCATTCATGTATATTATATAATAACAAACACTATTAATGATGAATGAATTCTCATTTATTCTCATTTCCCCCAACCAAGTGGGCCCTTAACTCTGCGCATTACGTAATATCATTTGACAAAATCTGATACACAACAAGTTGAAAATTGTTGAGAATCAGTATAGATTTTTCCAGCTAACATATTGACTGTGCTGTCGAGTCACGTAAAATATAATTCTTAACTCTTGTTCTACTATCTAGTTGCAGTGACAAGAGTCGTTCCCACAGGGAGTAGGAAATCAATTTGTGAATTTATTATATTACTTAAAGAGTAATTAAAGGGGGTGGGGGGTTGTGTGTTTGGTTGACAACTAATTAAACGATCACTAATGCAAATAAAAGAACAAAATAAAATATGATAAAGAACAAGAAGAAAAAATAATATATTTTAACTCTACGTTCAGTATTCCCACAATTTATACTATCCTAATTAGAGCAAAAATTTCTACCATAAAAATTACTAAATATAAAAAAAAAATAAAAAAATGTTCGCACGCCGCGCCTTCCGTCCTTTCCCAAACTCACGCCGCCAACCCCCCCTCCCCCCAAATAAACTCATTAACCTTTCCCTCCCCCACCCCCACCCCCACCCCCACCCCCACCCCCAACTCCCAAATAAACTCATTAACCTTTCCCTCCCCCACCCCCAACTCCCGCTTCAGTAACATGAATAAGTAAAAATCATCAAAATGCAATCTTCCATCCCCAATTCAATTTAAATTAATTTTAAATTCCTGCCAACAATTTTATTTACTTGTTTTCTTAAGGTTTTTTTTTTTAAAATTATTGTGTATATTAAAATATACATTTAATATTATATTACAAATAATTATTTATACATATAGTAACACACGTTTAATTTTACAGTAACGCATATTTGCTCTTATAGTAACATACATTTGTCTACCAATTTGTGCTATGGGCAAATGTGTGTTACTATAAGGACAAAATATATTTTTATGAGAATAAATATGTATTTTTTAATTTATTCATCATCCATTTAAATCTAGATATATTGTTTCATGTAATAAATATGTTATTATATGAAAAAAAAATTATTTCTATGAAATTAAATAAATATTTGTGAATAGTCAATATTTGTTCTTATAATAACACACATTTTGCTCTTGCATTATGTGAAAATTTATTTATTCTATAAAAATAAATGAATATGTGTACAATAACAACATTTTATAAGATAGTAACACACATTTTCTCTAATAGTAACACACATTTATCTCTCTGTTTGTGTTACTATATGGGCAAATGTGTATTACTATATGAGCAAAATATATTTTTATGAGAATAAATATGTGTTTCTTAATTTATTCGTCATCCATTTAAATCTAGGTATATTGTTTCATGTAATAAATATGTTATTATATAAAAAAAAATATAATTATTCCTATAAAATTAAATAAATAGTTGTGAATAATTAATATTTGTTCTTATAATAACACACATTTTGGTCTTGCATTATGTGAAAAATTATTTATTCTATAAAAATAAATAAATATATGTAAAATAACAATATTTTATAAGATAGTAACATATATTTACTTTAATAGTAACACACATTTGTCTCCCAATTTGTGTTACTATATGTGCAAATGTGTGTTACTATATGAGCAAAATATATTTTTATGAGAATAAATATGTGTTTCTTAATTTATTCATCATCCCTTTAAATCTAGGTATATTGTTTCATGTAATACATATGTTATTATATTAAAAAAATAATTATTTCTATAAAAATAAATAAATATTTGTGAATAATCAATATTTATTCTTAAAGTAACACACATTTTGCTCTTGTATTATGTGAAAAATGATTTATTCTATAAAAACAAATGAATATATATAAAATAACATATTTTATAAGATAGTAACACATATTTGATCTAATAGTAACATATATTAGTTCTCCAATTTGTGTTACTATATGGACAAATGTGTGTTCCTATATAAGTAAATGTGTATTACTATACTAACATAAATTGAGAGCAAGTTTTAAAATTTATTATATAATATTATTTAATTTATTTTAAATTTATGACATTTAAAAAATAATAATAAAATTAAAATTTCCAACTATTTTGCATAATGCAAAATTTTAATTGGGTTGGGTCTGGTGTTTGTATCGGGGTGGGGGGGTGAGGGGAATGAATTAACATACCTGTGAGTAAGGCGCGCGTATGCGGTTAGGAGAGCAGGTGCGCGTGGTTTTTATATATATTTTAGTTTATTTTTGGAAAATTTTACTGTAGAAATTTCTATATAAGTTTTTGTCCTCTAATTAATCCCCTGACACTTAGTTAAATCGAATTAATTTATAAGATTGGCTAGTTAACAGACGCTCGTTAACTAACCTTGTTTAATCCTACAACTTATTGAGACGCTCACTAGATTTAATTTGATAAATGTGTTCATCCACTAAATTAATAGAAAGATTGGACTGCAAAATACGAAACATTCGCTTCACGTAACCCAAATCCGTATTACCCCTAGTGAATGGTGCATTATTTGTTACTCGTGAATATATCGAATACAATATGAATTATAGTTTATATTATAACTGTAGAATTAATTATAAATTAACCCAGCGGACCATTATTAAATTAATTACAAAAATCCTTAAACATGCAACTGAAAAATTCAAGATTGAAAATAAGAACATGTCACTAAAAATTAATTAAAATCCTTTAAATTGAAATAAAAAATAAATAATGACACACATAGTCATAGAGTCAAAAAAGATATAAATTGCAGCTACTCCACCCTCTTCTCCATTGTTGCTATGCGGCTCCAAAAAGAAAAGAATCCCTCAAAAGATTGCTGCCATGCCATGCCATGTACTAAATCCTTTCCTTCCGTTTCCAAGTTTTTTCTTTCCTTAATCCTCCAAGTGTGCAATATATATGTATGGAAATCAAATCTTTCTCCACAACTCAAGAATAATATATTAGATGCTTAGTTAATTTCTTTGCAACAGGCTTCTCTCTTTTTCCTTTTGTATGGGCTGATTTATTTCCTTGCCCCAACATGCACTCTCTCATCTTTTAGGCAAAATACACCATTTCATATGCCAATTGCCAATTAATTATAGTTCCCGGGTCAGCTTCGGTATTTTATCCTCAATTCACTTCTTCTCAAAATTAATTCTGCAATCCCAAAATTCAAAATAAAATAATTAAGGTGAATTGTATTCAATTAAACTTATATAAATAAAATAAACACATAAATTTAATATAATTGAGTGTAATAAATTGTCCACAAATAAATCAAAATTACACATAAATTCCAACTTATCGCATATTCTCTCTTAACCATCCAATTTAAACAAGAGTGGGTCTCATGTACAATATTGCACCGTGCAATATGCCACTAAAATGAAAATTTTCGAAAACTCGCAGGTCAATAGGGTTAAACTAACAAAATTCACGGATCTTAATCGGGTCGTGTCGGATTTGGAAAATTTTCAAATTTCAGAATTTTCTCTCCCAGTTGGTGATACTGCATGAGTAAATAAATGTTACTATAAGGTCAAATGTGTGCTATTGTAAGAACAAATGTTTTTTTTTACATATATTCATTTATTTTTGTAGAAACAAACATTTTTAATACAATATAAGAGCAATATGTGTGTTACTATAAGAAAAAAATATTATTTTTCATAAATATTTATTGATTCTTATAGAAATCATTATTTTTTAAGATGTAGTAACACTTTTTGTCTTAGAGTAACACACATATGTTCATGTAGTATACATTTTGGGATTGCCGGATATAATAAGTAATAACACATGTAAGGTATTATTATATTAACAACATATTATCAACATAAAAATCAATAAAAATGAAGAATAAATTAAGAAACACATATTTGTTCTAGTAAAAACACATGTTATCCTTATAGTTACCTTAAAAGTACAAAATTTTAATTTTTAAAGATGTAGTAACACACATTTTATCTTACAGTAACAAACATATGTCATGTGGTATACATTTTGAGACTGTCGAGATATAATAATACATGTAAGGTATTATTACATTAACAACATATTATAAATATAAAATCAATAAAAAATGAAAAACAAATTAAGAAACATAATTTATTCTTATAAAAATACATGTTATCCTTATAGCTACTTTAAAAGTACAAAAAGTTAATTTTTTAAGATGTAGTAACACACATTTGTCTTGTAGTAACACACATATGTTCATGTAGTATGCATTTTGGGACTGCCGAGATAGTAACACATGTAAGGTATTATTACATTAACAACATATTATGAACATAATATAAATAAGAAAATAAAAAATAAATTAAAAAACACATATTTGTTTTTGTAAAAATACATATTATCCTTATAGTTATTTTAAAAGTACAAAAAATTAATTTTTTAAGATGTAATAACACACATTTTGTTGTACAGTATCACACATATATTCATGTAGTATCCATTTTGGTACTGCCGAGATTTTTTTTTGAAAATTTCATTTGACACAGTTGGACCCGATAAAAATTCGCAAATTTTTAATTGGGTATATTATACGGGTCGAATTTGATGTAATATTGTATATTAGATTTTGTGTTTAAACAAATATAACCCCACATCATATTCATTTAAAAATTCACTTAAAAACTGTTATCAAGCATATTAAACAAAATAACAAAAGCATCACATTTCTCTGGAACGAGATGAACAACTGTGGTCTTCAAAATCATTCGCGAATATTTACTGTTGGAAAAATAAAATATTAGCCTTCGTTTAGTTGGGTAGTGAGAGTGGAGAATGAAAATGAATAATGATTAATGAGGACCTATTTTTATTAATAGTGTTTGATATTAATTATAATACATAAATAAGATTATAAAATTGATTAAATATAAGAGTAATAACTAACTCCACAGTGATTACTTCTAATAATATATATTATCATTCCCATCTTAAATTCATATCAAACGCCAATTTAAAAATTATACATAAAAATTAATTATCATTTTTGTCTAATTAATCCTTATACATTTGAATCAATCATCCATCTGACACATGTGAGGAGTGGTGGCTTTCTACGTAAGTCTTGTTAACCCAATATACATGACAAACCAATATCTTCCTCTCTTGATAATACTTAACAAGATTTCTAGCTTGCATCGACATTATTGATGGACACTAAGCATAACGGTAAGATGACTCTCTTTCTCAAAATCTTATTTACTATGTTAAATATACATACATATATACTGTATATTTTAATTAATATTTACATAATATAAAATATAGTCGAGAGAACTCTTCGTGTACAAATATCTTTTCAGTGAAAGTCGTAACCATTCGCTTTGTGACTCATGAAGTGGAGTTACAACCTTTTGGTATAACTCTTGAGAAAGAGTTGCAACCTTTCGATGCAACTTTTGGATATCTATATATACTCAAGATATGTGGAGTTCATTAATCACTGAAATAGTAGATTCAATTAATTGTTGAAGATTGAGAATTAGAGTTTCTCAATATAGTGAAAAGTCGAGTCTCTCTATATATTTTGAGTTTTTTATTTTATTAAAGCACTTATGATTTCTGCTTCTGAAATTTGTTAGAGTGTAACTATCGAATTTCCGTGAGATAGATTTTGTATCCTGGAAGGTCAATTACTTTTGAGAACCATTTACACCTATGTGAGAGGAATTAATACCTTTAAAGATAGCATCGTTTTTCGGTGTGCCTAGCCTATCATTAACTCCATTACCCACATATATACAACAATTTTAAAGGTATTAAATTTTCTACAATGGAGTCGATATTGGTTATTACTCAGTTAAATAATGGAGATGAATTTGAGAGAGATTAAACGGGCTCACTAACAATAAAGATGTTACAGCTCATATTATCAGGGAAGTTATCTTAAACTACAATTAAATTTATTTGAAATTATGGTATATGCATAGTCTTTGGCTAGAATACTATTCGTGCCGTTTCTGGAGAGCACTAATAATACTACTTTTATCTCAACTTTCTAAGAGGCATTTTCACAAACATTATGTATGCAGGAAACTTGCGAAAAGTTTTCATGATTAATTACTATGTGTCATTCTGGTGTATAGATGACTAAGTACCAGTGCCAGAATTCTGTATGTGGTATAGCAGTTCAAGCATGACTTCAAAGCACTGCTCAAAGAAATAATGGTGACCATGTTATGCTGGTTAAACGCGATGGTTCACAATGCTTCAGACGGAGAGAAGCAAAGCGATGTTCCGTACTTACAACATCAACATCGATAACCGATTGGCCCCGTCGTCGGATCAAGACCAAAATTGCGACGCCGAGACGTGGCGGAAGCGTCTTCATGGTCTAGGCGTCGGAGGAGACACTCTGCAACCGATTGAGACCGGTTTGGGCGTCGGAAAGGCCTGAAGCCGTGCCGGGCAGCGGATCTGACGGGCGGTGCTGGGCGGACTGAGCCACCGCAGATGCCGGCGCAGGTTATCATCGTCCGATGGCGGCAATGTGGGTTCACTGTCCATTGGCCGATATCAGTGTTTTGAATGGCATAAATGTCGATTCAAAGAGGCAACCAGTAGAGAAGATGATGTGCCTTAGTCCTTCTCAAATGACGACATCGATTGAAATTCTAGATATGATTTTGTGTACCAGACAGAACATGATGATTCATCATTCTGGAAAAGATGCAGCTTTTAGAGTGAGAAGAGAATTGGTCTTCCTTTTCACTTCTTTTCGTCAAGGATGCAAATGGCCCCCGTCAAGACCGCCTAGGCGCTTGGCCACCCCCAGCGGCCGACGCCTAGTCCAAATCGGCAGAGAAAAATGGTCAGGGTATTAGGCCCCGCCTAGGTGGCATTGGCCCCGCCTAAGCGGTCTTGACGACCATAAAAAATAGGCGGAAATGACGGTCACAAAGGAGGAGTAGATGGAGGTTTATTAAAAAAATTAAAGTTAAAGACAAATGTGATTATGTGAATAAATAAATATTAAATAAAACAAATTAATTAAAACTTAAAAGCTTAAATAAACTAAAAGAAAAGGAAAGAGAAAATTCAAAAAAGAAAAGAAAAGAAAAAAACAGATAGTGACTTCGTGAGAAAGTTGAACAACAATTGTCTTTAAATGTTCCTCTTAGTTGAACTACTTTTTTTTTTATCGGTAAATGTTAGTGGTTAGTAGTTAGAAGTTAGTTCACCAAGTCTCCATACACTCATATCTCCAAGCCAACCTTATATCTCCCTCTTATTCATTCCCAAGGGGAATCGAACCCGGGTCACTCACTCAAATGAGGAGCTCGATGGCCAGGTGAGCTAACTCACCTGGTTCTTAGTTGAACTACTTACTCCCTCCGTCCCAACTCTTTCTTCGTATTTTTCCATTTCGGGACATTCCAATTCTTTCTTCACACCTTAAAAAGGAAATAATTTATACTCACAAAAGTCAATAAAATATACTTTTTATATTTTATTATTTAACTTCACACTCACATACTCCAACTTTTCCTTAATATGTGTGCCCTGGTCTTTTTGAAGGAAGACCTGGGACGAAGGTAATATTAATTTTTTCGTATTATATATTCTGTTATTTTAGTATTCATTTAGAAGTTGAACAATGTCATTTTGTAATAGTTTTTAGCATTTTATTGACTTGTTATGTTTTGTGAAAAATGCATTTGGGTATTAATTATATTTTAAATTTATAATTTATTGTATAATGTACATTTTTATTAATATATGTTTCGAAAAAAATTTAAAAAATAAAACAATCTTGGCCCCGCCTAGGCTCCCGCCTAGGTCTCCTTGGCGCTTGGTTGTACTTGACCGCCCGACGACCGCCAGCGCCATCTACACCCTTACTTTTCGTTGCCTGATAGAAATTAACGCCACTGAAAAAAAAAAGTTGATAAACAAGTCTGCTTGTTAGAATTAAAAGGGCTTGTTAGATATGGCCAACAATTAAAGTTGCAGACTAAATTGGGCAAATTAGATTTTGGACATATTAATTCCATAAAATTTGAATCTCTCAATTGTTATTAGAAATTGAGTAACAAAATAAAATATGTTGCTTTATCTTTGTTGAAATTCAAGGATGTAAAATTATTCTGGAAGTATGATTAAAGAGAAGAAAATCACACTTGAGAATCTTCTAATAAAGTTTATATTGGAAGATAAATAAAGATCGTAGATATGGAGCTATTATCGATCGAATAAAGATGTCTTGATTGAAACCAACTCCATGTTAAGGTACAAGTGGAAAATTGGCACCTTAACATTGAGTTAAAAAGGCAATTCAATATTAGATATCGGCGAAATGGAAACTCGGATACATTTCAAAGTGCATAATCTAGAAATAGTGGGGGTGATACTATTTCGAAAGCTCCTAAATCTGCCCTATGCACTTTTATTTACCACAACAAGTAAATGTTGGATTTTTAATCCTTAATAGACTTATAGCTATGTGGGATGCGTTGTGGACATTCATGATAAGTCTACCTATGCAAGTAGAGAAGTGAGAGGCCGCTTCTTAGGGATTATATCGGTAAAATCCTAGAGTACTTGCGAGACCAGGATAAGCACAAGGCCCGATACAAATAGGTGCTGCAAAAAACAAAGAAGTAAGAAATCATACGCGACGAGAACCTGATTCCATTGGTTTCATGTTCAACCATAAGTTAAAGGCTAAGTTCACTTCATGGTTATTCGTTGCGTAAAACAAGTGCGTATTTTATTATTTTATTATATATTATATATGTAAATAAGTGGGGGATTGTTGTATATTTTAGTATTTACATAATATAAAATATAGTCGAGAGAACTCTTCTTGTATAAATATCTTTTCAGTGAAAGTCGTAACCATTCAGTTTGTGACTCTTGAAGTGGAGTTGCAACCTTTTGTTATAACTCTTGAGTAAGAGCTGCAACCTTTCGATGCAACTCTTGGATATCTATATATACTCAAGATATGTGGAGTTCATTAATCACTGAAATAGTAGATTCAATTAATAGTTGAAGATTGAGAATTAGAGTTTCTCAATATAGTGAAAAGTCGAGTCTCTCTATATATTTTTAGTCTTTTATTTTTTTAAAGCACTTGTGATTTCTGCTTCTAAAATTCGTTAGAGTGTAACTATCGAATTTGCGTGAGATAGGTTTGTATCCTGGAAGGTCAATTCCTTTTGAGAACCATTTACACCTATGTGGGAGGAATTAATACCTTTAAAGATAGCATCGATTTTCGGTGTGCCTAACCTATCATTAACTCCATTACCCACATATATACAACAATATATACATACATACAAATCTAACTCTAAAAATGCAAGTGTTTTTCATTCATGTGAAGTGCAATACAAATATGTGATTTTTTTTTATCGGTAAAAAAGATTTTTTTATAGAATTGGCACCAGAAGTACCAAATAAGTACAAGATTACAAAGGACCTCACGTTCCTAACTAAGGATACTAGTCTATTAATGAGAAGACCTTGTTCAGATCAAAAGGCCTGTTCAGGAATCCACTGAGTATTGTCAGGATGAAGATTCAGAAAAATGGACCAGACCAGCTGAGGCTAGACCAAATAAATTTAGGTCTGCTCGGCTGGTGTCAGGCTAGATCAGCAAGAGACGAAGTCGGTTGAAGTGAATCAGGCGAGCTCAGGTAAGTCGAGGTTAAGTTAGCTGATCTCAAGTCAGCTGAGTTAGTTCGAAGGCAGAATACACAACTTTGATCAGTTCATAAAAGATGTCCAGAAATAGTTTATTTTAAGTGAACGAGAGCTTGAAGGGTTTGAATTGGTAGATAAGATTCAGTTAAGTAATCTGTTACAACTGCTACAGTAACCAATATACAATAGATTCTCAAATGAACAGAATAATAGTCAATAAAGCTAATTCAACCATTGGGCTTGATTCATGTGTATGTATATGTGTGTGTGTATATATATATATATATATATATATTGCAAATTAACATTGTTCTCCATAGTTAAAAATTGAGAGTTCTCAATTGTGGGATACACACTTATCTTGTGAGAAAGAATTGAGTATTTTTCAGAGTTGAGTGAATTTACTGAATTCGATCTCAAATTGATTGTATTCAATAATTAATTTTTATGTTGATAGTGGAAGTATAGTCCTGATCCTTCCTGGACATAGGTCTTTCCAGGTAGAACCATATGAATCTTTTGTGCTCTTCTTTTCAATTTTATTTATTGTCTAACACCTTTCTTGTTCATCTCTTTCGCTCAGTTCTTGTTGAAAGAATTAATTGCTAATTAAATTCATAACAAGTAGCACCGTCTGCAGGAAACGAGTGAAAAATATGGTGATGATGAAACTTGAAGTGAAAAATTTTATGAGCAAAAATAACTTCAATATTTGAAAATTCAAGATGAGAGCTCTGTTAGGATGAAGTTATTATTGGAGCATGCCAATGAAGGCGGTCCGTCTTTAGGATCGTTGTTGGATACCAAAATGCATAAATATGAAAAAAATGAGAATTGGCACTTAAAAGGGCATTCAGATTCATTATCTTTGGAGATCAAAATATTAATTCCTCTAGTTTGTCTCTCAACCTTCTTTCATCACCAAGTGGATGACGAGCTTTCGAACAAGGAGAATAACGTCTATTTTTTTTATCTCTTTCCTCATACCCCATATGACGTCCATGTGCGGTTGCTGCTGCTATTTTCTTTTTCACATTTAGTATTAGGATTTTTGAGATAAGAATATCCCTTGTAAATAAACTCCAGGTTTCCATGGGCCAGAATAGGGATCCACTAAAATGCATAGGGTTTGAGCCCCTTCTAAATATTCTTATATTCTTCCCAGGACATAATTTGATATGAAAATATTAATTTTTCCTCTTAGAGAATTAATGATGCACTCGTGTCGTATCCAATACCGAAATAGGACTTCTGTTAGACTTTACAATTCCCCGCATTAAAGATATCACACGTCCATCAATTATTAAAGCTCCAGACTGCTTTAATGAATTAATATCTATTATTCCTTGAGTAGTACCACTCAACCTTATTGTCGTACGGATTAAATTCACCTGTAGAGTTTAATACGATAATTCTTTATGAGTTTTCTCAAGAAGACGTCATCAACCTGGATGACCAGGACATGGAAGTGGCAGACCCAAGATTTAAAACTGGGGATTCAATTGATAGATAATTTTTAAGATAAAAAATTTGTTCGAATTTGAGTTCAATAAATTTAATTTTAACAAATATCATTATTATGTGGATACAATATCACTATTATACATATTCACTATCTCTATTATAAAATTAAATATATTTTTAATAATAATATTAATAATATATATGCATAATAGTAATAGTAATTATACATAATAATGATACGTGAAAAATAAAGTTCATGTGAATTCACGTTCATAAGAGATACTCTAAATTATTTTTTATATATAAAATAAATATTTCATAAAATTTAAATGTAATTACAGTCATCTTCATATAAATCCTCCATTCCAGGGAATTTGCACCCCTGGAATTTCTTATTTTTAATTTTTTTAAAATAATAAAGTATTGTACATCTATAAGTATACAGTTATATGAGTATGTACGCAAATTTATATTTTTTTCTAATAGTGTGCAAATTTGTAGGGGACGTCTAAAAAAGAAAAGTACGCAAATTTTCGTGGGATAGAAGGAGCAATTTATAATACCCAAACACTTTAATAAATAATAAAGAATTTAAAAATAAAATCTTATCAGTTTTTTAAAAACTCATAAAATATTAAAACTTAATTATAAGATATTTTAAAATAATTTTTTTCAAATATCCCTTTATTTTTATTAACCATGTTAATGGAAAATATGAAAATTTAATTGAATAAAATAAGCATATTATTGAAAAAACTTAAGAAGTTGCACTCACATACGCACGAAAGCATAGTTTGACAATTTCCATCTATCTAAGTCATCATGAAGCAAAACTAATGCATTTATCTAATAATAATAATAATAATATATATATATATATATATATATATATATATATATATATACTATATATGGCAAAAAAATTGAAATGGGGTTACAATTGTAACCCCATGTCACTTATCAACGTCCGTCACTGGGATATCAATAGATTAATAAATAGATATCATGCAAACAATGTCACCATTCAAAATACGGAGTGTGTTTAATCTAACAAGATTCTCATCCATGGTAAATCAAAATAGTGAACAAGTGTCCCACTCATCTAAATATCACAATTATGGTTTAAAATCATAAGAGTCACCGAGACCTTTAGTTCTTCATGACAGTCAGAAAGAAGAACATGTCTAATAAGTGATTCATTCAATGCAACACAGTGCACTAGTATGAACTAATAACCAAGATAAGCCACATACAAGTTCATACTACAACTTAAACCAATAGTTATGTCCATAACTATCTAAATAGTGAATATTGTTTATATCATTTGATAAACCGACAATATAATTTTCTGTGCGACTACAAACCCACCACATCGTCTATAATATAAGATAAGAGGAAATACAAGCAATTTCAAAGGATGTAATGAAGTGAACAACTATTTATTTTAGATAACAAGAAAATTGAATATACGTATAAAAAAAACTCAACAAAAGTTCACTTTGCAGTATACACCTAAAATCTCCCGCTTATATTAAAGCTAAACTTTTAATATACACATAATGTCATAATAAAACTCTCATTTATACTCAAAGTCTAGCTGTAATACATAGCAAACCAAGACCTTGTACATGTTTCTCAAAGAATTTTATCGCCAGTATCTTTAATAAAGGACCAGCTATGTTGTTCATTGATGCAATCTTAACTACAACCACATTTTCATAATTTATGATGTCTCATATAATGTGGTACTTCTGCTCTATGTGTTCACTTGTTTTGTGGGCTCTAGATTCTTTAAAGTTTACCACTGCACCTACATTATCAAAATAAATCGTGATACACCTCAGCATACTCTGAGATACTCCTAAGTCCAATAAAAAACTACGCAGCCAAACAACCTCTTTTGCAGCCTCAGAGGTAGCTACATACTCGACTTCCATATTGGAGTCTGCAATGCATTTCTACTTCAAACTTCTCCAAGATATGGCTCCATCTCCCAACATAAATACATAACCCGAGGTAGAAGTCCTTTCATCACAATCAGCTTGGGAATCTGAATCAGTATCACCCAAAGTGATCATGTTACTGACTGGTACACTAACATATAATCTCGAGTTCTTTTCAAGTACTTGAGAATATGCTTGATCACAATGTCCTTGACTAGGGTTAGACTGATATCTTGCTACCATGCCGACTGCGTAGCAAATATCAGACCTCGTACACAACATCGCATACATAATGCTTCATACAGCTGAGCATAAGAAACCTTAACCATCTCTTCTATCTTCTTTGTATCTTAGGATACATATCTTTAGACAGAGGAACTCCATGTCTGATAGGTAGTAAAACCTTTCTTAGAGTTTTGCATGTTGAAACGAGCAATCACAGTATCCGTATAAAAAGTTTGAAATAAACACAACATATATAGTTGGAGGAAAATGCCCTTCGGATTGAAAAATACAAGGGCAACCAACCAACATCTGATAAATAAGATATTCTTCAATCAGATCGGTAAAACCATGGACGTCTACATAGAAGATATTATCATTAAAAGTGTCAAGAGAAAAGACTACTTGAGGGACCTTCCTAAGGTCTTCAGTATCCTGAGAAACTTGAACATGAAGTTCAACACAAAGATGGGTCAATTCGGGTTGAGTCAGACAAGTTCTTGGGATATATTGTCAGTCAGGGAGGAATTGAAGCCAATCCTGGCAAAATAAAAGCAATTATGGACTTTGCTGAACTATCAAATATAAAGCAAGTGCAGCGACTGGCGGGATGCCTAGCTTTCCTGGACAGGTTCATATTGAGGTTTGGAGACAAGAGTAGACCATTTTTCAACACTATTAAGAAGAATAAGTTCTCCTGGAATATAGAAAGTCATGAGGTCTTCCATCGCCTGAAAGAGTACCTGGCCAACTTAGATCTTGTCCAAACCTGTCCCCTGGCGAAAAATTATGTCTATATCTTGCCACTTCCGAGACAGGCCTGAGTGCAGTCCTTGTCCGGGTGAAAGTCCAGCAACATCTGCCATTATACTATGTCAGCCAGATATTACATGCAATTGAAATAAGGCACACTGCATTGGAGAAACTGGCATACACTCTAGTCATGAGCGTGAGAAAACTCATACCCTACTCTTTGACCATCAGGTGGAGGTGCTCACGACTCTACCACTCAGATAGGTACTCTACCAGTCCGACACCAATGGCCATCTATTGAAGTGGGCACTCAAAATAGCTCAATATGGCGTGGCGTATACCCCTCACACATCAATCAAAGCCCATGCCTTAACTGATTTCGTGGTCGACCTCACGTTCCCTAAGAATCCAACCAAGATAAACCCCCCTCCCCTTCGAAACTCTATGCAGATGGGTCATCAATAAGCACAAGTGCGGGGGTATGAATCATCCTGATTGGACTTGAAGGACAATGTTTCACCAATATTGTACGCTTCAGCTTTAGGGCAACAAAATCAGGCCGAGTACAAAGCCTTGATAGGAGATTTGGAACTCACAACACCCATAGGAGTCAGACGCCTACATATTTTTATGGACTCACTACTGGTGGTAAATCACTTGAAATGTGAATACGAGGTCAGGGACGAGCTACTAGCCAAATTCAAAGATCTAGTCGTCAACCTATGTGAAAAGTTCGAGCAGGTATTCATTGAGCATATACCCTGCATAAACAACTCCCAGGCTGACACCCTCTCATCTCAAAACTGGCGTTCTTTAAAGGAGCGGCCAACTTCACCTATATTAGGCTAACCGTGCTGCTTGACCCATCCATCAACAAATAAGAAGTGACGACACTGGTCGACATGATAATATGTGGATGACCCCCATCATGGTATATTTGAAGGATGGCACCCTCCCTGATAATAAACATCACAATTTGTGATATTCGACGATCAGCTCTACAAACGAAGTTTTAGCATGCCTCTACTGAAGTGCATCACCCCCGAGCAAAGAAGGAAGGTCTTAGTTGAGAGTCTGTGGAAACCACGCCGGGGGCGGTCCCTCACACGCAAAGCCAACTATCAAGGATATGTTTGATCAACTCTCAGAAAAGACGTCATTGTCTATGCTAAGGAATGCCTAGTAGAAGGCTGACGCTGTTTCTGTGCGCCTACGGATGGGCTCCAACGGAGGCCTTTCGGCGTGGGTCGACAGAGTTGCAATCGGTCACTTGTGGCTCTGTGATTTCAGCAGAGTAGGGCGGCGCGGCATAGTGGCTCTGGCTCTGCTAGGCGGTTGTTAGGGCTCGACTCCGGTGCTGTGATTTTGACAGAAACGCGACGTTGGTATGCGGGCTGTGTGGTGTTGCCGTTTAAGCGCTCGCGCATGACCTGCGGTCGTGCTACCACCGGTGGAGTGGTTGTGTGCGACGCCGGAGTGAAGACTGAAGAATGTACTCTGGCGGTTCCGTCGTGGCTTGATGGAGGTGGGAGGAGTACCACTGCGGCCACACTGTCGTGATTAGGGCTTGGGCTGGTGGTATCGAGGGTTTGAAAACCTAAAGGAATCAATCTTAGGAAAACCTGAATTAGGAATTTAGGAAATAAGGAAAAAAATAGAAGAAATTAAGTAGGAAAGGGCGGAAGTAACAACCCCAAACAACAGAAGTTGTTCTTTGTTTAGGCGTGATCACGCTTAAATACAAAAGCGCTTCTGTTAAATTTTTTTGAAAAAGGGCGAAGCGAATTCTCTTTAGGCGTGATCACGCTTAAGTCTGTATAACTTTAAGCTAATTTTTCATTTCTTCAACGGATTTTTTGAGCACTATCACACCTAACGAGGGAACAACACCTGCACAATCCAACAAAATTTAGTCACTCTTGACATAAAAACTAAACAAAACAACTAAAAAAAAAAAAAAAAAAGCAATTAAAATTTGGGCTACCTCCCAATAGCGCAATTTTTTAATGTCGTTATGCTCGATGAGAAACTTCATTTTATTCACGTGATAGGCGCAGAGTGTTCCTCCTTCTTCATAGCATCATCCTCATAGTCCAGAGAGTTTTCAAGGGGCACCATCAAATTATCCCTACAATTAAACTTAAACACTTGCTGCAAAAGTGGGTCAATGCAATGCATAGCAAAAATAGAAGTATCATTAGCAGGAAATTTAATGGGATCATGAATACTAAATCGAATGACTTGTCCATCGAATTCCATTGTGAGGGTTCCCTCACGAACATCTATCCTTGTTTGGGCCGTGTTCATGAACGGCCTCCCTAACAAAATAGGTGGGGAATCCTAGGCTTCGTCATTCGTATCAAACACATAAAAATCTGCAGGAAATACCAACTCATTAACTTGCACGAGCACATCTTCAATTACCCGATCTGGTTATGCATTACTATGATCTGCTAACTGAATTACAATCCCAGTTTTCCTTAACTCCCCCAAATTTAATGAATTATAAACAGAACGTGGCATAACATTTATCTATGTACCCAAATCAAGCACAACACGTTCGATTATATAATCACCAATTTTACAAGGGACGATGAACATACTTGGGTCCTTGCGCTTTGGTGGTAATTTCCTCTGAAAAATCGCAGACACTTTCTCCTATCATCACCTTCTCATTTCCTTTGAGTCTCTTCTTGTTAGTGCACAACTCCTTCAGAAATTTTGCATACCATGGTATTTGTTTGATTGCGTCAATCAATGGTATATTGATTTCCACCTTCTTGAATACGTCCAAGACTTGCTTATCTTTGTCCTCCTTCCATGCTTTCTCCATCCTAGAAGGAAAGGGTAAAGTGTTAGAATGAATAAAAATGGAATTAGGAGATTTTACCTCATTTTTGCCGATAGCAGGTTTGACACTGGGTAGCTTAGTGTCGTCGGCATCAGAATTTTCCTCGCCTCTAGATTTCTCAACCGCCACAATAGGTCCTTCAAGCTCCTTTCAACACCTCAAGATAATAGCACTAACATTTTTCGGGTTTAGTTCCAGTGGAGATGGCAATCTACCACTAAATTGGCTCTCCAAGCGATTCACCGTAGCGGCTAATTGACTCACTCGATTCTCAAGATTCTTGATGCTAGTGTGAGTTTCTTGCTGAAATTTCAAAGAGCTTGTGGCCAATGATTTCACTAAGTCTTCTAAGGAAGTGCTCGAACTCTGTTCTTCCATTGGCTTCTGAAAATATTGCCTTTGCTGTTGTGGTGGAGAAGGAGGTATTTGATCACCTCCTTGTGGGTTCCCATATCTCAAGTTGGGGTGATCTCTCCATCCCCGATTATATGTGTTTGAGAAGGGATTGTATTTCCCTCTCTGAAAGTGCCCACTATCCACAGCATTGGCATCTGCTTCAATCTCATCTAGCAAAATTCGGCATGTGTCAGTGGAGTGCTCAATGGTATTGCAAATCTTACACGGTACGACTTGTGAGCGTTCTGCAACGACTTTTCTAACAAACGAGGTCAACTCAGCTAATTGCTTTTCTAGTGATGACTTATTTCCATCGCTGATCTTCTTCAAAGGAGCATCTCGATGGCCAGACTGCTGTGAGTTTGCAGCCATATTCAAAATTAAATCTCTTGCTGCAGTGTTTGTCTTGTCCACTAGTGCCCCTCCACTAGCCGCATCAATCAAGTTACGATCCATCAATGACAATCCTTCATTGAAGTACTGGATCAAGAGCTGCTCACTACTATGATGTTGGGGGCAACTTACAACAAGCATCTTGAAACGTTCCCAATATTCATGGAGCATCTCACCATTCATCTGCACCACATATATCTTTTCTTATGTTCGCTGCCCTTGAAGCAGGAAAGTATCGTGCTAGAAAGGCTCTCTCCATCTCTACCCAAGTAGTGATTGAGCCAGGTGGTAAATAATAGAGCCAATCTTTAGCCATGTCCTTCAGTGAAAATGGAAAGGCCAACAACTTCGTTTGCTCTGCAGTAAGCCCTGTGGGTTTCATGCTCGTGCACACCACATGGAATTCTTTCAAGTGCTTGTGTGGGTCCTCCCCTATGTAGCCATTGAAGGACGGAAGTAGATGAACCAATCCAGGCTTCAACTCAGTAGTGCCTTCATTTCCAAGCTGTGTAAAGGTGATGCACAGTGGTTGTTGGGTCAGCTGAGGATTTGCCAACTCCTTCAATGTTCGCTCTTCAGCTATCTCGACTTTCTCTCTATCCAAGCTGCTGCTACTATCAATCTCCAATGAAAAAGGTAACTGCTTTGCAAGCTCTCGAGTCTCTCTCCTCAACCTTCGTGCTTCCTTTACAATTTCTGAAATATAAAGAAAATCGGTCCTGCGAGAAGAACGAGTTAACATGCACAAAATATGGAGAAGATTGTGAGAAGTAAAGAGAATATATTAACTAAAAAAAATTACTACGAAAGCTAATATAAAAAAACACAAAATAATTCAACACCGCTCCCCAGCAACGGTGCCAAAATTTTGGCCGTGCTGTCGAGGCACACAAAATATAACCCTTAACTCAACTCCACTAATTAGTAGCAAAGGCAAGCAAGGGTCGATCCCACAGGGAGCAGGAGATTAATTTGTGAATCAATTATATTAATCTAAGAATAATGTAACAAGAAGGGGTTTGGTTGGTAACTAATTAAACTATTACTAAATTAATGCTAATAAAAGAGAACAAAAATAAATGAAATCAAGATCAAGAGAGAGAAATAATATTCCAATCCTAAGTTCAGTATCCCCACAGTTTATACTATCCTAATTAATCCCGTGACAATCTTACTCCAATCTCAAATCTCTTCCCTAGAATAACGAGACTCTCAGTTAAACCGAATTAATTCTTAAGATTAGCTAGTTAAGAGACGCTTGTTAACTAACCCTATTTAATCAAACAACCTAAGTGAGATGCTCACTATATTTAATTTGTTAAATGCATTCAACTACCAAATTAATAGAAAGACTGGACTGCAAAATACGAAACGTTGGCTTCACATAACCCAGATCCGTATTACCCCTAGTGAATGGTGCACTATTTGTTACTCGTGAATATATCCTATAATAATTACGGATTATAGTCTATATTCTAACTGTAGAATTAAATGTAAATTAACGTTGCAGACCATTACTAAATTAATTACAAAAACTCCTGAACATGCAACCAAGTAATACGAAAAACTCAAGATATGAAATAAGAACACGTCACAAGGAATTAATTAAAAGATAATATAAAAGGGTTCAACATCCCTAGAATTGGAATATAAAGTTATTTAGCCACACATAGTCATATAGTGTACGGAAAATAAATTAAAAATCATAAAAGTCAAACTCGTGAAACAAAATCCATCGCAGCTGCTCTTCTCTCTTCCAGAAATTGACGTCTACATCTCTCTCCCCACTCTCACAAACCATGCGGCTGTTCTCCTTCCTTTGATTAACTTCTTCCATTTAAATATGCATGGTGGCCGACAATATTAATTAGGAAAGATGTCCCGGGCCTTTCTCAATATCCATATGTATATATTCATCCAAGATTTTGGTTGCCAGCATAACTTATGGCCTATTCCATATAGGCTTCCTCTAACAATTGCATGGCCCATTTGGATATTCTTTCTTTCATCCACAAATGCATGGCTGCGGCCTTAATCAAGTCTAGTGACCAACATATCTCTTCACAATTTAATTGCTGCAAAGCCCACAAATCACAATAAAAGAATTAAGATAGGATTTATTCCATTAAATTCATATAAGTAAAAAAATACACAATTTCGATATAATTAAGTGCAATAAATTGCCCTCTAATAAACCAAATTATCACATAAATTCCTACTTATCAGAATGCCACCAATGTCAGGTGCATGAACTGAATACACTACATGCCCTGAGCTCCTAACATCGATGCTCAGCCCTTGGCCATTCGCTCAGTGGGGCATCGATCTGATTGGTCCTCTACCCATCATAATAGTCGACTACATCACCAAATGGGCAGAGGCTGAGCCACTCACTAAAATTGACCAGATGCAAATGATCAAGTTCAGTTGGAGAACCTGATATGAAGGTTCGGGCTCCCACAAACTATCATCTCTGATAATGGAAAATAATTTGACGGGTTCGAGGTTAGGGAATTCTACGACAAATGGAAAATTAGGAAGATATTTTCAACTCCCTATCATCCCTAGTCCAACGGTCAGGTTGAGGTTGTAAATAAAATTATCAAAAAATCCTGAGGGCCAAGCTAGAAGAATGCAAAAGCAGGTGGGTGTTGGAACTCCCTGATGTCTTGTGGGCCTATCACATGACTATAAGAAACTCAACCAACCCTTTTGCTTTGGCATTTGGGACTGAAGCCGTCAACTATCGGAAGTGCTGATCCCAAATTACAAAACATCCCAAGTCTTCAGCAAAGAAAACGATTCGGTCCTAAAGTTAGATTTGGACTTGTTAGAGGAATGCAGATTGCAGTTAGTGTAAAAAAACTCTACCTACAAGCAACAGTCTGAAAGACATTTCAATTCTAAAGTCAGGCTCAAGAAATTTAAAGAGGGCAACCTAGTACTGAAAAAGACAAACGAGACATCCAAGGGAGTACTCGGTCCCAACTAAGAAGGACCTTTCAGGGTAAAAATTGTTAGGGTTATACTAGAAAGTATGCTTTTACTTTGTATAACTAAACTAAATCTTTGAGCTTTATCTTAAATAAATCTTTTATCACAATACATTAAATAATATGAATGTTATTTATTTATTGCAATCCGTTCAAATATAATAGTACAAGTTACACTATAGATAAATGTGGTGATCCCCGGATAACTCACAGCAAGATCACATTATCAGTGTGTTGCAACAAGTACTAAACTCACAACCTAGATGGGATTTGAACACCCCATTGGTAAACAATTGATGTGTAGATCCCAGATTGACTTATCTTGATCAAGGAATTACACTAGTGCATGATGATGCATTGAAGAGGACCTACATAGAGGTAATTCTTCCATACTGATTTATGCGATGAAGAATTTGTTGGTCCCAAAGGCAGGTTTTGATGAAAGACACTACACCAACTCCCCCAGGGGGGGGGGCCCCCCCTGAATAGACTTGATAAGTGCCAAAACCTTTTCAATTTAGGCTTATTATAAAATCAGCAGACTACTTAAACTAGTCTGGTTTTATAAATAGTGCGTTGTGTATTTAATGCGGAAACGTTTTTAATGAAAACCTTTTAGAGTAATTTGTGCACAAGTAAGAACAGGAAAATAAAGAACACAAGACACAAGGATATATAGTGTTTCAGACAAAAGGTCCTACTCCACTCTCCACAATCCAACTGGACTTGTGGGGCTCTCCACTAGCTTTCTCACTTACTCACTCACTCACTTTCAGAGAGTCTTGCTCTCTTACAACAGTCTATGCCAAAAGCAATCGACTAATCAACAGCTTCTACATAGCTTACAATGGATAAATATGAATAAACGGCTTCGAATACGAGTGAGAATTTTGACAGAGTTTCGGCAAGCTTGATCGCGTGATTATCAGTATTTGAATTCTTCACTGGTACTCCTTTCTCTAGGTTCAAGTCAACTAGCCTTTGGGATTGACTAGAGATTTGAAACACTATAATTTAGGATTAAATCAATTAGCGAGATTGATTTATCCTATCTTCCTTGATTCCCGAATATCTTCCAAATCTTCAATCAATCAAGTTTGTCCCCATGATTGATTGGTCTTCTATTTTGGGAATTTTCTCGTTGTCGCAAGTCAACCCTTGAGTGATCCCGTAGAATCTGGGTGGAGCACAAGACTTCAGCTGATCTGTCTCCTCAGCTGATGTACCGGTCTGCTGGTACATGGACCTCAGCTAATGTGCCGGTCTGCTGGTACGTGCACCTCAAGCTGGTATCTTGGACTTCATCTGGTGCCTCGGTCCTCATCTGATCTGGTCCTAGTCTTGTCTGCAACATGCTCTTCAGCTGATCTTAGACTCTTCTGAAATCCATCTCCAGACCGTCTGGTGTCAGCTGCTTGGGATTTCTATCTTCTGGTATCTTCTAAGTCTACATGGCCTTAGCTGGTCTTCTTTTCTATGAACGCTCTGGATCATCTAGGCAACAAGGTCTGTTCCCCCTCACTAAGAACCTATATAATCCTAAACTATTCATCAGCTGATTAACATGTTCAGCTGGTCCTATTACATGCTGAGTAGTTTAACATATCATCAAAATATCTAACAAGAATATCCTAACAGAATTAGACCCCAGTGGTCGTTTATTTCTAAACCTATATCCCTTAAATAGAACTGTATGTAATCCGTTCGTGGCGCTTTAATTTGTTATTGATAGAGAGTCAGTGAGACTCAATACTTTGCATCTTGGGCGACACCACTGAGAACTTGACAGTTGCTAAGATTTAATACAGTGGAACGTGTGCTTGGAGAGTCTTGCATGATTAGTCCCCTTGGTGGGCTCTAAACGTTCGTCATACTAAATCTTGCAAGTGAAATTTGTTTCCGGTATGATGATAAAAAAGAGCTGTCCTTACTACAAAGTTAAGATGTTAAATTAATTAAAGCATTCAATCGCTTGATTAATTAACGGACAAGAGAATCTTAAGCACATGAAATAATGACCTGGAGCCATATGATTGTAATATGGGTTAAGATGGATAGTGCAACATTAATCCTATAGTGGAGTGAGATTAATGTTAATGGATTGAATGACATTGAGCTCAATGTTAGAATTCAAGGCCCATTAGGAGGTCCCATCTTAATTCTCCTAAAGGTCCCTCAAGTAGCCCAATTAAATGTCCAACAATTAACAAGGTGATTAAAATAAAAGAAATATTTTGGGCCCAACTAATGTGTAAATTTTGATATATATATATATGTATATATATTAAATTAATGAGAGATTTTATGAAAAATAGATATGTATTTTGAATACAAGAATATCTAATAAAATCAAGATCTCATTGAATTAAAATATAAGGAACTATTTTCAAAAATTACAAGATATATATATCAAGAATAGAATATTTGATATTCAAGATAATCAAGATTAGAATATTTGATATTCAAGATTATCAAGATTTGAAATATTTGATATTTAATATATTCAAGATCTTGTATTCTCATTATAAATATGAGATGATACAAGACTTCATTATTATTAATTTGAAGAAGTGATTTTCGAAAATCACAGTTCTTGGGCAACAAAATAATTTTTTCCTTGTGTTTTGATTATTCGTGTGGCCTCCCACCGGGTGTACGAGTAAGGACGAGGGAATACTTGAGAAGGCTTTTAGGTTGATCAATTTGATTGTTGTTAAAAGCAAAGCATCTCAAGAAGGAGGCCTTTTGATCTCAACCACTTTGTGAAAGGGATATGTCTCAAGAAGGACGCCTTTTGATCTCAACTACTTTGTCAAATGACTCAAGAGGTATAATTCACTTAAAACCCTTAGTTCCGCATGTGTAGGGATTTATGTGATTTTATATGTTCATATATTTTGCATGCGAAGCCTGTTGTTGGGTATACAACTATTTGATTTATTTATGTTTAAATCATGATATTAGTTGTAAGCTTAAATATGTGTTTAGCGTAAATCCCGAATAGATCCGCGTATTTCCCCAACAAAAACATCCCAAGTCTTCAGCAAAGAAAACGATTCGGTCCTAAAGGTAGATTTGGACTTGTTAGAGGAATGCAGGTTGCAGTCAGTGTATAAGAAATCTACCTACAAGCAATAGTCTGAAAGACATTTCAATTCTAAAGTCAGGCTCAAGAAATTTAATGAGGGCAACGTAGTACTGAAAAAGATAAACAAGATGTCCAAGGGAGTATTCAATCCCAACTAAGAAGGACCTTTCTTGGTAAAAATGTGCCTGCTGAATGGGGCATACGAATTAGGGCTTCCTGACGGAACACCAGATCAATACCTTGGAACGCGTCTCACCTCAAGAAATACTTTCAGTAAAATAGCTCAAAATCCCTGAGGGGGCATGCAATCCCACGATTATAATTATACTAGTTGTGAAAAAAAATTCTCATTATCATTTCACTTTAAAACAATACAGGCGTGCGCCCATCTCACTGAGCCCTTAGGCTCAAGGACCCACGCTTCACCTGTTTAGGGTAAGTGATCGTCCAAAAAACCTAAAGTGTCCACTCGCTCTTAAGGCAAGATAAGTTTGAAGTCATCAGCAAGCTAAACATCATGCTTATGAACGTTTTCACAGTCAGGATAAGACGAGCTAATTATCTCACTGAATCCTGATACATTAAAATCTTTTCAAGTAAAGGCACATTTGCCTGTGTCAGGTTGGTGACCAAATTATCTCACGAATGCATGACTCAGGTGCCAGGGTTAAGGCGAGCTAATTATCTCACTGAACCCAATCTAATGTCCCAAGGAGATAATTCAGTCAAGATTAACTTGGTGAGCTAATTATCTTTTATAAGTTATCTTGATGATCAAGTTTCAGATGAGCTAATTGTCTCACTGAACTCGACTTCTCCAAACTCTTTGAAAGAGCACTAACACGACATAGTTAGCAAATTATCTTTCTTACAAACTATTGCCTACAAGGTACATGCGAGTTAATTATCTCCATGACCTGAACATTATATTGTTTCAGTTACAATTTGACAAATGATTCTTTTCATTTTTAACGAATTATACTATTGGGAAGCTCCTCCCCCACTGCACCAAGATATAGCTACCCATTACCGGCCAACAGATCGTATTCATTAGACCTATATAGTTCCGTGGGAGATTAGCTCTGACCTGCAACCCAACCAATGGTCAGTCTCCGCCAAGACCTGTCGCTGTGTTTGGACTCAGTGTTAGAAGAGGACTCTATCGACGATAAAATACTCGACCACTGATATTAAAGAAAAAAGTTGTAAGCATGTAAAAAATTACTAACAGAGTAGTAGGCTATTTGTAGATCCAACAATGGGGGATCAATGCATATTGTAAATGTTCTCCAATTAAATGCGGAATGACTTCAAGATAAATATAGTGCAGCGTATCTTGGTGAATCCTGGAAAAAGCAGCTGTTGCTTCTACTTCTCGAGGAACTTCCTAGGAAAACGACGGGGAACAATTACATGAGAAGTTGAGAGCCCAATAAAATCAAGCCACGTATAAAGCAAATGGCACCGCCAGATATTTGGGCAAAAATCCCAATGGACATACATCCCCAAAGCGCCACTGAAGGGCATAAAGCCAGAAACAAAACAACATTCATGATCGAAAAACCTAAACCAAGGATGCCAAGACCAAGATCTTGGGAAGATACAAGGAAAAATTGTAAGTACCTGACGACAGGAATCCGGAGTTGGGTAAACACACTCTACTAAACCAGCTCTTCCCTAAAAAAGTTTAAGTAAAGACTTGGGGAGCAATTGTTGTGGCAAAAATATTCCTGAAGTTATTGGGCCTAGTCCGTATCCAAGAAAGTTCCTTTAGGCGTGGGCCCATAGAGCCCTGTCCATCGCAAAACAGACATTAGGGCAGTCGAGAATCGGGCAGACTCACAAGAGATCCTCATGCGGCCCTGAAGGAAAGAACGCGGATCCTGAGTTCACCTCACGCTCAGGGATAGAGTCCCCGAACAACAGTGAAGTCAGGCGCATCTCCCAAAGGCGCGAGAATTCTTACCTGACAAATAGTATTCATGCTAAGGAAATAAGATCCATTACAGATTCAACATCTCCACTGAGATACGGTTCCTTTATGAGACGAGACAATTGTTCCATTATTTCTATAAATAGTTAAACATGGGAAGTTACCTTAACACCCACGATCTTTAGGCTATGACCTAACGTGGGCACGAAGTAAGACATGACATGAAAACATGTACACTAGGGTTTTATCTCTAAACATTATAAATACAATTTTCTTTTGACTTGCAATAAATACAAGATGCAGCATATTAAAGTCCTAGCCCGTACACATGGCTAGACAAATCTTTTTGTTATTCACTTACAGTTTATACACTGTCGTTCATTATGGCCCACTACAATTTCTTGGAACAAACACACCCAAGTGCATTGAATGCCCTTGAATTTTGAAAAAAAATATCCCAAGCAGTAATTAGTAATATCCAAAGAAGCAATCAACAATGCCCTACTAAGTGATCAGTAATACCCCATAAACTAATCAATAATGTATTAATTGCAAAATAAATAAATAAATAAAATACATTGTTCAGCGGTATGTTTTTTTTTAAAAATACAATTAAATTTAAAATTAAACTTAAAATCAAAATGTATGTCATGTATTTGAGTGCATATAAGAACTGGTGTTGCAAATAAAGGTTGTGTTTAATAAGTATGAACAATAAATCCATTTAATAATTATAGTTTGGTAAATGTTGGAAGAATTCATTAATTATGGGTGATTATGTGGCTGATTTAGATTGAGAACTCCTCCAAACAATAATCAAAATAATATAATGATCTTGATGTAATAGGAAAGTGGAGAGAGAATAGAGAGAAAAAGTGTGGGGAGGAATTTCTTATATTATTATATTAGAATCCCCAAAAATGAGTACAAATTGCCTATATATATGTTTGCATGTGATGAGGTGACATTAATTAAGCTTAAATAGGTTAATTAGGTGACAAGTGTCCTTACACTTGTCACTTTGCCACCTTTTATGCACTAATTACATGTCTTTTGACTAATATGTCCTTACTAAGGACTCTACTAGCTGCTGCTCCCTAGTGGAGGTAGGGTGAGCTCTTTATCCTTGTATCATTTGGGCTTAATTGTCATGCTAAGTGGTGAGCGTGTATCTTTGGCTATGTCTATCTTCTCCTTGTCCGTTACAAGTCCGCCCCCTTGTTTGCCTTTGGTGGGCCATCTGGATGGTTCACATCTCTTTGAGGTAGTCCTCTATGGGATTACAAGTTCGCCAGTAAGGTGGTTACCCCATTCCATTGGTGGGCTCCCATGTGATATGAGCGAGCAATGAGTCAAGGTGACTGAGTAGGTTGATAGCAGTTTGTATGACGTGTGCTGGTAATTCACGTGAGCTAAGTGTCGAGCTGGTCCCACTGGGCGAGCTGCTTTGCCTTGATCTCTTTTAATTATCCTTCTTTATTCTACTTGCTTTAGGTCGCCTATCAACATTTGCCCCCCTAGCTTACCTATATACTATCTTGCCAATATATATGTGAGCTATTTTGGGATTATTTGGTCTTCATAACGAACAAATTTCATGCTGGTATCTGATTCTTTGGACGAGTTAGCGAGCTACCTTCTGGTAAATTAGAGGTCCTATGGGCGAGCTAGCAGGCTATGCCCTACTGGAGGCGAGCTCGTGGCATGGATAAAACCTCATCCTGAGGCGAGCAGAGCTTCTCTTTGGGTGAGCCTAGAGCCGGTCCAAACAACCGTCATCCCAGACCTTAAAACATGTAGCGCAAGAAATGAGGTGTCAGTTACCTTTTATTACGTCATCCCAGACCTTAAAACATGTGCCCATTATTGCAATACTTATAAATTTTTGCAACTTCTTCCCTGAGAATTTGAAAACCCCCTAAACCGTCTTCTTCTCCTTTTAAAAAGAGAAGAATAACCTCAATTTCATTTTTTCATAATTCACGATTTGCAGAGCTTTTCTTTCATTTTTCGGGCGCTTCCTAATCATCTCCTCTGACGAGTTTTCAAAGTTTGTGTTAAGGCAGTCCATCTCCATAACTTTTCTTTCTTCTTCTTCTTTGTCATTTTCACATTTAATTTCTTGTTTTAGAGGTTGGCTTGAGCATTTCAACCAACCCTCACTTTTTTCAGAAGCCTTCAAATAATTTTCCGACCATTGAAATTATGTGTTGTGTCCCTTTGTCATTTTCTCAAAACCTCTCTCCCTTTAATATTTTAAAATCATCATGTCTTCATCCTCCTCGTCTTCAAGCCGAACTGTTTTAGATTGAACCCCAGGTAAAAGGCTCATGATTGATGAGGAGCCCATCCCCCAACTCACTCCTATAATCATTGAATCGGACCAAGAGGAGGCGAGCAACACATCTTCCAACATTGAGTCTAATGATAACGAGATCACCGCGACATATTTGGAGTTTATTAATTTCCCTACACCGGCCGTTCCTGAGCACAATATCCCTATTGCAGTGGAGCATGACCTTGACAGGGATTAATACACGGAACAATATGCGGAAACCTTTCCATGCTCCCTTGAGTCCAAACGAATGTGGTAGGGGCCACCAACTTTTGGGCGAACAAGATTGAAAGTATCATCCAGCACGAAATCTTCAAATTTTATTGGATGGATTATAGGATTCCCTTGGACATCCAAATGTACGCCCCCAGCCCTTGCGAGCGAGCTGACTCTCCTCTTCCCGAATTGATGGCCATTAACATGTACACCCTCAATGCTAGATTAACACTGCCCTTGCATTCTATATTTGGTCGGTACCTTCCTGACATAATGTCGAATGCTGGAGAAGCTCCAAGTGGTCTTCTTTATTGAGGCTTTTGACCACGATGTCATCCACGTATACTTCTGTTGTATGACCAATATATTGATTGAACATTTTGTTGACCGGCCTCTGGTATGTAGCTCCGGCATTGATGAGCCCAAATGACATCATTTTCTAGTAGTACATGTTTTTGTTGGTGTACAAGGTTGTATACACCTGGCCGTTTGGGTGCATCGTGATTTGGTGGTAGCCTGCAAAGGCATCCATAAATGTCATTAGCTCGTGACCTGCAGTGTTGTCCACCAGTTGGTCGATGTGTGGCAGTGAGAAATTATCTTTCGGGCAAGCTGCATTGAGATCGATGAAATCAATGCATAGTCGCCACATCCCATTTGGCTTTCGGACTAGTATCGGATTAGCGACCCACTACGGGCATAAGGCCTCCGGGATAAGCTTGTTGTCTAGTAGCTTCTTCGCTTTGGTGGTTAGAGCTTCGTACTTATCTGGTCTGTATTTCCTTCATGTTTGTTAGACAGGTTTCCTCATGTGGTCGATGTTTAGGCGATGACAAACATGTTCGAGTGGGATTCCCGTCATGTCTTCACCGGACCAAGCAAACACATCCAGGTTGGATTTTAAGAATTCCTCCATTTTACTTCTGTAGGGTTCTTGCAGCTTAGACCCCTATAAAAAGTTCTAAGTCTTTTCTGTTAGGATCCATCTGGATTGCTCTAAGTTCTTCGACTGGGGTAGCTCATCTCTTTTTATCTTTCCAGTGGGGATCTGAGATAGGCCTTTCCAAGTCAAGGTCGTTGTCCATCTGAATCGGTTCATACCCCAGTCTGGCTTTGGGATCTGTGTCTGCAACTTCTTCGGGTTGGTATGGTTATTGATTTGTTTCTTCCCCGATAATCTGATGTGGGTCATCAATGTCCATTGGAGCAGGTTTTGGAGTAGGACCCTATGCACTAGTTTCTTTTGTGGGATATTCCCCTTCTTGTTCGTACACCAGGACTTGGGTGACAGACTTCTTAACCATCAACAGGCATTTTCTGGCATTCTTTTGATCGCCCTTTACTGTACCTGCACCTTTTGGGATTGAGAATTTTACACAGTAGTAGTAGGTGGATGAGGCGGCTTTAAATTCAGAAATAAAGGGCCGGCCAAGGAACCTGTTATAAGAGGGCTGTTGGTCTACAACCAGAAAGTCTATCAATCTAGTCAGTCTCTTTTCCGGGTCCTTGACTGATACAAGATTGACTGATAACCTAATCATTCATAAGGGGATGGTTAAAGCTTCTCCAATCCCTACTATTCTATTATTAAAATCCTCAATATATGACTCATAATCCCCTAACAGATTTAGAGTGCTTTTGAACAGTATGTTGGTGTAGGCTCCAGTGTTCACATATAGGTGGTGGACCTTTGTATTCATAATGTTTGCTCTTATCACCAACGAGTCATTGTGAGGGGTGAGGATTCCTTCGAGGTCTGCTTGTGAGAATGTCAGTTCGGCAGTGGGTTTGGAGTTGGCCTTTGTTCCCGATCCCACATCCTGTACTTGGTGTATATCTTGCAACTCCCCGTTTTTCTGTCGTTTTGAGGGTGGGGGTTTTCCGTCATTAACTCCACCAGCTGGCCCCACCTGTTCTTCCAATATTAAAATCTCCCTATTGGGCTTTTGCGGTGCAGGTGGAGTGGGTGATCCTCATCTGATTTGACGGTTTGGACGAAGGTCTTCACCATCTTCATCATCCTCATCCTCATCCTCTATCTCTTCCCGCCTGGCTGACCTTTGTCTTTTTCTTGGAGCTTTTTTTACGAACTCGACCAACTTGCCGTCTTCATAGAATTTTCATAATTACTTTAGTAAGTCACGACATTCACTGGTGAAGTGACCTATGCTTTGATGGTATATGCATTACTTGTTTGGGTTGAGCTTGCTCCGGTCTTGTCTGATTCTTCGGGGCTCATTCAACATGGCTCTATCCTTCACTGCTTTAAAGACTTGGTCCACCGACACTGTTAGCACCTGATTCAGTTTTTATTTATACTCCGCACTGTCTGCAAAAGACTACAATTTTTTGCAGCTTTATAAGTGCCCCCAGACTTCTTGCCCCATTTATTTTCTTCAGTGTCCTCTCCTATCTCTTTTTGGAGTGCTTCCTGCATGGCCACATATATACCGGCTTTGTTCTGGAATTCTGTGTACGTCTTTGGGCAGGACAGATGCATCTCTTTCCACAAGTCTGTCCCTTTCTTCAGTCCTGCCCTGACTGCCACAATCTTGGTATCCTCACTGACCGACTCTCCCTTCAGTAGGATCTTATCAAACCTCTCCAAGTATTATTGGTCCGTCTTCTCACTCCCCTGATATATATTGGCCATGCAATATTTTTTAGTGAGGTATGTACTATACCCCGAGAAGTGTGAAAAAAATTCTTTTGTCAATTGTCTGAATGATTGAATGGATCCGGATATCAACAACGAGAACCACCTGTGAGCCCGGTCTCCAAGAGTAAATGAGAAGTTCCTACATTACGTGACATCTATTGCCCCCATGGAGATCATATAGTCCGAGTATTTTGAAATATGAACTTTTGGGTATGACTCGCCTTCATATAATGCGATTGTTGGGAATTGTATTTTCTTCTGAACAAGAGCTTTAAGTATGGAGGAAGCCAGTGGGGATGCCTTGAGTGTGGTAGAGCTAGCACCATCATTTTTTATTGCACTTGCTCGCACAGCTCTTCAATTGCTTTTTTTAGCGTGACCACCTCGTCATTGTGGGACACTTCATGTTGAGGCTTTTCAAGGACTGTAGTTCACGTATGAGCTTGACCCCATAGTCCCTCACTCTGGGGTGACCCAGTGGTGACTTGCTGGAACTAATGTGCTCCTAGTGGGCCTAGTCTGTCGGAAGCTGGTCTCCGAAGCCTTTCATAAACCAGTTTTCTTGTTGGTAGCTCAGCGATGGCAATTTATTGAGGTGCTAGTGGCGGCAGTAGAGAGCCTTGTGGGTTTTCAATGGGCTTCCTCCAAATCCTATCTTGTATATTGGCTCGTGGCCAGTCCGTGGTAGACCCTTTAACTCGGCTCTCAGTTCGCCCACTATGGGATCCGAGTCTATCGCTCATTTCTTTTTCTGGCGGCATGTGGGTGGCGAGCTTGCGCGCTGCTTGCTCGCCTTCTAGCTGGGAAGCCCGGGAATGCACTGTATCCCGCTCGCAAACTGTCCTAGGGGGTGTAGGTTGGATAGTAGGTTGGAGAGCTGCGAGCTGCTGCCTCTGAACCTCCTTTAGCAGGACTATAGTTCGTTCTAGCTCGTCTGGGTTTTGTAAGATGGATTGCACCACTGGGTCTAGTCCGTCATTGAGTGTAGTGGGGGTCACCATCTGAGTTGAGCTTGTGTCACTGCTCGAGGTTGCGAGGTTTCACCCTCAACTTGGTTCCCACGAGTACCACGCCCTTTCCAACTCCTGGTGGTAGATGATGTGTAGGAATTTTCTTGTGACATCTTTTAAGTGTTCAATAGGTTTTCCAGTATGTTTTCCAGCATGTTTCCATCAAGGATTTGTTGGGAGTACTCCTCACTAGCCTTGCATGTGAGTGATTTTCCAATTTTATTGGATTATCAAGCATGCATACATTTAGAGTTTCCTTCTTAGATTTTTACAAATTTCTGAGATTGAGGTGAAAACCTTCAAAGTGTCTTCAGAAATTGATGAACTTTTTCAAATGTTCAAGGTGTTCTTGAGAAATGATGAACACCTCCAAGGCTTCTTAATTTCTCTCTCTTTTAAAATCAATCATTGGTTCGGACCCTCCTTCTAGCCCCAAATTGATGGAAGAATTCCTTAATTATGGGTGATTATGTGGCTGATTTAGATTGAGAACTCCTCTAAATAATAATCAAAGTAATATAATGATCTTAATGTAATATGAAAGTAGAGAGAGAATAGAGAGAGAAAGTGTAGGGGGAATTTCTTATATTTTCAGATTAGAATCCCAAAAAATGAGTACAAATTGCCTATATATATGTTTGCATGTGATGAGGTGACATTAATTAAGCCTAAATAACTTAATTAGGTGACAAGTGTCCTTACATTTGTCACTTTTGCCACCTTTTATGCACTAATTACATGTCATTTGACTAATATGCCCTTATTAAGGACTTCACTAGCTACTGCGCCCTACTGGAGGTAGGGCGAACTCTTTATCTTTGTATCATTTTGGCTTAATTGTCATGCCAAGTGATGAGAGTATAGTTTTGGCTATGTCTATCTTCTCCTTGTCCACTGCAAGTTCGCCCTTTGTTCGCCTTTGGTGGGCCATTTTGATGGTTCACAGCTCTTTGAAGTGGTCCTCTATGGGATTACGAGTTCGCCATTGAGGTTGTTACCCCCTCCATTGGTGGGCCCCCAGGTAATATGAGCGAGCCAGGTGGCGAGCTACGGTGCGAGCTGACTGAGTAGGTTGATAGCAGTTTGTATGACGTGTGGTGGTGATTCAGGCAAGCTAAGTGGCGAGTTGGTCCCACTGGGCGAGCTGCTTTGCCTTGATCTCTTTTAATTATCCTTGTTTAGTCTACTTGCTTTAGGTCGCCTATCAACAGTAAAGTTTTGTATGAAAATAATTCATGATAAGCTTATAATAAACCAATTTTAAAGTATCAAATATTTAATAAGGAGTATAAAAAATCTCATCAGATATATCAAATATTTGGGTCAATGATATTATGTTACAATTGTTATAGATTTGACTGACCCTAATTTTTTATACTTTTGATAAATATTTTAATATACTTAATCAAATATTTAATACTATAAAATAATTTTATTATAATTTTATTATAAATTACTTTCATATAAAATCTATTCTTTGAAATTTTTGTCTGCTAATGCATAGTTAACAAGCTAGTAGATTCACCCCTAAAGAAATTAACAAGCTACTGAAGCTAGCATATTTAAGGTCGCTCGTAAGATCATTAATACCTAAAATAGAGGTTCATATTGTGAAATTTGTCCTTCATTAGTCACTATTATTTAGTGTGCGTTCCAATTTTTTTTTTTTTTACATTATTTAAATTTTTTAGGGTACACTTATTTTAAATTTTTCAATAAGAAATAGAATGAAAATATGTTTCTCATATTTGATTTTATATATATATGTTCAATGAATGCTTGCTGCAATAGTGTTACATATATCATTAAAAATAATTTCTAATTAAAAAAAAAATAAAATAATAGAGAAACACTTGTGTACAAATTTCTACCGTAGAAATATCTATTTTTGAAAAATTCGCGGATCTAAACCGGGTCGGGTCAGATTTGGACATTTTTTACTAAAATTCGCGTAACTTGTAGTTCCAGATTTTTTCGCTCCCAGATATGTTACAATTTGGGCAAAGACGTGTTACAATTAGGCAAAATATGTGTTACTAATTCTTAAAAAAATAATTTTTTGTACCTTTCAAGTAACTATAAAGAAAATGTGTATTTCTGCAAGTATAAATATGTGTTACTTAATTTATTTTTTATTCTCTTTGTTGATTTATGTTAATAATATGATTTTTCGCTCCCAGATATTTTACAATTTGGGCAAAGACGTGTTACAACTAGACAAAATCTGTGTTACTAATTCTTAAAAAAATAATTTTTTGTACTTTTCAAGTAACTATAAACAAAATATGTATTTCTGCAAGTATAAATATGTGTTACTTAATTTATTTTTTATTCTGTTTGTTGATTTATGTTAATAATATGTTATTCATGTACTTAATATATCATTTAATACCTTATATATGTTATATAAAATATAATATATATTTTTATAAGGATAAATAAATGTTTGTGCATACAGTAACACACATTTGATCTTGCAGTAACACACATTTACTCTAATTGTAACACACATTTGTAGTAACACACATTTACTCTAATTGTAACATACATTTACTCTAGATGTAACACACATTTGCAGTAATACAAATTTACTCCAATTGTAACATAAATTTGCAATAATACATATTTACTCTAATTGTAACACATATTTGTTCCTCAATTTGTGTTATTATATGAGCATATATGTGTTACTATAGGATAAAATGTATTTTTATTAAGAATAAATATGTGTTACACATACAATGTAATATATACATGTGTTACATTGCATGAAAAATATTTACTTCTACAAAATTAAATAAATATGTGTAGAAGACAACATATAATCTAGTTGTAACACACATTTTGCCTTAAAGTAACATGCATTTGTCCCAACTGTAACATACCTGGGAGCGAAAATCACAAACTGCGCGAATTTTGTAAAAAACTACTCAAATTCGACCCAACCCGGTTTAGACCAGCGAATTTTCAAAAATGAATATTTCTACGGATCTTAGGTCCGTAGAAATTTGTATATAAGTGTTTGTCAAAATAATAATTATTGATTGTGATATGAGACGTTAATTGAGGAGGATGATTTAAAAAAAAATATTCATGTATATATTTTATTTTCCTTAATTATTTTAAGTATCTTATTTATTCTTATTAAGGAATTTCCAAACGAAACCCCAGTCTATTTTATATTACTGATGCCATTATTCGGATAGTTTTGTCTCTAGTTGAGACTAATTAATTACGTTTATTGTTATTTAATATGTGATAATTGTATTTTAGGTAAACAAAGACAACATTTCGCACTCAAGCAGCACAATAAAATAAGCAACAAGAAGCCAAAATAATTTACTCGCAGCCTAATGGATTAATTAAGAAAAAAAAATGTCTGTTTGAAATGAACCTATTTATAATAATTTAAATACATTGTATCGTACAAAATATGTAAAATTGATTCAATTTTGATAAATTTGATTGATTTAAAGAAAATACGAAGAAATATGTAATGAGAAATACTTCATTCATTAAAAAAAAAAAAAAGAGTATTAACTGTTAAGTCAAACTAATATTTGTCATTATATGAGCTCATTCTTTTTTCAAATTAATTTATACTTTTTTTCCAATTTTTGTGATTTGTACAATTTTGTTGATTTTGCAATTGATGCATCGAAATACAACTATGATCGATTCTAAAATTATTGAAAATTTAGTTGATGTATTAGAAAAATTAAAAATTAGTGCTAATTAATCAATCCCATATCTTTAAGCAGACACGTATGGATTAGGACTAGAACGTTAATTAGGTACTCGTATTCAGCAACTTTTTTATATTTTATATATATATATATATATATATATATATATATATATATTGTTGCAAACCTGTTGGAATTTATTGTTCCAAATATATAAATGTGAACTATGTAATTTTTAGGTCTAATAGTTTTATTATTAAATTTACAAATATATTAATTAAAGTATAACATTTTTAAAATTAAGTTTATTGTATTGACTATTAGCGGGATATTATTGAAATTAAAATATGGAGTGTTTACAAAACTTTAGTTTTGGTTTATAAGCCTTTTATGTTTCTTAAGATTTTTTTTTATACTCCTTTCGTTGCAGGGGAATTTGCACCCTTGAGATTATATATTTATTAAAAAAAAATATTTTTTTAAATAAAATTGTGGCATATAAATAAAAATGTGTATAGTTATTTGAGTAGACACACAAATTAAATTTCTTTTAACAGTGTGCAAATTTATGTGGGACATTCAAATGAGAAAATTGTGCAAATTTTTAGGGAGTAATATTAAATTACAATTTGAGAAAAAAAAGTAATTTTATTTGTATAATAACTAATATGGTTTTACACCGTATACGTATTATCAATTAAAAAAAGAAAAGAAAACTTGGTCTTGTTTAAACAAGGCACACGCACACACGTCACAACATTTGATATTTGAGAATGACAGCCACTTTCCCATATTGCTTTTTATCAATGCATGATATAAATTTTCTTTTCTCCCACAAAACATTGATGATATGAATGATAATATCAGATGACTTTTTTTTTTTTTTTTTTTTAATCCCTGCGTGACATCTTGCCTATAGTCATAACCAATTAGCTTATAATATATACCTGGTATATATTATGAATTATATAATCAATCCACTGACATGATTTTCAACTAAGAATTAATTTTCATGATTTCTTCCTCAGTACCTTATGTTCACAGATATTATAATTTATGATAGATCATAAATGCAGAGTTTACCAAAGCAAGCTTACAGGCCAAGCGAAAAATCACTGATTTTTAAAATTTAGAGAATTTTATAATTTGTGTTTTTTGAATTTTTAATTAGATAGGTTTTTAGAAAAGAAGAAAAAATAAAAGTAGAAAATTATTGGGTGAAGTAAAAATTATATAACAACGCAATATTTTAAATACAATGTTGCACTCCGTGCAATATAACCAGATAAAAATTCGCGGATCCTTACCGGGTCAAATAAAAATTTCAAGATAAAATCTCGGCTGTCCCAGAATGTATACTAAATGAACATATGTGTGATACTGTAAGACAAAATGTATATTACTACATCTTAAAAAATTAATTTTTTATACTTTTAAAGTAACTATGAAGATAATATGTATTTTTACTAGAACAAATATGTGTTTCTTAATTTATTTTTTATTTTTTATTGATTTTATGTTGATAATATGTTGTTAATGTAATAATATCTTACATGTTTTATTATATCTCGGCATTTCCAGAATGTATACAAAATGAACATTTTTGTGTTACAGTAAGGCAAAATGTTGTTACTACATCTTTAAAAATTAATTTTTTATACTTTTAAAGTAACTATAAGGATAATATGTATTTTTTCAAGAACAAATATGTGTTTCTTAATTTATTTTTTAATTTTTTTATTGATTTTACGCTGATAATATGTTGTAAATGTAATAATAACTTACAATTGTTACTATCTTGACAGACCCACATTTTAAAATAATGATTTTTTTGTACTTTTAAAGTAACTATAAGGATAATATGTATTTTTATATTAACAAATATGTGTTTCTTAATTTATTTTTTATTTTCTTATTGATTTTATGTTGATAATACCTTACATATCTTGACAGTCCTAGAATGTATAATACATGAATATATGTGTGTTATTGTAAAACAAAATGTGTGTTACTACATCTAAAGAAATTAATTTTTTGTAATTTTAAAGTAACTATAAAGATAATATGTATTTTTACAAGAACAAATATGTATTTCTTAATTTATTTTTTATTTTTATTGATTTTTATGTTGATATAATGTTGTTAATGGAATAATATCTTACATGTGTTATTATTTCTAGGTAGTCCCAAAAAGTATACTACATGAACATATGTTTGTTATTGTAAGGCAAAATGTATGCTACTACATCTTAAAAAATAATTATTTCTATAAAAATCAATAAATATTTATGAACTAATACTTTTTTTTATAGTAAGACTCATATTGCTCTTATATTGTATTAAAAAAAGTTTGTTCCTACAAAAATAAATGAATATATGTATAAAAAAATTGTTCTTACAGTAGCACACATTTGACCTTATAGTAACATAGATTTGCCCATACAGTAACATCAACTGGGAGCGAAAATCCTGGAATTTATAAACTACTCAAATCCGACCCGACCCAATTAAAATCTACGAATTTTGTTATTTTAACACTATTGACCCGTGAATTTTTAAAATTATCATTTTTAAATCAATATTGCACAGTGCAATATTGTACATAAGACACACTCATATAACAATAGTTGTTTACGTGGATTATTTATAAAAGGATGAATTTATGATTTAAAAATATATTTTCAAAACTTAAACCAGAATGAATTTTAAATTTTAAAATTCAAATCCAAAATTTTAAATAAAAAAGAATATACACCAAGGGTTTGAGATATTATATCCAAATACCTAATAACAATTAGTCAATTACTGATATTTCTAGAACAAGATGAATATATAATTTTTTTTCCATTGTTTCTATGGTGTTAACAATGTTGCGGTTTGACTGTGGACAAAATGAAATAATAATTTGAGAAAAAATGATTATAAGGGTAATGATTGGTATATGGAATTGAATGACAAATATCAACCCACACTGCCAAGCCCACCCTCATATGAATTGTTTGGGTTGCCGCAGCAGGACACGTCTGGGTATTGCTCTGACCTGAGGTCCGAGGTCGAGCTCCGCTCCTATATTGTGTGGTTTTCAAACACTTTTAAAAATCATTTTTATTTTGAATAAATTGATCTTATCAACTTCAGAAAAAAAAAAAAATTCTACATTTTTTAAAAGAGTTTGAAAACAACTTTATAATACTCCCTCAATCCCAGGACTAAAGTAGTCCTGGGCATGCGAACCAAGGAAAGTAAGTATATTAGTATAAAATTTTATAATAAAATTAAAAAAATATTTTATTAACTTTTGTAAGTGTAAAAAGTTTTCCTTTTAGGTGTGTGAAAGAAGTGTTGAGATGTCAAAAAAAGAAAAATGTGAAAGTAGTTTTGGGATGGAATGAGTAAATTTTAGACAAAAACTGATATGAACTCGAATTCATCGTGAATTCAAATTTATCTATTATCACTGTCATGTGTATACACTATCACTGTTATATATATTCACTATCACTATTAAAAAATCAAAATATATTTTTATAATAGTGATAGTTTACATGAATAACTGTGATATTGATTACAAATAACAATAATACGGGTTCATGTGAATTCCAGTTCACAAAAGACATACTCTAAATTTTAATATTTGTATATAATAATATATAGTATAAATATAATATGTTCCTTTATTTCTCATATTTATTGATATATATATATATATATATAATGTGTAAATAATTCAGTTTATTGTATTTTTTGTCAAATAAAATATAATATGATATATTATTTCAATTAAAAAATTTATGATATTAATAATTTAATGTGAAATAAATTTATAAATTAATATGCTTCTATTTTTTTTTACAATTAAGATCTTAATTTCATGTTATATATATATGTTGCTTCGATCCATCCATTGTCATTTGTAGTTTCAAATAAAATGATCATTTAATTTGTTCCCTATTACAGATTAATATATTTTTTTCAAAAGTAATCAACATTCTATTAGAAAGGACCATTACCTAAAAGCTTTTAACGTAGAGTTGACCTATTGTGTACAATTAAATAGTATAATTAATGCATAATTGTTATGTTTAGTAAAATAATTAATATTTTTTAAAATGAAAATTTTGCTAGCTACTCATGTCTGACCGCTAGACCCAACCTCAATTATTAGATCCTTTATATTTATTTTATATTTAATTCTTGTTTATCACTACGTACCCAACCTCAATTATTAGATCCTTTATATTTAATTTTTTATTTAATTCTTGTTTATCATTCTTTCTATCCGTCTTCATTTAATATTTAATGTACATATGCCTAATTGAGTCAATCGCTTGAACACCAATCAACAAGTAAATGTGATAATAATTTTTTAACTGATACAAATTAATATAATATTTAAATTTATCTCAAAATATATAATAAAATGTAACTAAGTGCTTAAATTTAAAGTTTGTGCACATGCATGATGCATATGACATGCACCTTGTTTAATTATGTTATTTGGCAAATTGATAAACAAAAATGGTAAATGATATAGTATTAATAGACTACTCCCCTGTGCCTAAAAATATATTTGTTTGGTTTTAACAAGTTTTAGAAAAAATATAGATAAAAATAAATTAGATAAAATAAAAATATTTTGAATATTATGTAATTATTGTGATTGTTTGTGAATATAAAATTAATTTTTTTTAAAATAACTAAATGATGGTATGAATGGTGAAATTTTTTTTTTTATTAAACAGAAAAGACTAAACATAGGTTTTGAAGAATGGAGTGAGTATAATACCAGATTATATAGAATAGTCAACGATTTAGTGTTGTATTATGGCAATGAAAATCCTATTGTAGAGATAGCTTTTTCTGTATTAAGCTATTAACATCGTTACCATCTTTTCATATTATCAAACTATTTTGAAAGCTACCCGAGTTTTAAATAATTCACACTTATTTCTGTATTACTTTTACATTTATCTATTTTAAAAAATAAACAAATAGCAAACACTCATAAAAATTAATAAAATATTATATATTCTATTCAGTTGAAACACATTAAATTTCTTTCTTTTTTTAAGTAAGTGTATCACATTATAGGAAGAAAATTTTGAGACGTAACGGGAAATTTTATCAGAAATATCAATAGTTGTTTTTTTAAGTAAGTGTATCACATAATATATACATATATATTCATGTCTCATTAGTCCACCCAACCTTGACAATATATAATATAATCTGATAGATCATTCATTCTCCACAAAATCAAGAGAGAGATGGAGAAAAAGGCATTAGAATCCACCATTAATCATGTAATATGGGACTGTGAAAGCTCACTTTACGATTCATTCGAGTTAAAAGCCTTCCAAAAACACCTCGATTCCGCCATCTCTTCAAGAACTCTGTCCATGCCCCATCTCTCCAGCCGCCGCCACCCTCCTCCGCCGCCGCTGTCGAAGATCTCTCGCTCTTTTCGCAAGCTCATCCGATCAATTTTCAGGACCAAAAGCAGTAGAATCACTAACAAGGAGGAGAATTTTGGAGGAGAATATGGATCAAACGAAGGATTCTATGTGGTTTATGATGCACTTTCCATGATACCCCAAGTTCAAAAATTTAATGAAAGATCGGCGTCAGAAAGATTTACTGCACCCTCTTGGATAGAATAAGTTCTTCTTCATTTTAGTATTTTACACAGGGGGTAAATGTTCTCTTTTGTCTTTTTAATTTTTACTTACTTTGGAAATAGTCCCTTAAATTTACCAAATTCGATATGGAAAAATTGAATAATTGGTAAATTTAATAGACGATTTTCAAAGGAAAAATGGTAGCGGATTAAAGTAAAATATAATTTGCAGGTTCAAAGTCCATTTTTCTTTTACCCTTTTAGATGCAGTTGTATTATGTGTGTATGTATATGTGCTATATATGTCCGGGTTTTTTAATCATGCAAAATTTTTGGGCAAAATTGATGATGAATGTTTCCTAAGGGCCTGTTTGATACACGAGACATGGACATAAAAATAAACATTTAAGGTGTTTGATACTCTAAAATTTTTGAAGGAGGACCATAAAATCATTGGCTCGTTGTATATTTTCCTAAAAAATATTGTTCCTCTTTAGAAATTGGATCGGACCATACCCCCGATATGTTATCTTGACCAAATAAAAAATGTACTCTGTCATTCCTCACCCAAAAATCGAAAATGCTCTTTTCCATTTCTCGCCCAACTGGAGCAACGAAGATACAGACAACTTAGCGTGGGCTGGCCTCGTGCGAGAGTCACGATGGCAGCTTGAAATACTAAAGACGACATTGATGGTATTTTGGCGTGGAGGCAGATTCCGACCAGATCTGAGAGATGCACCAGGCTTGAGTAATGATGCAATTGAAGCAATGTCAGCAAGATTCAATCGACTTCGGAGCTCCTCGCCAACGGCGAGACCTAGGGTTTGTTGGAAAATAATGAGTGTGTATGGGAAGATGAAAGTGTTGAGACGGACTTAGAAACACAAAGTCGAGGCACGAGTTTCACTCGCTCTCCGTAAGACGTTATTGCCCCCGTACACTGGTGCAATACGGATCGTAGACAACCGTCCCCAAGATACAACGACTTTAGAACTTCAGATTGTTGCACTACAAATCAGAAGTTATCGGCGAATCGCAAAATAGGTATCCGGAACTCCCGACACGACTCTAATGCACACTTAGAATGCTTGAATGCTTTTAGAGAGGAGAAGGCTTATTTTGGTTGTGAATGAATTATGGAATGAACATTGGGGTCTTATTTATAATAATTGAAGAGATGTGGTGCCTTTTGGTGAAGGGCTGCATCTTTTCCAACCTTTAATCCTGAGCCCTTAGATCACACCTCTTGATTTTCAAGGGCCCTGATCGCACCTGTTGGCTGCACCCTTAACCTGATCCGCGCATGTCTGACTCTGGTTCGAACCCCACTGGGCGCGCGCCCATTCTGACTTCCAGACGGGCGATCCGGGTCCGACCCGTACCAGCCGAACCGAACCCGACCCGGACCATTCGAACCGTACCGAGTTTGACCCGTACCAGCCGAACCGAACCCGACCCGGACCGACGCGATGGTCCGTACACCCACGTACTGAGCCTTGATCGAGCCATTCCAAAAATTAAAGGCTCCCCAGCTCCTCGCGACGACGCGTACGTGCGAAGTGCAAAGTGCGCCTCTAAAGCGCCCAATGCGACTATGTGCGACGTGCAGGTGTAGCATGAGGGTCTTTGGGTTAGCCCTTCGGGCTAACCTTAAGGCACCAACATGTAGACCATAGAATATTATTAATTCTATTGTACACAAGTCTACATATAAGGGACTCCAAATCCTTCACATTTTCCTATGTGGGACAAAGGATTATTTCCATATTTTCTCCCTTATTTTCTCTCTTCAACATGTTTAAGTTGCTAACTTCATGTATTAATATCTCATTCACAAAATTGGTTTTGAGCAAATTAATATCTCAAATTCATCTACTCCGAACGTAGATTAATATTTTGCAACTTAATTCTATTTTTCACCAATGGAATATCATGATAAAATTGGTCAAACTTGTGTCAACTACCCATATTCCAAACCAATTTCCAACAGGGTTTACAAACAGTGGCGCAGGCAAGAACCAACAGTGAAGGATTGAATCTTTTGATCTTCTACACCAAATTTGGTTAGCGGAATTGTACAAATGTTGGCGGAGACTTTAGATTGATGAACTAATTCGGGCATTTTCTTGAAACCAAAACTTAAATTTTCAATTTGGGGATTTTGCATAATTTCCTTCAATTTGAGATTTTTGCGTCCTTCATTTTCAGTTTAATTTCTTCAATTTGGAGATTTTTGCATAATTATTTTAATTTCAGTTTAACTTTTTCAATCGACTGTTGTGAATCTCCGATATCAATGGGTTCGAATCTCCGATATAAATAGCATATTTGCTTCAATTTCATAGTTTTAGGGATTGCAGATGTATTTCAGTGTAATTTCTTCAATTTCATATATCATATGGGCATTATTGTTGGTATTATTGTGTTTGTTGATTTTGAGATTTCTTATCTTGTTTTAACATCTATCAAACAACATTTTATTTTTTCTACACATCTTACAAACATAAGAAAATAAAAATTATCATGAATAAATCACGAAAAGACATCTAGAGCTCTGTCATGACATTTTTTTTGACAAGGTTACCAAATGAGCCCTAACTAGCTAACGAGTAGGGATATTAATGGGCCGGCACAGGTTATTCCCATTTCTATTTTATAAATTCACAAAAATTATAGGTTTTCTTTAATGAGTCAGTCACCTGATAAGCTTGCTAGCTAATAGTAGTAATATTTTTTTTAACAAAGATTCTCATCAAATAAATTTTGAAAGTATTAACAAAAAATTTATTGTAAAATTAATTTACAATTAATATTTTTTAATAAAGTAACTAATAATATAATTTAAAATTAATATCTTAAAATATAAATTACTCCATTTGTTCCAGAGGTGTTTTCACCCTTGTGGGTTCATATTTTTTAAGACAAGTAGGATGATGTGTAAAGTTATATTATTAAAATAATGAAATTAGTTCGATTGAATGTAATTAGAGTAATGAAATTTTGTGTAAATATGTGAATAGTGTGAGGATAAAGTTAAAGTAGTAGTTTCTATTTATAGGGTCTGAAAACAATTGTGGGACGGACAGAAAAAAAAAGTGTACAAACAATTATGAGACGAAGGAAGTAATAAGCAAGAGTATTCTTTAGTGGCGAAAGTAATAAGTAATACTCCCTCTGTCCCATAGGCGTTTTCACCCCGGGAGTGCATACTTTTTTAAAAATGTAGGATAATGTGTAAAATGTTGGTCCCAAAGGCAGGTTTTGAGGAAAGAAACACTAAGTCAAGTCTAGAAGGGGGGGTTGAATAGACTTGATGAGTTTCAAAACTTTTTTCCAAATTGGCTTAATTTTAAAACAACAGACTACTTGAGATAGTCTGGTTTTGAAAATTGTGCGCTGTGTTTTGAGTGCAGAAACGTTTTTGTGAAATCCTTTGTTAGTGATTTGTGCACAGATAAAGAACAGAATAAAAGGAGCATGAGACACAGGAATTTATAGTGGTTCGGACAAAAGGTCCTACTCCACTCTCCACAATCCAACTGGACTTGTGGGTCTCTCCACTATCTTTCTCACTCACTCACTTACTCACTTTGAGAGTACTACTCTCTTACAATAGTCTTATGCTAAAAGCAATCGACTTCTAACCGCTTCTATAAAGCTTACAATGGATTAATATTGAGTAAAGGTTTTTGAGCACGAGTGAAGATTTTAACAGAGTTTCGGCAAGCTTAAATGCGTGTATTTTCTGCTGGACAACTTGTAAAGTCTGCAAGATACATATTTTCTTTTCTAAGGCCAGTTAGTAGCACCTGCTCATTTAAATCATTAATAACAAGGCAAGAGTTTTTAGAGAATCTTACTGAGTATCCCTTATCACAAAATTGGGATACGGACAGAAGATTGTGCATCAGTCCATCTACATAGTAGACTTCTTCAACCCTTGTTCCTTTGATCTGCAGAGTACCAACTCCTCTGGTGACTCCAAAATTGTTGTCACCGAATACAACTCTAGGTCCATCAAGCATCACAAAGTCCTGGAGGAGATGCTTTTCAAACGTCATGTGTTTCGAGCATCCGCTATCAATGTACCATACATGACCCTTGGCTTCTCCTCTCTCTATTGGGCCAGAGCTTGCCTGAAATAAGAAATCAAGCTTTAGGTACCCTTACATTGGGTCCTGGTTGGTTAGTATCAACTTTCTAGATCCACAGGTAGAGATCATACTTATGAGGTTTAGGAGATCTCAACCTTCTACCATACTTGTCCACAAAAATCATCTCCTTTAGATGATCTCTCCTTGGGCGATGAGTGATAACCGCAGGCTTGTAGGTGGGCTGCTCAAAAGGATAGTTTCGGCTTGAGCCTCTGAATGACTCATATACTTTAGCCTGTGAAGGCTTGCCTATTTTGGTTACATTAAATGTAACCCAGGGCTGAGGTCTGGTTCGCTTGGGCTTACTCTGCTGAGATGACCCAGGCTTATCATTCCTCTGCTGATTCTGTTGAGGCTTCCTATGAGTAGGATGCCTCTTCTGGTCTTGAGGCTTCTGAGCTTTGGACTTATGTTGGTTGTCAGTAGGCTTCTGAGTTTTAGTACTCTTCTGCTCTACTGAAACCTTTTGATCACCAGCAGACTTCTGAGCTTTAGTACTCTTCTGTCCAGCTGGGACCTTTTCTGTCCCTCTGCTCTTTTGCCCTTCTGATCCAGATGCAGACTCAGCTGACCCTTTACCCTTTCGAGGATCCCGGATTAACCCACTATCACTTTTTTTCTTCTTTTGTGGTTTGGGTTTGGGATAACCAAGACCCCTTTTGTCATTCACAGTTTGTGAGGGCTCAGCTATTTCAGACACGACAATTTTTGCCTAAGTCAGCTGAAGCTACTGTGAATTTTTAATTATCAGTTCATTCTGCTTGAAGAGTTCATCAAACTTAGCTGTCAGTCGATTATGTTCTTCATTTAAAACAGTGTTCTCAGAAAGTAGCTTTTCTATCAGCTTCTCCTATTCCACACACTTTGCTTTCAAGTCAGCAGACTCGTCAGCATGTGAGTCATAGGATACTACTAGTAGTCTGGCACTTTCCAGATCCTGTGTCAAACTCTGAACTTCAACTTTCAGATTAGAGTTCTCCTCTTCTAGCTGAGAACAAACTTTTAAGGAGGATTGGAGATCAGATAACAACTTGTGTATATCTAACTCCATAGAATAGGTAGAGGAGCAAGATGAGCTAACAGAGGGGGTACGAGAATTTACCTCTTCTACCTTAGCCATAAGGCAGATATCATCCTCTGACTCAAAGTCAGATGAGGATGAGGAAGAGATGATGTCCTGCTTCTCCTCCTCTGCCAGCAGAGCTCTCTTGTCAGCAAATCTGCGATCTCTCTTGATCCTCTTCTCTTCTCTCTCCCTTGGTGTAAGCTGAGGACAATCATAGCTTAGATGTCCTGGCTTGTTGCAAGAATAACACACACCATCTCCTCCTCTCCTGGGACTTGGTTCCCTTCTTCTTTCAGGAGACTTGTATCTGGTCTCCTGCTCATCTGATGGTCTTCTGGAATCAGATGACTTCTGGTACCTCCTGGAAGAATCACCCTTGTTCTTCTTCCAATGGGATATGTACTTCTGGAACTTGTTTGACATCTTGTCAAACTTCTTGGTCAGCAATGCAAGTTGCTCCTTTAAGCTCATGTCCTCTGGAGTAGAGGGCTTCTCTTGACTATCAGCTGCAGCAGAGAATGCAACATTCTTTGTAGCTGATGAAGTTGGAGTCTCATCTTCTTGGTCTTCCTCTTGAATATCGAACTCATGTGCCTTCAGATGAGATAATAGTGTATGATGACTCATTTCAGATAAATTCTTAGTCTCCTTGATCACAGTCACCTTCACTCTCCATCTAGGAGTGAGAGATCTCAGGATTTTGTTGTTGATCTCTTTCTCCGAGTAATTTTTTCCTAGAGAACTAGCCTTATTCAAGATATTAGTCAACCTCATGTCAAGCTGATCAATAGACTCATCAGTTTTCATCTTGAAATTGTCAAAAGTGTGGAGAACGGCTTGGAGCTTATTCTGATTTATTTGATCAGTCCCTTCACACATTAAGGAGAGTTTCTCCCACATCTCCTTAGCTGTCTTGCAGGTCTTGATCTTTTCAATGTATTCCTTTGACAATGTCTCGATTATTTCAGTTCTTGCCACTTGATCCAGATTGAAGAGTTTTCTCTCAGCATCATTCCGTTCACTCTTCTTCTTCTCTGGCTTCCTTCTTTCACTGATCTCTACTTCTGGAGTCTTGCCATCACTTACTCCTTTCCAGTAAAATTTGATAGGCCCTTCCTCCAGAACATCCAGCATCCTATCATGAATGGCTCCAAGATGGTTTTCCATTCTGAATTTCCAGTAATCATAGTCTTCTATGGAGAATTCAGGCAGCTTCCTTGTCTTGGATCCACTCTTCTTGTAAGAAGTCATATGTGCAAGTGGTTAGATAAATTGCACACAAGTTTTTCAAAAACAGTTTTCAAGGATCTGTCCAGGTGACCACCAAAAGCTTTCTCAGGCTGTGGTCTTTTGGACACACAGCTCTGATACCACTTGTTGGTCCCAAAGGCAGGTTCTGAGGAAAGAAACACTAAGTCAAGTCTAGAAGGGGGGGTTGAATAGACTTGATGGGTTTCAAAACCTTTTTCCAAATTGGCTTAATTTTAAAACAACAGACTACTTGAGATAGTCTGGTTTTGAAAATTATGCGCTGTGTATTTCGAGTGCGGAAACGTTTTTGTGAAATCCTTTGTTAGTGATTTGTGCATAGATAAAGAACAAAATAAAAGGAACACGAGACATGGGAATTTATAGTGGTTCGGACAAAAGGTCCTACTCCACTCTCCACAATCCAACTGGACTTGTGGGTCTCTCCACTATCTTTCTCACTCACTCACTTACTCACTTTGAGAGTACTACTCTCTTACAATAGTCTTATGCTAAAAGCAATTGACTTTTAACCGCTTCTATAAAGCTTACAATGGATTAATATTGAGTAAAGGTTTTTGAGCACGAGTGAAGATTTTGACAGAGTTTCGGCAAGCTTAAATGCGTGTATTTTCATGCTTGAAATCTTCACTGGAACTCTTATTTATAGGATCAATTCAACTAGCCGTTGGAAGGACTAGAGATCTAAAATCCCATAAATTAGGAATCAATCAATCATTTAGATTGATTGAATTTCCTTCTTGATTCCCAGAGATCTTCGTGAACCTTCAATCAATCAAGTTTGTCCCCTTGATTGATTGATCTTCTATTCTGGAAATCTTCTCGTTTGTTGCAAGTTAACCCTTGAGCGATTCCGTAGAATATGGGTGGAGCACAAAACCTCAGCTGATCTGTCTCCTCAGCTGGTGTACTGGTCTGCTTGTACACTGACCTCAGCTGATTTACAAGTCTGCTGGTGCACCTCAGTTGATATCTTTGACCTCAGCTGATGTGCTAGTCTGCTGGTGCACCTCAGCTGGTTTCTTGATCATTGTCTGGAATACGATCCTTGGTCCTTGTTTTGTCTGCGACGTGCTCTTCAGCTGATCTTCTTATATGAGCTGATCTGTTTCCTCTGCTGTTCTGATTCCAGGTACTTAGTGTCAGCTGCTCAGGTCTTCTGTCTTCAAAAATCTACTAAGTCTTCAAAGCCTTAGCTGATCTTCTTCTCTAAGAAAGCTTCGGATCTTCTAGGCAGCAAGGTTGATTCCCCCTTACAAAAACCTATCTAATCCTAACTATTCATCAGCTGACTAACAAGATCAGCTGGTTCTATTACAAGCTGATTGGTTTATCATATCATCAAAACATCTAACAAGAATATCCTAACATAAAGTTATATTATTAATATAATGAAATTAGTTGAATTGAATGTAAAAATAAATACATTTTGTGTAAATATGTAATTAGTGTTAGGATAAAATTAAGGTACACTACTACAAAAAACATTTTACATAGATTTACTTAGAAAACTCATTAGCAAATGAGCTCTCTAAGTGCTCACTCAGAGAGCTTATTTACTAATGATCTTTCTAAGTAAATACGAAAATAATTAAAAAAAAAAGGCTTATAAAGCGGTTTTTAACAGCTACATAAAAAAAATATTTAAAAAAATAAAATAAAAGCTTACAAATCGGTTTGGGAACCGCTATAAGCTTGACAAATGTCTTTGAATCGCTCTAATAAGGCCCACTAAAAATCATCAAGTTAGGCCCAAAAAGTTTGAAACCTACAGAAACCCTATTTTTTATCTCTCGCCAAAACTTCTCTCAATCTCTCTTCTCTGTTCTCTCTTCTCTCTCTCTTCTAATAGTAGTTCCTTAAAAAAAAAACCATGGCCGGGGGCGAGGTGCATCCACTACGATCCCTCACGGTTGGGTTAGTCGAAGATCGGGGATGAACAGGGGCGCGCGATTGCGACTGATGCAAGACGACAACGTTCATCGATGTGATGTTATTCAGGCGTTGGGGGCGGCATCGAAGGCGACGGTGTGCGTTGGGGGCAGCATCGAAGGCGACAACTGTTAATGAAATAATCGACATGCGTGCTTAAGGAAGTAATTAACAAAGTCTGGATTGACGTGTCCAAGAGAATTGATTAAGCACGAAGAAAGAACCAGATCGAAGAACGCTGTGACGAGTCACCAATTATTAACAAAGTAACTTGGTGACGAGTCAGTAGCTTCTAAGTGAAGCAGGCTGCTGATCAGCAGCTTATAATGAAGCAGACTGGTGACGATCCAGCAGCTTGTATTTCCTATATAATGTAACCGAATTCATTCGAATAAGGGACGAAATTTTTACCCTAACGAAGTTCTGCTCGAACGACGAGCTTATATAAATGACCTACCTGCTTACTCATAAAACATCGCATGTTCCTCTATTTCTGCATATTGTTGGTGTAATCGATGTTAATATTGCCACATAATTGCATTTACGAAAACTACATCAACAAATTGGCGCTAGAGGAAGGGGTCGATTGAACCTTCGATTTAAAAAATTTATTTGAAGAATCTGTGGTGTTCATTGAAGTAAAAATGGTTGAAGGCCTTGTTCGTTGAAGAACAACATTTAAAGATTTTGCAATTTATCTATACGATTCTTTCGACAAAAAGAGGTTGTCGTCTTTGTCAATCCACCGAAATCCGCTTCCTACTTCGCTGGAAAAGCCTACGCCACCATTTTGCAACAGCCGCTGTCGTAGGTTACATCGCCGTCGCACGCCGCCGCCTCCATGCGTCGCCAACAGCGGGTTGAAGCAGCGCCACTTTCGCTAGGAGCCGCGCGATATGCGTCGTGGCTGGAATACTGCACCACAGAGCCAAGAAACTATCTCATCTCTTCAATGGGAAAACGATCTACGCCCTTCCCATGAAGAATCAAACCGCGCAGTCGCCAGCCACAGGTCTCGCCGATTACGACGCTCAATAAATTCTCATGCAGCGGCGCCGCCTTCGAATTTCAACGCCCCACCGCCCGGAATTCACACCGTCATATTTGTTCAAATGGTTCATGCGGGATGACCGACATCCGTTGCAGCAGGAGGTGGAGGGATGTGGATTAGCCGCCCTTTTGACCATGCGCCGCTGAAATAAAAATAAATAAATAAATTAATAAAATAAATGAAGCAGTTGTTCGCCTACTATGATTGCAAGAGGCTGTTCGCCGGTTTGCTTAATTAGGGAAGCTGTTCGCTGCATGCAGCTGTTCGCCGGAGGTAGCTGCTCGCTCATGCGAGCTGCTCACTCGCATGAACCTGATCGCCGTATGTGTTGCTCGCCTAAACGTCAAGGGAGGTGCTCGTCTAAGAGTTACAAGGGGCTGCTCGAGACACAAAAAAGAGTTTCACGAAGCATAAGAGCTGCTCGCTGCGTAAGACATGTTCGTCTGAAACGGGATGCTCGCCGTATACATGCTGTTTGTTCCATACCGAAAAATCGCCAAGTTGTTCGCGTAAAGATACCTATTCGCCGCACTGATCAGCTGATTGCCAAAGGAGCTCTTCGCCGATGAAGCTGGTCACTTCCCTTATACACCTGCTCGCCGGACCGTACCTGTTCGCCGGCCGACAGCTGATCGCGCGCGGAGTTATTCTCTTGCGGGATTGATCACATATAAAGCCGTTTGCGTGAAGAGCTGCTCGCGTATCCTCGCAGAAGTTGTTCGTGGCCAGAATTTTTGAAGGCTGCTCGCGAAACTGGAGTTGATTACAGAGGGACAAGTTCGACAGAAATGATGAAGCTGTTCGCTCGCGAAGTTCTTCGTGCACAGAGCTGTTCACCTTCGAGGACTGCTTGCTGAAATCAGGAGGGAGCTGTTCGCGCCGATTGCTTGTGCGTCGCTGAATTATTTGTCCGTATTTTCATTGCACACAGGAAACGCACGAAGTAACTCCCAACTATTACCATGGAGGACCAAGTCAATTGTTATGTTTGAATTCCCACGCCAAATAAATAATAAAAAAGAGGAAAAGCGGGACGCTGCCACGAAGAACATTGGAATTAGAGTAATTAATTGAAATATGGGTGCTGCACTACGAATGGGAATCAGAGTATGATAAATGAGTGGAGCAACTCAATTTCTTGGAGTTTAATTGAAAAAGGAAAATCAGACCATATGGGACTAAAGACGGATGCAGAGGCTGGTCATTATTTTGATCTTCCAATAATTGAATTGGGCCTTGTTAAATTTATGGAATTATCAAGGATTAAGTGAATTCCGGAGAAAAAATTATTTTTAAAATCATTACTTCTCTAAGTAATAGGAAAATTACTTCTTAAAGCAATTAAATTCCAGAGGAATAAATTGTTTCTTAAAACAATTAAATTCCCAGCGAAAATAATTACTTCTTCAAGTAATTAAATTCCCCGAGCAAAAAATTACTTCCTAAAGCAATTAAAGTCCAAAAGAACAGAATTGCTTACTAAAGCAATTTATTCAAGTGACGGAGCAAGAGAAGAAGAATTGCTTACTAAAGCAATTAAATTCAAGAAGTGAAGCCCTTGAAACGAAGATCTATCACAATCTAAGAAGTGCAGAAAATTGGCGGCCACGAAGGCTAATTCCAGTTGCATGTCGAAGAATATATTTTCTTGCAAAGAAATTGCCGACATGTTTCCAGAAGAATTACCAATTATCCTTGAAGACCTTCGCTCGCAACTGGAAGAATTTAAAGACAAAAAATTAACGGACCTGCGAAGAATTACACTAGTTGATCACTTGTTCGCCTGAAGAAATCCTTGAAGCTGTTCGCTTGAAGGAGACTCAGCTTTACACTAGCTGCTCGCCGCCTGCTCACTACTACTGTATAAAATTTCCAATGCCAAATGGAGCTGGAACAATAAAGGGCGATCAAAAGAAAGCCAGAGAATGTTTACTTCAGAACGCGCCATCGGTCACTTATGTACACATGATTGAAAGTCCTCCCCCATATACCGAACTGGAACCTAAGACATTGAGTGCTTCCCAAGTTGAAGCGGAACCAATGGAGGTTGATAATCCAGTTTGCATACCAGAGAGTGTACCTAATCCTATTGTACAAGTCCTAGGGAAATCAGAGCCTGAAAGGCATCTCGAGGGCGAATGCCCAGACCAATGCCTACTCAGCCAAGATTTTGAACCTAGGCTCGACTGTGAACCGATGGAGATAGAAGACGAACTAAACACGGATGGATCTATTTTAGATCCGAGGTGGAAAGAAAAGCGAAAGCGAGCTACACCGATGGAAGAGTTAACATCTGTCCAAGCCTGAACTCTTCATCGGGTCCGAATTGCATGAACTATTCAGGTCAAGAATGATCACTTTCTTGAAAAACAATCTAGTCGTTTTCGCATGGTCTCATTCAGATATGACGGGCATTCCAACTAAACATGTCTGTCATCGACTCAACATTGATCCAACACGCACACCCATTCGCCAGAATGCTCGCTGCTCACCTGCTCGCCTGTTCACATGCTCGCCTGCTCGTCTGCTCATCTGCTCGCCCGCTCATCTGCTCGTCTGCTCGTGAAATATCTCAACCTCATGTAATATCCTATGAAAGAAATAATTATCATCAAACTCGGAGAGCACCTACACCAGAACAATCAACGATGATTCATGATGCTACAATAATCAGGCAATAGTTGAAGAACACTGGGGATTCAGCTACCCGAGTAGCAACAACAATAGCGAACGACATGTCCATCTGAGATACGACCTGAACCAGGATCAGTCCGTGAACAAATTGTTCAGTGTCAACCAGAAAATGAAGCTGATAGCGAGCAATGGAAGAAATAAATCAAGAGAAAGCAACCGTGAGTTCGTAAGGTTAGGCCTTGAAGATGCCCAAAAAGCCACCAAGATTTCTACGAAGTCACACCCAAGAGATAGAGAGTCCGGCTCCATTCGCTTTAAGCGAGAGGAACGGCCTCCACGTCCTAGCGGAGAGACTTCAAATGAAATCTTACTGTCTATAAAGAAGACAATTGAAGACCTTCAGGCCAAGATCCAGTACACGGCAACAAACTTGTATAAAGGAAGTTCTGACCCGAAGCATCGTGCTTCACTCAAAAGCATCGACTGGCGAACCTTATTCAAGAAGAAATGCCCAGAGCTCCAGATTAAAAGCTCTGGCCCATATTTCTCAAGCAGATGGAGAAGAGCAAATGCAGTTGAAGAACACGGAGGAATCAATACACCACTCATCATGGAGTGACATTACAGAATGATGACCCGTCCAAGACAGATCAAGGCAACTGATGGTGAAGAAGCTAGATCCTCACAAAGCAAATAGGTCGCAACGAATATCTGGGGTATCTATTCAGAGTGAGAGACTGCGTGAATCCTCTCGCTTAGACGATTGGATCATAAACAGTTTCCCGAGAACAGATCCTCTAAAGATGAAAAGTTCGGCCTATAAGCAAAGTTATCAACTCATTCAGAGGGCAACATAAGCTCATTATCACCAACATCACCTCAATTTCCTATTATCCCAGAAGCATCCATTCAAGGAGAAGTCCAACATTCGACAATGAAGCTGAACAAGGGAGAATCGGACTCTGAACGATTGCAATGCCCAGATCTGGGAAAAGAGAACAATGAAAGGATGTAAAATGGTTCAATCAAAATATCGAGGAAGAAGAACGACATTTGAGCGCTACCTATCGAGGCCTCCACCTGAACTTGAAGACGATGTGAGCTGAAGATCAAACTCTCCAATGATAGACATCCGACGCAACTTAATGCAAAGTATTGACAACATTCCTATAGAAGCAAATACTACATCGACCGGACATTGCAAGACGCTTGTTGAAATAGTCACTAGAGGTCAGCCAATATGGAATAACATACACACCCCAAACAGCGATCAAGGGACAAACGCTTGCCGATTTCATCGTCGAGCTAACTTTCCCACAAGATCCGACGAGGGGGCGTAAAGTCCCATAGCACCTCTACATAGACGAATCATCAACAAGCACAACAACAGGAGCTTGTGATGGACAAGTCTTCACTTCGGCAATCAGATTCAACTTCACAGCTACAAACAGCAAGGCCAAGTATGAGATATTGACAGCCTGACTTAAGTTATCATTATCTGTTGGGGCAACCAAACTTCAAATTTTTGGAGATTCCGACCAAACACACAGGCAGACACATTGGCCCGACAGCAGAAAAGCAGAGCTGACACGAAACTACAAGAACCATCGACGTTTGATTACAAAATAAATCAAACTTTGAGTGGGGGGCAGGAGGAGGACAACCGGCAGATCAGACGCACACTATCCCCGGACAAGGATAACGACCAGATCAAACACTCAATGTCCCAATCAGACAACTCTACGATGTTATCAATAGCATGGGACTCCAAGCTGTACCTTGAAAGATCAAAAGCAAGACGAATCCCAACAAGTACTACGCATGTCATCAGAGTATCAACCACAACACATATGAATTCCAAGACTTGTTGTGGCAATAGCAAAAATTTTATGAAGACGGAAAATTATCCCCAACGAGAAGGCCACGAATCGCCTAATTTATCAACTCTGATACCGGGGAAGTTTTCGTCACATATTCAGTTTATCTTTTTGTACAAGATAAATGCAAAAATAATCTGCCATATATGCCATTAACAACATGCACAATTCCTGTGTTGCAGAATCATGCGAAATGTTTCTTGAAAGTTCTCTCGTACGAACTGCAATGGACCCAAGAAGTTGGCTACTTCGCAAGATGAAGTAGTACCAATGGAGGTCGAACATTCAGAAAACGTACAAAGAGCAGAACATAATCTAGACACAACAGTCCTGGCAGAATCAGCGCCTGAAAGACATGATTCCGCCTATATAGGCGATGCGCCTTCTAGAAGCGATGATCCTTCTTGAAGGCATGAATATCCCGTCTTTATAGACGATGCCGCCTACATAGGAGATGCGCCTCCTAGAGGCATGATTCTGCCTATATAGGCGATGCGCCTTCTAGAAGCGATGATCCTTCTTGAAGGGTATGATTATCCCGTCTTTATAGACGATGCCGCCTACATAGGCAATGCGCCTCCCAGAGGCATGATTCCGCCTATATAAGCGATGCGCCTTCTAGAAGCGATGATCCTTCTTGAAGGCATGAATATCCCATCTTTATAGACGATGCCGCCTACATAGGCGATGCACCTCCCAGAGGCATGATTCCACCTATATAGGCGATGCGCCTTCTAGAAGTGATGATCCTTCTTGAAGGCATGATTATCCCATCTTTATAGACGATGCCGCCTACATAGGCGATGCGCCTCCCAGAGGCATGATTCCCCTATATAGGCGATGCGCCTTCTAGAAGCGATGATCCTTCTTGAAGGCATGATTATCCCGTCTTTATAGACGATGCCGCCTATATAGGCGATGCGTCTCCCAGAGGCATGATTCCGCCTATATAGGCGATGCGCCTTCTAGAAGCGATGATCCTTCTTGAAGGCATGATTATCCCGTCTTTATAGACGATGCCGCCTACATAGGCGATGCGCCTCCCAGAGGCATGATTCCGCCTATATAGGCAATGCTCCATCTAGAAGCGATGATCCTTCTTGAATGCATGAATATCCCATCTTTATAGACGATGCCGCCTACATAGGCGATGTGCCTCCCAGAGGCATGATTCCGCCTATATAGGTGATGCACCTTCTAGAAGCGATGATCCTTCTTGAAGGCATGATTATCCCGTCTTTATAGACGATGCCGCCTACATAGGCGATGCGCCTCCCAGAGGCATGATTCCGCCTATATAGGCGATGCACCTTCTAGAAGCGATGGTCCTTCTTGAAGGCATGATTATCCTGTCTTTATAGACGATGCCAAGATGCGCCTCCCAGAGGCATGATTCCGCCTGTATAGGCGATGTGCCTTCTCTAAGCGATGATCCTTCTTGAAGGCATGATTATCCCGTCTTTATAAGATGTGCCGCCATAGGCGATGCGCCTTCCCGAAGTGATAATCCTTCTTGAAGGCATGATTATTCTCTATACAAGCAATGCGCCTTCTTGAAGCGATAATCCTTCTTGAAGGAGAATATACTATTCTTTTACATGCAGGTTGACAATACCCCGGAACATTTCAAATCATTCAAATCCTGATCAACAGTTGAATGGGGGGCATGAAGGAAGGCAATGTTGATAAAGAACTGCGGCACCAACAGAAGTGCCACCATCTTTCCTCTGTTGCTTCAATTTTCTCGGTGGACTTTTCTGAGAAACAGATGCAACAGCAGGAGCAACCGGGCCAGACGCAGGCGCCGGTGGTGCCGGGATTTGAGCTCCTCTCTTCTTCCGTAACACCACCATTTTAGATAGCAGGGTCCATCTTGTGTTTGTTCAGTCCGGTACCAAGAGTCATTACTCTCTGACAGAAAGTATTGAATTCTGGAAGAATGGCAACTGTAACGCATTGATCTACAATGAGAAAACAATAAATTACCAGAAGACATGTAGATCAAAAATGAAAAACAGGTATGCGAGCGAAAAACTGTAAATACCCTAATACTATACTGGGGGGCAGACCCTGACACACAAAATCATCAAGAAGCAAAAAGCTTGAATTCATACTGATCACAAGCATCGGGCAAAGGAAGCTTTGGAAAGAGCAGTTAGCTGGTGGTTTGACTCAAGTAGGCAGCTCAAGATCAGGATGCTCATGATGTACATTTTGTTTCAGAACAGATTATGAATGCTATAGACGGGCTTTGGTTGAGGAGTTCGCAGTCTAGCTGAAATTGCCTAACTCAGAAGTGGCTAAAGAGGGCCACAATGCGCTCCAGTTAGAGCCCCGACTCTACTGGTCGAGCATGCTCTTTGTGCAGAGACAAAAGGGCATTGTACGATGCCTGTACGTCTAGCACTAGAGAGAGCACAAGCATACCAATGCTCTTCTTTGGGTAATGGCGATAAAATGCCTAATCACTCCCGAATAAGAACCGAGCGTTAGAACCCCGAAAGACCACTCACAGAGGGACCAGAGTGTGCATCAGAGATGCTCCTCCAGAGGACGTCACGTACGATCCAGGGGGTAACAGAGTGGATGCAGTCGGTAATACCGGGACTGCATTTCATGTCCACTTAAGGGATGCAGATACGCTCCCGAGGATGAAGTGAACGCTTCCTGATGGCCCATTCCGTGCGAGCGTCTCATTTGTCTCGTGCCCAGAAAGAGGTGAAGCGAAACGACTTGAAGACCCAATAGACGCGAAAGGCGATATGTAACAGTAGACAGAAATTGCATTTCATAAGAGTTCACTAAAACAAATGAGTACGTTCAAGAAATATCCTGATCAGATGGAATAAAAGGAGCCACAAAAGGAGACGAAACTGACGTCTACAATACTTCAGATACCAGACGAACAATACAAGAATGCTAAAGCGAACAAGCCTAAACAGTTGGGGGCACATTCACCAGCGGCAGGAGTAATCCATCCTTCAACCAGAGTGAATGATGACATCTCAGCTGGCTAAATCTCATCCATCAGTATGAAAGAAGCAGGGCCCAATACTACAACGAAAGTCGCCAAGCAACCAAGCGGAAACGCTCGCCAAGAAATCATACATTGAATATTCCAGCAAAGCACAAAAGAGTCTCCAGAGAGATCGAAAAGTGACAAACAACTTTTTCAAATACATCTACTTGCAGGTATAAAGAAACACAGGAAGTCAATGCTCATTCAACCTGCACGAATGGATCAATGAACGCAGGCATTCAAAATAACAGATGGGTATTTGGAAGGACTGCACGGTACTCTTTTTTCCCTACGACCGGTTTATCCACAAGGGTGGTTTACGACTAGGTTTTTAATGAGGCCTGTAGCGTCCTTCTATGTATTCGTTACACGGTTATAGAATCCTGCGAAGCCACATCTGATGCATCTATGCACAAGTACAAGGAAATACAAGCACAAAGAAGCCAACAAAGCAGAAGACAGATCAATTCAAGCTCAATCTACTTCCTTGCACTTGAGAAATCTTGCGAAGATCCAAATAGCCTGATGCTCGTTATCCATCCAACAATTCAAACAAACATCAGGCTAGGGGGCAACTGTTAATGAAATAATCGACATGCTTGCTTAAGGAAGTAATTAACCAAGTCCGGATTGACGTGTCCAAGAGAATTGATCAAGCACGAAGAAAGAACCAGATTGAAGAATGCTCTGACGAGTCACCAATTTTTAACGAAGTAACTTGGTGATGAGTCAGCAGCTTCTAAGTGAAGCAGGCTGCTGATCAGCAGCTTATGATGAAGCAGGCTGGTGACGATCCAGCAGCTTGTATTTTCTATATAATGTAACCGAATTCATTCGAATAAGGGACAAAATTTTTACCCTAACGAAGTTCTGCTCGAACGATGAGCTTATATAAACGACCTACCTGCTTACTCATAAAACATCGCATGTTCATCTATTTCAGCATATTGTTGGTGTAATCGATGTTAATATTGCCACATAATCGCATTTACGAAAACTACATCAACAACAGCGTTCAGGCATTGGCGGCGGCATCCGGCAGCATCAAGACGACGTAGATCTAGAACGTGATGGCCGGAGAGAGAGACGCGTGATGTTGAAAAATATTCCAGATTTTCATCTCCATTGGCAGATATATGGTAATTTGAAAAATGTTATGATTTTTTATTTTATTGTTTTTAAATTTTTTGAAGTTAATTAGATTTTTTTGTTTTTTTTCAAGTACGAACGAGCAAGATGTTGCTGAGTACAGGAAAAGCCTAGCTGTTGGTGTTTCAGGGTTTTTTATCTTTTGTCCTTCCAATGATTGTGCATATTTTGGATCAATTTCACAAGGTATTATAGATTTTTTTGTTTTTTGATTCTTTAAACATTTTGTAATCTTGTAATATTCTTTGATAATGTTCGCTATATATTACATTTTGTAATTAGCTGTAAGCCCATCTTTGAGAATGGTTTTTTCCCGACGGTAGCCAAGGCTTCTTCCCGGCGAATGAGCAGTTGCCGATGCAATAGGATGAAGCCTGGTTGCATTCTCTGGCATAATTTCTTTTTTTAAATGACCTTAGAGAGCGGTTTATAACTGGACTCTAAGTTAAATATTAAAAAATCGAATATACTTTGGAGAGCGGTTCCAAAACCGCTTTCTAAGTTACTTCACACTTGCATAGCTTTTGCTTGGAGAGCTCATTTAACCTCTTTCTAAGCGGAAAATTGTGAGCTCTCCAAGCCTTTTTTTGTATTAGTGGTAGCAGTTTCATTTATAAAGTGTGAAAATAATTATGGAACGTATAGAAAAGAAAAATATGCAAATAATTATGGGATTGAGAGGGTAGTATTCCTTACTAAAAGAAGTAATCCCATTAATTAAATTAATATCACCAACAAACTTGTTTCTCAAAAACTTTGCATGCCAATAACTTTTCATCCAGTCAAACTTAAAAAAGATCAAGAAATACTTGATTCGTTTAATTTACCAACTTATTTGCAAAATCACTTTCTATTATCTTCCTAGTTATTCCTTGCTTTGCAGAACACAATCATCAAGTGAATGCAATTAAATAATGAGTCGATGACTAGATGTCGTAACTTATGATTTTTAAAATTTAATGGGTTTATAACACATTAATACTTGGCTTTACAATTAGAGTTAGTGTGCCTATTTGATTTCACTCGAGAATTAGCGGCAAGAAATGTACGACACCAAGAGAAAGTGAGAGACGAGAAAATAGTTGATATCAGAATATCTTTATTATAATCTATTTGCTGGAGTTTTAACATCATTCGACAACACTTTCTGATACGACACAAAGGAATGTTATAATGGGTGCAAAGAAAGTGAAATTAAGGTCAGATACTATCAGCTGAGAAGGTATAGGTCTGCTGATAAGGTCACCTGATGGGGTCATCTGGTAAGTCAGCTGGGGTCATCTGATGGAGTCTGTTGAGGGTCATATAATATCAGTTAGGTCAGCTAAGGAAGTCAGCTAAGGGAGTCATCAGCTAGGTCAGCTGAGAAAGTCTTCTGATAGGTCAGGATGATGGTCATGATGATTGGTCAGGACGATGGATCTGCTGATGAAGTCAGCTGATGGGTTAGGCGAGAACTATCTAAGCTCTTAGCTGATGACTTGTTATCAAATCAGCAGATGCGAATCAAGATTCATTTATTAAGTAGTTTAAACTTCCAGTTGGGCAATTGGCGAGCAGTTTTGATGAATCAAAAGTAAAAATCGTTGAGCTCTGATCGTCTTTCATTTTTGGTTGTAACTATAGCAGATTCTTGTTGGTTGGTTACGATCACAAGCATTAATTAGGGCTCATCTATATCTATATATATATACACACACACATATGCATAGAGATATAACACACAGAAAAGTTCTCAGAAACCTAGATAGAGATTCAATTCCCATTTAATTCTTGTAATTTGTATCTTCTTCGATTGATTAATGAGAGAGGTGCCTCATCCGTGGATGTAGATCATTATTGGATCGAACCACACGTAAATCTTGGTGTTCTTTAGATAACAATAATAATTGTTTTATCCAACAATTGGCACCGTCTGTGGGAAAGGAGATTGTTGATGAAATCTACTGCCATGGCTTCTACGAAGATGGAGTTTGAGAAATTCACAGATGCTAATGATTTTGGTTTGTGGAAGGTGAAGATGAAAGCTCTCCTCACACACCATAGATTATCAAATGCTCTGAAGCCAGCTGATCAATGGTCTTCATCATCCACATCAGAACCTGCAAAGAAGCAGGAGATTCTAGACAAGGCCCATAGCACAATCATCTTGTGTCAGGGGAACAAACCTCTGAGAGAGGTGTACAAGGAGAAGACTGCCATTGATGTGTGGAATAAGCTGGAACAAGTGTATCAAACAAAGTCGGTTACCAATAAGCTGTTTATGAAGTAGAGGCTTCATTCCTTCAAAATGACAGAAGATAGGGATTTGGTTGAACAACTTGAAGAGTTCAACAAAGCAGTGGATGATTTGGATAATCTTGAAGTCAAGATTGAAGATGAGGATAAAGCCTTGATGTTACTGAACTCTCTACCAAAATCTTTAGAGATTTTTAAGGATGCTCTGTTATTTGGAAGGCAAGAGAAGATGTCACCTGATGATATTCAGAATGCATTGAAAACAAAATCTCTTCAAATGCAATCTAAAAGGAAGAACACAAATCAAGGTGAAGGCCTGAATATACAGTTCAAGCAAGGGAAGAAACAGTTTCAAGGAAAGAAAAAAAAGAATCTTAAAGGCCCTGAATCTGGTAAATTTGTGGAGAAGAGAAAATGTTTCTCATGTCATAAGGTGGGACACCTCAAGAAGAATTGTCCTGACAAATCCAGGAAGCATGAAGATGATCAAAACACTGATGTCACAATTGCTGCTTAGGAATGATATGATAGTGCTGAGGTTTTGACTGTTATTGATGTCAAACTGAGTGAAGATTGGGTGTTAGATTTTGGGTGTTCATTTTATTTGTGTCCCAATGAAACCCTATTCAGGGATCTCAAGAAATTTGATGGTGGATCAGTTCTTAGGGAATGATCAGATGTGCAAAGTCGGAGGCTCTGGCTCAATAAAGTTGAGACTGCATGATGGTGCTGAGAGGATACTACAAAATGTCAAATTTGTACCTGAGCTGAAGAGAAATCTTATTTCACTTGGATCATTTAATGTTCTTGGATATGAATTCAATACAAAGAATGGATTCATACTGATAACCAAGGATAACAAAATTGTGATGAAAGGCAAGAAGGTAAATGGCTGGTAACTCAGTTACTGGATCAGTGAATGCTGTTATGAGCAGTTCTGATGCTATCTTTTGGCACAAGAGGTTAGGGCACATTGGTGAAAGGGAATTGAATGAACTCTCAAAACAGAAGGTGTTTGGGGATTAAAAAACAATCAAATTGCATTTCTGTGATCATTGTGTATTGGGAAAATCTAAGAAACACCCCTATCCAAGAGGGCAAAATCACACTGATACTCCTCTAGATTATGTACACTCTGACATCTGGCGGCCAGCAAGAACTGAAACACATGGAGGAGGAAAGTACTTCATGACTATCATTGATGATTTTAGCAGAAAGGTGTGGGTGATCATCCTGAAGCAGAAAAGTGAAGCCTTTAGAAAATTTAGGGAATGGCTTCTTGAACAAGAAACCAAAAGAAGTAGATCCTTGAAGCATCTCAGAACTGACAATGGGCTTGAGTATGTGTCAGAAGAGTTTGAAAATTTCTGTAAAGAAAGGGGTATAACAAGACACATGACTGTTCCCTCAAATCCTCAACAAAGTGGACTTGCTGAGAGGATGAAGAGGACTATTTTGGAGAAGGTCTGATGCATGCTGTCAGATGCTAAACTACCTAAAGTATTCTGGGGAGAGGCAGTTAAAATACCCTCATCTGCTATTGATTTTAAAACCTCAAATGAACTTTGGTATGGTAGACTGTCAGATTACAATAATCTGAAGGTATTTGGTTGCTTGGCCTTTGCACACATAAGACAAGATAAGCTGGAACCAAGGGCTTTGAAGTGCATCTTCCTGGGATATCCAAAAGGTGTCAAAGGTTATAAATTATGGTGTCTTGAAACTGGACACAAGAAATGTATTGTCAGCATAGATGTGACTTTCAATGAGAAAGTCAAGGGATATGGTACCTCTGGAAATACTCAAGATGTTGAGGATAACCCTATAATCAGACATACGCCAGTTGAGGTGGAGCCTACAACCAGGAGTCAGAATGAAGAACAAGCTCAAGACAACTCTGATATCAGAAATTCTCAAGAAGATCAGCTTAATGCATCAGGAGATAGTGACTCTGAAGATCAAACTGAAAATTCAGATGAAGGGGTCAAGATTTGAGAACTACAGTCTGGCCAGAGACAGACATAGGAGAAGTATTCATCCACCAATCAGATTTGGGCTGGCTGATATCATCTCATATGCCTTATCTGTTGCAGAAGAAGTTGAATATCAAGAACATCAAACTTATGCTGATGCAGTGACAAGAAAGAATAAAGATCAGAGGATTTCAGCTATGAAAGAGGAGTTAAATTCACTGGAAAAGAACAACACATGGGTTCTTGTGAATTAAACAAAAGGGCAAAAGGTTGTCAGCTCAAGATGGATATTCAAGAAAAAGTCTGAGATTGGGGCAGATGGACAGGAACTGATCAGATATAAGGCAAGGTTAGTTGCAAGGGGATTCACACAAAGGGAAGGAATTGACTTCAATGAAGTATTCTCACCAGTAGTGAAGCACTGCTCAATAAGGATCTTATTGTCTAAGGTAAATCAAGAAGGACTGGAGTTACAACAGCTAGATGTAAAAACTGTATTTCTACATGGAGAGCTTGAAGAAACCATATATATGCAACAACCAGAGGGTTTCATACTACCAGAAGATGGAGGAAAGGTGTGTTTGCTAAAGAAGTTATTATATGGATTTAAGCAAAGCCCAAGGCAGTGGTATAAAAGGTTTGATAGCTTCATGATGTCAATAGGCTTTATCAGATGCAAGTATGACAACTGTGTGTACTTGGAAAAGCAAGGCTCTGAGGAACTTACATATCTATTACTTTATGTGGATGATATGTTAATAGCTAGCAAAAGTCTTGGAAGAATTCAAAGATTGAAGGATAAGCTCAGTTCAACCTTTGACATGAAAGACCTTGGAAGTTCAAAAAGAATTCTGGGTATGGATATAGTCAGAAACAAGGTAGCTGGAAGGATGTTCTTGACTCAGAAGGACTATATACTAAAAATCTTAAGAAGATTCAATATGCATGAATCAAGATCAGTCTCTACTCCTCTTGGGCAACACTTTAAACTCACAGCTGATCAATGTCCCAAGAGTCATTAAGATAAGTCCCAAATGAACAAAATACCTTATTAAAATAGAGTTGGAAGCATTATGTATGCCATGCAGTCAGCTTGGCCAGCAGGTTTATGGCTAATCCTGGAAAGGCACATTGGTAAGCTTTCAAGTGGATAATGAGATATTTGAAAGGTACACCACACTTCGGATTATTGTTTGAAAGTACTCAGGAGACCAAGCAACCTCTACAAGGTTTTGTAGATTCAGACTATGCTAGAAACATAGATACAAGAAAGTCTCTGACTGGATATGTGTTTATACTATATGGCACAACCATCAGTTGGAGGGCTGCACTACAATCTGTGGTTATACTATTAACCACAGAAGCTGAGTACATTGTAGTGACAGAAGCAGTGAAGGAGGCTATGTGGCTAAAGGTCATTATCAGAGAATTTAAGATCAGGCAAGATAAAGTTACTCTGCAATGTGATAATCAAAGTGCCATTCGTCAAGCATCATGTCTTCCATGAAAGATCCAAACATATTGATGTTAGACTTCATTTTGTGAGAGATGTGGTGGAGAAGAAGGTGATTACAATACAAAAAGTTTCAACTGATGACAATGCAACTGATATGCTCACTAAAGTCATACCTAGTTCAAAATTCAACTATTGCTTGGAGTTGGTTAAGGTACAATCTTGGGATGTACCTTAATTCTACTGTGATGTGAAGTTTAGGTGGAGGCATCTCACTTACTTTGAGGTGGAGAATTGTTATGATAGGTCTGCTGATGAGGTCACCTGATGGGGTCATCTGGTAAGTCAGCTGGGGTCATCTGATGGAGTTTGCTGAGGGTCATCTAATATCAGTTAGGTCAGTTGAGGGAGTCATCAGCTAGGTCAGCTGAGAAAGTCTTCTGATAGGTCAGGATGATTGATCAGGACGATGGATCTTCTTATGAAGTCAGCTGAGGGGGTCAGCTGATGGGTTAGGCGAGAACTATCTAAGCTCTCGGCTAAGGAATTGTTATCAAATCAGCAGATGCGAATCAAGATTCAGTTATTAAGTAGTTTAAACTTCCAGTTGGGCAATTGGCGAGCAGTTTTGATGAATCAAACTAAAAATCGTTGAGCTCTGATCGCCTTTCATTTTCGGTTGTAATTGTAGCAGTTTCTTATTGGTTGGTTACGATCACAAGCATTAGTTAGGGCTTATCTATACATATATATATACGCACATATGTATAGAGATATAACACACATAAAAGTTTTCAGAAACCTAGACAGAGATTCAATTCCCATTTAATTCTTGTAATTTGTATCTTCTTCGATTGATTAGTGAGAGAGGTGCCTTGGTTAGGGTCATAATTGCATGATTTTGCATCCATTTCTATATTGTTTTGATGTGCTTATGTTCATATTTGACCCTAAAAAGATATACTTTGTGTATTTAACCCTTTTTTGCTAGAAAGTTGTGATTTGTAGTGAAAACGAGCAAAAATCGGCGACAGACGAGCAAGTTTGTAAATTTCCTAAAATTTTGAGTTGATCCAATGGAGCCAAATGATATACCATGTCGAAGAGTTCGAAGAGAGGGTCGTAATGGAAAAAGAATCGAGTCAATTGGAGCTCTAGAACTCAAGATATGATGGAAACAAGGAAATCGAGGATCGATCGAACGAGGCCAGCATGGGTTTGTGCGCCATCAAGCCGGGTTCGGGTGACCACAAGAAGTTGTTCGTGCAGAAAGGCTCTGGTTCGTGCGACGAGGGCTCGCACGCATGCGCGCACGAACCGGATCGTGCGACCACAAGGGTAGGACCGTGCGGCTTTGCAAAATTCGGATTTTCAGTGGCATTTTTATCTTTTTGCGTATTTTAATGAAGGGCACTTTGGACTAAACATTGTGGGCACTATAAATACCTCAAGGATCAGATTTCCAAGGAGATTATTCATTAGTTAGATCATTAGGTAGTTTTAGAGAGAGAGATTAGAGGTTACTTAGTGGGTTCTTAGTTAGATTTCATACTTCTCTCTATAATAACTTTTGATCCAACCATTGGATCTTTAATCTGTTTGTTCCATTAGATTAGTCTCGTTACTAGCTACGTTTCTACGGTTCATTTTATGATTTTGAGCTACGGATCAAGACTTAGCATATTGAAGGTTTGATGATTGTATTTCAATTCTCCAACAATTGGTATGGTTTCTTGTATTTCATTTCATATTAGTGTTAATCATGTTTGTCTATAGTTTAATTGTTGATTCCAATTAGTCATGGGCTAATCCCTTGTTGCATGGTTGTATGAATACTATGGTGAATTTAGTTCTTGTTAATCCTATGCTTGAATTAGTGATCTTGATGGATTAGTTCTCTTATTAATGACTTGTATGAATGCTTAGGATGTTTAATTGGAATGTATGGCTTATATCGTTAGCTATGATATGAGAATTGAGCTATAAGAACTTTATGCATACCAAGTGTTTGATATATTGCTAGTATGACCAATGAGAATTGCATATTAGCCTAGACCTCTTAATTAGAGTGTTGGGAGTTGTAGAGAGATCTAGACACCTAATAGAGCCCTTAAGCTTGTGTTATTAGAGAGATCTAGACACTAGTTGGCTTGACTAAGACACCAAGAGACCTTTTGCATGCAAGGATGGATAGGATACTAGAGGAACCATAGTAGGATTACTTCCATGTACACACCACTCTTGCTCACTTCCTAAAGGTGATAGTTAGATTTACTATTTCTTGTTGATTTAGTAAATAGAAATCATGATCTTTTCTTGCTTTCACTAGCTATTATCTTTGTGAACATTCAATACTTGCTTGATATCGCATCGTTTTCCTGTGTTCGATATTTAACTTGGTTAACTTGCCACGATAATATCGACCACGTACACTTGCGTGGATATCTTACACGATTTTGGCAAACATGTCTCATCCGTGGATGTAGATCATTATTGGATCGAACCACGTAAATCTTGGTGTTCTTTAGATAACAATAACAATCGTTTTATCCAACAGTTGGGATACTTAATCACTCACCACTACACATAAACTTTAATTTTCAAAAAAATATCTTGATCCACTACATTTATACGGGATGGTAAATAGGTCCACTAAACCTTCCAAGTAGAGTTGTGAGTAAATTTATTTTTAACATCTTATAAGCTCTAAATCTTATGGATTATTTTAGAGCAATATTTGTGTAAAAATTTCTACCGTAGAAATATTTATGCGGATCTAAACCAAGTCAGTTTGGATTCAGATATTTTTTTCAAAATTTGTAAAATTTGTAATTTTAGATTTTTTCGCTCCCAAATATGTTACAATTTGGGCAAATGTGTGTTACTATTAGGCAAAACATGTGTTATTAATTCTTAAAAAATAATTTTTTGTATTTTTCAAGTAACTATAATAAGAATAATATGCATTTTTGCAAAAAATAAATATGTGTTACATAATTTATTTTTTAGGGAAATACACACTCTAGTCTACTTTTAGTACACAAAATACATATCAGTCATGCTAAAAAACCCACTTACACCCAAGTCTAATTTCTTCCTAATATACAACTATAATGATCATTAAAACCAGCAACCTGATATTAATTATCACTAATAAAGAACCTATAAAGAACCCTATATATATATATATTACTGTTGGTCCCAAAACGAGTTAAATCAGTGTATGGGGGGGGGAATACACTGATGTCAGATTTTTCTGAAAGACTCAGAAAAATGCTCTAACGCACTCAGTCAGGATTCCCTGAAGTACTCAGTACGCTGAAGGTCCACAGGGGCAGCAGGGACGGTTCAGTAACGAGTCAGATAAACTGAGTGTGAGTAATGTGCTCGGAGGCTCAGTAGAGATAACAAACCTACTGACTGCTTGGAAGCGAGTCAGTTGGACCACTATCTCAGTGAGCCAGAGTACGTGCGGAAAGTGAGCCCTTAGATTCTACTCGTTTTAGTTTCTAAAAATGTTTTCTCTGAGTTGCTTAGTAAATTGGTGGTTAAGGCTGAGTGCACAGTATTCAGATTCAGGATGATTGATTCAGTCCTGAGATTAAGAACAATGCAGTATGTTCAGTTTAATATGATGACATTTATGATCCTGAACAGAACAGTAAATCAGCACACAGGGGACTTTTTAACGTGGTTCGGAGATAACCAACTCCTACGTCCACGACCTGATTTAACAGGAAGCTATCCTCAAAACACTGAGGATAGGTACTTCGGTTTTACGTGCCAAGGGACACGAGTAGCCAACTTCCTCTCTTAGGAACTGACCCCTGGGCGTTTTACAAGTCCCAGTCCTTCTAACCAACCGATCTCACACCTTGAGTGGTTTGGTATTCTGGTTTCCAACTAAGATAGCTCTAGCAATACAAAACAATGCTAAATAATAGAGCTATCGATCTAAGCAAATACAGAGTGAATCCTACTACAACACTAGGGAAATTTAATTGCAGAGTGTTGTTTATGATATGCTTTGTGTTCTTGGATTCTTGAGAGTTTTCTCTTGGAAATTTCCCGTTAACCTTGAATGGGTGCAAGGTTCTCCATATTTATAGGTAAGATTTAAAATAGATCCGTTGGAGGAGATCAAATCAAATCTTTCCTATTTTAGGTAGATTGCAGGCTAGAAATACTATTTGACCTACCCGTCATGCTTATTCTGGCAAGCTGTCACATCACCTGCAACTTTTTGAGACGCATTTAAATGCCGCATTAAATACTGCGCAGACTCCGTGCATGCGTGTCGAAAGATCATTGGCTCTCCGCTATAGCGGCTAGTTGACCTTCAGACATTTGTCCTTCCTCGTACATCCAAGGCCTAAGTTAGGTCCTATGTGCATTCAGCACAGCCTGATAGGTGACACTTACTCTTCACTGACTGACTTCTGTCCTGAGTATGCTTAGTGTACTCAGTAGAAACATCAGCCAATGGTACTTCAGGATTGACTTAAGGATGAATCAGCAGGCTTCGATCTTCAGCTTCAGAACAGACAATCTTCAGCGAGACTGACTGACTCCTTCAGGATGGTTTCCACTTCATACTTCAGTAAATTGGGTCGATTCCAATATTCTTCAGTCTTCAGCATGGTCCTCCTGTACTGAATCTCTAACCTAACTATCCTGAACTATTTTAACCTGAACAGCTATACTTAGGCAAATTCATCAGGGGTTTTGGGATCTAATCAAAATACTCAGATTGTCCCAATAATTACAGCCCTAAAATATACACATAAAGATAGAGCCAGAGGAGGGAGAGCGTGAGGGAGACACATCGTGAGGGGGAGAGAGAGAGGGGAACCGGACGGTCTAGATCGAGAGAGAGGAGCACTGGCGAAACACGATTCTTCCTTCCAGATCGAGAGAGGGTGACCTGGATAAGGCGGCGGGCAGTGGGGCGTCGGTGGTGATGAAGTCAGAGAACAGTGGACGAAGACGATGCCTCAGTGAGGACGAAGACGAAGCTGGCTTTGCGATTCTCTCCGGCAATGACTAAGACGACGCCGAGTGAGGATCTAATTTTATTTTTAATTCATCTTTTTTTTTTATTTTTGGCATCCGATTTGGCGTGGAACAGAGAAACGATGACAGATCAGCTTCTTGTTGTGGCTGGCGAATGATTCGCGGTGGTGGCATTGGTTTTACGGCGGTGGTGGTTACGGATCTTTAAAAAATTGTAGCAGATCTTAATTTTGGGGATAAATTTTAACAGATACCGATATTTGGGATTTTGAATAGCATGTATTAATTTTGAGGATATAATTTGAATGGCATGTATCAATTTTGGGAATTTTTCGAATGGAATGCAAGTATCAATTTTTGGGATAACAGGTTTATGTTTTGGGATTAAATTTTGAATATATATTTTTTTTTGGAATGGCGGGTCTGAATTTTGAATAACACGTAGATAAATTTAGTGGTGGTGGTGGTGTGGTTTTGATAGATTGGTGTTTTAATTTGCAAAATTATGTAAATTTGTAAATGAACTAGATTTTCAGGCTTGTCTTGTTTGTGCTAAAAAATTTGGTTCATTTGTGGCGGCGGCGGTGGGAGAGGTGGTGGGATTTGATTTGAGTTGTCCCATTTGGCATCAAGATTGGTGGGGGAGCTCTTCTCTGCTTTGGTGATGAGATATTTTGGAATATTTTGCTTTCTCTCTTATTGATAGTATTAAAGCTTGCTAATATATATTGTCCTGTAAAAATAAAATATTCTGGGTCTCCATTTTTACTCCAAGGATGTGCTTAGATGTTGGGAGAAATCCTAGCAGTCCCTACCTTGGAGGCGAGCTACGCTCAAGTCCACCCGTTCGCTCGATTAAAGGCATAGTTGCGTGCCGCCCGTGGCGCTGCAGCTAGATATTGAGTTTAAAAGAATTTATTGTACTACTCATACCAACAAGGTGCATCTTCTTTTCTGGTGCCCATTGTGAAAGAACTCTTAAGTTAAGTGTGCTTGGCTTGGAGCAATTTCATGATGGGTGACCCCCTGGGAAGTTCTCAGGGTGTGTGAAAGTGAGGACATAATCACGCTAGAAAAGACCCGTGTTGGTTTGCGAGGATAGTACATCAGTTCTACTCAGCGCTACCGATCCAACAATTGGTATCAGAGCACTGGTCACGGGTTTGAGTCCCCCATGGCGCAAATAGTGGTATGTTTGGCTTCAAGTCTGGCTACTGCTAGGGGGGGATTGTTGGGAGAAATCCTAGCAGTTCCTGCCTTGGAGGCGAGCTACGCTCAAGTCCACTCGTTCGCTCGATTAAAGGCATAGTTGCGTGCCGCCCGTGGCGCTGCAGCTAGATATTGGGTTTAAAGGAATTTATTGTACTACTCATAACAACAAGGTGCATCTTCTTTTCTGGTGCCCATTGTGAAAGAACTCTAAAGTTAACTGTGCTTGGCTTGGAGCAATTTCATGATGGGTGACCCCCTGAGAAGTTCTCAGGGTGTGTGCGAGTGAGGACATAAGCACGCTAGAAAAGACCCGTGTTGGTTTGCGAGGATAGTACATCAGTTCTACTCATCGCTACTGATCCAACATTTGATGTAATGAGTATGTGTTATATTTGGAATTGATGATGGCTTAAAGGAATGGTCAATTGTACTGTTCTGTTTACCGATTGATTATCAGTTATATCATAGTGTTACGATTTACTATAGTGCATTATACAATTAATTATCGTTTATACTATAGTATGTTCGATTATACCGTACTGTAGCATCGAAATTTTGAATTTATCAAAAAAAAAAAAACTTACATGCTCTTCCGAAAACCTTAAACCCAGCACATAGTTTTTCTCCCTCCGAGTTCGTGTTTAAATGATGTTTCAAATATGTGTTGCCCTTTTATTAAGCTAGTCTCTCTCTTCCAATTGTTGATATGACAATAATAGCAGTATGTAGGGACCTAGAGAGTAGGCCCTGTAGTGTAAACAGTAGTCTTCCAGCTTTATTAGCTCAAAATCCACCAGCAATTACTTTTGCTAATATTGACTCAGATGTAATGTTAAAAAAAAAAATTTGATCTACATTTATTTTACTTCATTGATTTAGACTTAGAATGTTGTTTTCTACTTTTATTCTCTTTGTTGATTAATATTAATAATATATTTTTCACATACTAATACATTTTTTAATATCTTACATATGTTTTACAAAGTACAATATATATTTTTCTAAGGACAAGTAAATATTTTTATATTATGTAACACACATTTGAACTTGCAGTAACACACATTTACTCTAATTGTAACACGCATTTACTCTATTTGTAACATACATTTGCAGTAACACACATTTACTCTAATTGTAACACACATTTGTTGTAACACATTTACTCTAATTGTAACACATATTTCCTCCTCAATTTGTGTTACTATATGAGTAAATTTTTGCTACTGTAGAATAAAATATATTTTTGTTATAAACAAATATGTGTTACACATACATGTGTTACATTTTATGAAATAATATTTATTTCTACAAAACAAATGAATATGTGTAAAATATAATATTTTAGTCTGATTGTAACACACATTTTGTCTTAAAATAACATGCATTTGTCTAAATTGTTAACACATCTGGAAGCAAAAAAAATTGAGATTACAAGTTGCCCGAATTTTTTTAAAATGAATATTTCTATCGTAAAATTAAGTTTGTATATAAGTTTTTGTCATTATATTAATAGTTTAAAAATATTATTTGTATATAGTTTATAAATTGTTAAAATGTTTTGCAAATACAATTTATAATTTTTTTAGTAATTTACTATAATTTTTAAAAATTAAATTTTAATAAAAATATTATTTTTTTATGTTTTATTGATATGAGAAAATAAATTAAAATATTCTAGTAATTTATTTTCTACACTACAAAAAAGACGGGTTTTAGAGACCGCCGTAGCGACCGCCAAACGGTCGCAAAATATTATTAGCGACCGTCTTTGCGACCGCTTACGGCGGTCGCTAAAACAGTAGTCGCAAACATTTAGCGACCGCTTTTTCAAAGGCGGTCGCAAATTAACGACCGCCAAAACGGTCGGAACAATGGTCGCAAAAATGTCCGGGTATTGACCACGTATGGTTTGGTTTATTTTTGCGACCGCTCAATTGCGGTCGTTAAATATATTTTAGCGACCGCTAATTGCGGTCGCAAAATATTATAATCATTATAATAATAAATTTTATAATAAATTTGCGACCGCTTTATGCGGTCGCTATATTTATTTTAACGACCGCCTGTGGCGGTCACTAAATATTTTCTATATTTATAATAAGAAATCATATTTCTTTTTTGTGACCGCTAAATGCGGTCGCAAAGTATTATTTTGCGACCGCCTTTAGGCGGTCGCTAAATTATTTACGTAGCAAAAAAATGTGGCCAAGATGGTTCGAACCCAGGCCTTTTCTCGAGGCTGGCTGGGCTCGAACCACTTGGCCACGGACCCAGCATCTTAACCATATCATCACACATTTTATATGAGCCTTATTTGGCTCAGAATAAATATTGTGAACTTTGTGCCCGCAAGGAGTCGAACTCGCGACCTCTGGGCATTTCAGAGGTCGCTGTTCCACTCGGGCACTTGCTTCTTTCGTTTATTTTTCTGCAACTAATTGTATATAACTCCAAATTAAGTCACGTTTTTTTTAAATCCATCAAATTAATTCCTTTTTGTCTCTAATTTATTAATGTATATATATTTCAATAAATTTTTTTTAATGTTATAAATTTTATAATTAACATTTCTCTGTTTTTTTTATTTTATTCGACTTTTTGCAATTAATAGTATATAATTCCAAATTGTGTCTCGTTTTTTTTTTTAATTCATCAAATTAATCCTTTGATACTTAATATAAATATATATATTTCAACCACAAAAATGTAATGTTATATATTTAATAATTTACAATACCAAATTTTTAATTTGTTCATATTTATTCAATTACTTGTATATAACATCAAATTAGCCACAAATTTTAATATTCTAAATTACTACAATTTGATATCATAAAAAATAATTTTGGTAACATAAAATTTTAAACATTCAAAATATATTAATAAAAAGTTAAAATACTTAATATTCAATTCAAACAAAAAAAATTGTTCAACACATAAATTAACTAGCCGTTAGAATTAAAATCGGGCATCCATTCTTCAAGATCCTCAAGATCCCCACCATCGGCACCCTCATTCCCACGAGAAGATGCACCCACTCCGGGACCACCATCCGTACCAACACCACGACCCGTATCGGCATCTGCCTCATCATCCGAGTCCTGTGGAAGTGGAATTTTAGTAAGTGCAGAAACTTGAGCCAACCAAGCCTGCATCTTCCTTTCTTTTCTCTCTTGCTTGTTCAACTTGTCCTTCAACTCGGCCACTTCCTGCTGGAGATTGACGTCAGGATGAGAGGATACAGAATATGATGATGATCTCGGGCGGTGCGTCTGACGGGCAATCTTACTGTAAGCTCACAACCTTAGTATCTTACCCCTATTGACTCCGGCCAAATCAACATAGAGACGGTCCTCATCAATAGGAGTAGGTGTAGGGTTATCCGGAGAAGGTGTCGCTTGGGTCCGAGCCTCATCGAGAGCAGTTTTATACTTGTTCTGAAATTAAACAAAATAAAATATTAACTTTATTTTAATAGAATAATTTAAATATATTTAGTAGTACATTCTAATTAGATACTTACGTGAAGCTCGGTGGTGCGGGCATACGTGGATTGACCAGTCTCATTCACTGGGTGAAGAATGGAAAGAGACTCGAAATGTTTTGGCCTCCGTCCGTGTGCATTCTCCTTTAAGAATTAATTATAATAATATAATTAAATATAATAATTAATTATAAATTAAATATAATAATTAATTATAAATTAAATATAATAATTAATACTTACAAAAGCGAGCCCGTGCTCGTAGGCGGTCCGGGAGCCACCGCGATGAATGGCGACTCCTTCTCCGTTCGGATTGCTCATCCGATTTTGTCGCGCCTTACGAGCCCTCTCCTGGTGTGCCGGATCAGTCCAGTAAGCCACCAATCCATCCCAGATCGCCTGTCCATCACCGTCTCTCCCCAAATCAACCGTCTTCCCTTCTTCTGTCCATGCTTTCTTCATTTTGTAGACGACTGCTTTCATCCGGCCCTGTGCTAGACTGCACCATAACTCCTCCACTCTAGCGTCTTCTGTCGGATCCCAAAAGCACAATTTCCGCAATTCAAACAATTCCCAAAAATTAATTACTCAAATATTAATAATTAATAAAAATATTAATTATCACGCAAATATTAATATTTTTATACCTTAAATTCGTCAAACATCGCTCTCCTCGAGGCCTCAGGTACACGAGTCCACGAGCCAACTCCATAAGGCCAAGTGACCTGCATAATGGACTCCGTGACGCGCTCAGTGACCGTGTGCTGAGGAAGCAAGCTGAATAAAAAAAAATTATTATAGGAATTATTATATAACAATAAAATAAAATAAAATATTAATTTACTTACTGGCCCTCTCTTATTTCTATATACTCCCGGGTCTCACGTAGAGGGTGTTGCCGCGATGAAGATCCGGCCTCATTAGACTGGGAGGGCGGGGGCATCAGACACTCGGGAGGTCGAATCGGTGGTAAAGGGAGGGGTCGTGGCCTCCCTCTCCCTCTAGCTCTACCTCTACCTCTCCCTATCCCCTGACCGTCATCCTCTATCTGATCGGGTTGTTCACTCATCTATACCAAATTGTACAATCAACAATTTAACAAATAATACTAACAATATTACTAACAATAATAATACTAATAATATTCCAAACAATAATAATACTAATAATATTACTAACAATAATACTAATATTAACAATATAAACAATATTAACCAAATATTAATCAATATAATACGTATACTAACAATAATAATACTAACAATATTAACAATAATACTAATAATAACAATAATAATACTAACAATATCAACAAAACAATATTACAACAAATCAACAAAACAATATTAACAACAAACCAAACCAATATTAACAAGATTAACAACAAATCAATATTAACCAAATACTAACAATATTAACAAAATAGTAACAATATTAACAAATACTAACAAATATTAACAAATAATACTAACAATTAAAAAAAATACTAACTATTTTTCTAAAAAAAAAAAAACTAAAAGTTAAAAAAAAAATTAATTTACCTTTCACCGGAGATTTTGACGGCGGTGGGAGGACGAGGCGGCGGACAAGGCGGCACCGGTGGACAAGGCGGCAGGACGAGAAGCCGGCTGACGAGGCGGCGGCGGCAGGACGAGAAGGCGGCGGACGAGGCTGCTGTACGAGGCGTCGGCGGACGAGGCGGCGGCGGACGAGGAGGCGGAGGACGAGGCGGTCACAGTTGTGTTTAAACGGTCGCAATTCCGACGGTAAATTTTCGATTTTCAACGGTAAGTTTACGATTTTCGACGGTGAAATGACTTTTACAATTCTGGTGGAGGTAATAATCTGGTTTTGTTTTAGCGACCGCCTACAGCGGTCGCTAAAATAACTAAGGCGGTCGCAAATTACGCGGTAGTGGCCACGTGGCCACTCCTTATAGTTTGCCAAATGCGGCGATTTGCGACCGCTAAAAAGCGGTCGCTATTTCAGCTTTCGAATTTCCTAACCGCCTTTAACCCCCGCTATTTTTTATTTTGCGACCGCCTATAGCGGTCGCTAACATATATTTTATATTTTGCGACCGCATAAAGCGGTCGCTAATATATATTTTTATTTTGCGACCGCCTACAGCGGTCGCTAACATATATTTTATATTTTGCGACCGCCTATAGGCAGTCGCAATTATTAATCTTTTTTTTTTTTTGGAAATTTGATATGTTATTGTGTTAACCCTGTTAATTAAATTATAATACTAATATTATGATACTAACTCAACTTATAATATGCACAAGTTATTCTAAAAAATGACAATATCAATTAATTAAACATATATATAAACACATTTGCTTAATTAATCATCCTCGTCATCATTATCTTCCTCATTATCATCCTCCTCGTCATCATCATCTTCTCCTTCTGCATCATCATCATCATCTTCCTCGTCATCTTCTTTCTGTTCCTCTTCCTCTTCCTCTTCCTCTTCCTCTTCCTCTTCCTCTTCGTTCTCAACAATTATCATATCTGGATTTGCAGCCACTAAATCAACTGAAGAATTTATACCTTCGTCCTGAACCACTGTTTTAGCTTCTTGCACTTCAGTTTGGAATGGATCTTCAAATTGTGCAGTTTCTAATGTGGATAAAGTAGGCATTTCCACCAACGACCTTGCCTTGACCTTTACCACAGTTCTTAAGTTCGGTTTGCCTGAAGTCGGATACTTGTAATAATAAACTTGAGATGCTTGTGATGCAAAAATGAAGGGGTCGTATGCAGCTGGATATTTTTTGCTGGTGTTAATATCAACGATCTTATAGTTTGCATCGACTCTCTTCCCTTCGCGACCCGGATCAAACCATTCACAGAAGAATAAAACAATTTTTCTCCGTGGGCACCCCGGATATTCAACTTCAACCACCTCTTGCAACACACCATAGTAATTGACCGGTGCTTCGTTGAAGTTTCCACTGGTAACGCAAACACCGCTGTTTGAAGTGGCTTTTATGGAAGCATACGTTTAGTGTCTTTGGTCTTGCCTTCTGTATTCAAAATCGTGTGGAACAAGTTATCAAACACATTCTTCTCTATATGCATCACATCCAAGTTGTGTCTAATCAATAATTTACTCCAATAAGGCAAGTCCCAAAAGATGCTCATCTTCTTCCAACCTCCTCGGATCCGTTTATTGTGTTCCATTGCGTGCTCCTCAGTCGTTTTCCACAATCTAGTTACTGTAACTTCTCTCAACAACGAATCACCTAGAATAAAATGCGTATTGTTAAACTAAATCTATCAAACTCTTAGAATAATTAAGTACTGGTTAAAATATGAATAATATATAAATACCTGTTCGAACTCGTGGCCTTGGACGCTTTACAGGAGGTTTACCCTTTAGAAAATTCTTTTTGTCCCTCCGAAAGGCATGATCATCACGTAGAAACTTCCTGTGGTTGTCGAACCATGATATCTTCTTACTCTTTGGAAGATAAAATGCCTCAGACTCATCCATGCAGTACGGGCACGCTAGTCTTCCAGCTGTCGACCACCCAGATAACATAGCATATGCTGGAAAGTCACTAATGGTCCATAAAACAGCAGCCCGTAACGTGAAGTTCTCCTTTCGGTACACGTCGTACGTCTCTACTCCCAAATGCCACAAATATAACAACTCTTTAATCAACGGCTGAAGGTAGACATCCAGTTTATCCTTCGGGTTGCGAGGACCAGGCACCAACACAGTGAGAAATATGTGTTGAGGCTTCATGCACAACCAAGGGGGTAGATTGTACGGAGTCAACAAAACAGGCCACAAAGAATACTTCTTCCCGTGCATACCGAATGGAGCAAATCCGTCTGTGCACAAACCAAGTCTCACATTTCGCTTCTCACTCGCAAAATCTGGGAACTCTCTATCAAGATGTCTCCACGCATTAGAGTCTGCAGGATGACGCATCTCTCCGGAATTCTGATCAGAACACTCCTCAGCATGCCATGTCATGTCTTTTGCAGTGGCACTCGACTGATATAACCTCTCTAGACGAGGAGTGATGGGAAGATAATACATCGACTTGAAAGCTGTCTTCTTCCTACGATCAGAGGGTTTGAACCTAGGGTGCCGGCACATCCTGCACTGATTAATGCTCTCGTCGTCGCCCCAAAACAGCATGCAACCATTGGTACAACAATCAATCTTCTCAAACGGTAAACCCATATCCTTCAACAGCCTCTTACTTTGATAGAAATTTTCTGGCGCTGTGTTCTCTTTGGGTAGGGCCCGTTTAAACAACTTGGCGAATTGATTGAAGACTTTCTGACTCACTTTGCCTTCAGTTTTGATGGACAACATCTGAGCGTTGAATGACAACTGAGTCTCATTATCACAACCAGGAAACAATTTTTGATCGACAGATTTGAGCATCTCGAAAAATTTCTTTGAACGTGGATTTGGTTCCTCCTCCATGGCTGTGTGGTGAACACCCAGACCAGACTCATCAATCATCGTATGATACCGTTGGAATTCATCTAGCTCATCGAATGGTGTAGACGGGTCGCAGCTCGAACTACCAATCTCAAATCTCTCACCTCAACAACTACTCAACTGATCATAGAAGGCAATCACTATTTCCAAATTATAATTCCATCTATCTTCGCCATGTCTTGTCCAATTATAATAAAATGGAGCAAAACCGAACCTCACAAGATGAGTTTTAACCTCATCTATGCTAAAAAATCTTTTGTTACTGCACTTTCTGCCTGAACAAGGACATCTAATCCGACCACAACTATCCATGCAATTTGGTTTACTACAGGCAAGCTTAATAAACTCATCAAGTTTCAGGCAAAATTCATAATTCATATTTCCTTGTATCAAACGAGGCATTTCATACATCCAACGACGATCAGGGAGTTCCATCTGATACAAATTAAAAATGAATCACATATAAATTATTAAAAATTCGGCAGAGTTTCGACTATAAACAAACATATCCAATTTTTTAAAACAAAAAATCAACTTTAATCAATTACAATAATTATTCACATTATAAATTCTAAAATTTAATGTGTCACATGAAGAACACTTATAAAACATATAATACACAAAATTTAAAATTAAACGGTAAAATTGTAAAAACGTACGGTGAATTAGAAGCAACGAGCACAATATAGTAGTAGACTTCCACAATTGCCACGAACACGTTGAAGCAATGCTCGTTTGAATTTGAGAAATTTTTTGAGGTGTGAGTGGGGTTTTTTCACCGAAAAAACTGAAGGAAAGAGAAGCTGATTCTGTTCCATGATCGTGTTTTAGCGACCGCCATATTATGTATAGCGACCGCCTTAAGCGGTCACAAAATTATATAATTAAATGGAGCCAACTACCCTAACCGGATACTACTTTAGCGACCGCATACGCGGTCGCAAAATTAATATTTTATTTTTGCGACCGCCTTCTTAAAAAACAAACCGGTTCTTCTTTTCCGGGTTACCAGTTACGGGTTTAAAATTTAGCGACCACATTTCTTATTGCGACCGCCACTATGCGGTCGCAATGTATTTTACTAATACTTTTGCGACCGCATGTGGCGGTCGGAATTTTTTTAAATGATTTAGCGACCGCTTGGCGGTCGCAAATATTCCAAAATTTACCAAAGCACCTCGGCGGTCGCAAATACAGTCGCTAAAATGAATATTTGCGACCGCTTTAATGGCGGTCGCTAAAAAGCGGTCTCTAAAACCCGTTTTTTTTGTAGTGCTATACAGTCTATAAGTTATGAGAACCTTATTTTAAAAGTTTATAAATTATACTCCCCCGGTCCCAGGGACATGATTTAAGAAAAATGTATTTTTTTAAATAAAAATGTGTGGAAAGTTTTGTGATTGTGCACGCAAATCGATGTTTCCTTTTTAATTAGTGTGCAAATTGGTTTGGAACAACTTAAAATGGAAAGTGTGCAAATTGATCTGGGACGGATGAGTAACTGTTTTATTTTATTAAATATTTTTAAAAGAAAAACTTTTAATTTCAGCAAAACACTCTCTTATTATTTTATTTTTTGAGATAAACAGCCTCTTATTTGAATGGATGAGCTTGGCCAGCTCTCTATTTTTGGACTCAGTTAATATAATAGAGTCAATTTGTACTTCAAATATCCAGCCTGCGAGCAGTATATCAACGTATTATTGAATGAACGTAGACCTACCACTGACCTCTCCACTACAGCAATACAATACAAGGTGGCAGTGGCAGTATCACATGACATGACATCAGGTATTACGTATTACAATAATTGCCATAACTATCAATACAAAAGCAACCTAAGCAGTCCCCTGTTTTCCAACCATGGAAGAACCACAAACTCAGATCGCCATTTTCGCATCACCCGGTATGGGTCACCTCATCCCACTCATTGAGTTAGCTCGGAAACTCCTCCACCTACCCTTCTCCATCACCATCATCATCCCCCACGGCGCTTCCTCCACCCAACACCTCCTCCAAACCCTCCCGGATATTAACACCGTTTTCCTTCCTCCGCCGCCCGCCGCCCCCGATCTCCCGCCGGACGCTAACCTCGAGGATCGAATTATATCCACCACCGTCCGCGCCATTCCATCTCTCATCGAAGCGCTGAAAAAATCGGCACCCATTGCCGCGCTAATAGTCGATAATTTCGGCGTTGCGGCGTTGGATGCAGTGAAGGAATTAAATATTCCCCTTTATCTTTTTTTTCTTTGCAACGCGATGGTGCTGTCGTTTGCTCTTCGTTTGCCTCGCCTGGATGAGAACAGAGATTTTCCGGGACCGGTTCAGCTACCGGGTTGTGTCCCGGTTCGCGGTTCCGACTTGCCGGACCCGGTCCTGGAGAGGGGGAGCCAAACGTACACAGAATGTGTGGACCTATGCAGGAAGTTCGCGTCAGTGGATGGAATCTTGGTTGATAGTTTTCTGGAACTTGAACCGGATACTTTTGAGGCTCTGCAGCAGGGCGGTTGGCCGACGGCTTACTCGGTCGGGCCGTTGGTCCGACCCGGTTCGGATAGCGACAATTCGAACTGTTTGAGGTGGTTGGATGAGCAACCGGCCGGTTCGGTTTTGTTTGTGTCGTTTGGCAGTGGAGGAACCTTGTCTAGAGTCCAATTGGAGGAATTGGCTTTGGGTTTGGAAATAAGTGAGCAAAGATTTCTGTTCATTGTGAGGGAGCCAAACGATGATGTGAAAAATGCTGCCTATTTCCAGACTTGTGAAGAGAAAATAAACCCTGATTCATATTTACCCAGTGGGTTCATAGAGAGGACAAAAGGAAAGGGTCTTGTTTTGTCGAATTGGGGTCCGCAGATCGAAATTTTGAACCACCCATCGGTTGGTGGATTCATGTCGCATTGTGGATGGAACTCGACGCTCGAGAGCATCGTGCATGGAGTGCCTCTGATTGCATGGCCGCTCTTCGCAGAGCAGAGGATGAATGCTGTCTTGGTGAGTGAGAGTTTGAAAGTGGCTCTTAGAGTTGACGAGAATGAAAGTGGCGTTGTGGAGAGCCAACAAATTTCAATATTAGTGACAAGTTTGATGAATGAGGCCACCGGAGAAGAGATCAGGATTCGAATGAAAAACCTCAAGGAAGCTGCCGGGAGGGCTTTGGCCCCCGATGGATCTTCTACCAAATCACTTGCCAATTTGGCTGAAAAATGGAAGCGTCAAAGTGCATTGTAGCTTTAATTAGTAGTAGAATGCAAAATCTATGTTATGAATTTATAAATACATCACTTCTTATTTATTTTAGGGTTTATTATAGAAACAATCATAATTGCATAATACCCTATTAAAAACTCCACGTTGTATAATACCCCAAAAAAACGAACCTACCCTCGCATGAATATGATCACGCGTCTGAAACCTTCACCCTAATTTTCAACTCTCTCTCTCTGTCCATCGTCGCCGTTCACCATGGTCGCAGCCACAGCACAGATCGGCCGCCTCTCTCGTGGCCCCCCTTCTCAATACACAGATCTTTGCATGGTGGCAATTTTTTTTAGATCCATTTATGCCCTGTCACCGCACCACCTCTCTCTCCCTCTTGCCGCCATCACCACCGCCGTGGGCTCCATTCTCTGCCATCCTCCCGTGCGTTGCTCCGCTCCTCACTCCAAAATAAATCCGTCCATGAAGCTCTCAACCACTACCAAATTTGATTGAAGCCTCTCAATTTATGGTTTTTTTTTTTTTTTTCTGAAACTCTCAACCACTGGCTTGAAGCTCTGAACTAAATTAAGCCACACCACTCAATCTGGTTATGCTGATCTTTTTTTTTTTTAGGATTTATTTAACTAAAAGTAGTCTCAAATAGCTGAATATGACATAAAACAACAGCATTTTACTCACATCCCGCTCATGTGTTATATTTTTCAGCGGAATCGGCTCACATGAAAAGTGAGTAAAACGACGTCGTATATGTCATTTCCGGCGATTTATGACTAATTTGGTTAGATTTGAATTATTATGAGACTAAATTGAAATATTAAATAATTATGAGACTAAATTGATACATTACATAGTTATGTGATCAAATTGAAAAAGTAAAAAAATTATGAGACAATTTTGGTATTAATTCTATTGATTTAGGGTTTGAGTTTTAGTTGATTTAGGATTTGATCTGATGGCGATTTTAATTGATTTAGGATTACGATTTTTTGATATTTGATATTTGGGTTAGGATTTGATTAAGGTATTTTTAATTTTTTTAATCAATTTTTGTGTGTTTAAATTCCTGGTGAATGAGTTTTTTTTTTTTTTATAAAAAAAACTCACTAATCATATGGTTGCAAATTTTGGCCTTGTATGCATTTTTTTTTTTTTTGCTTCGAATGCAAAATTCTTCGATGTATGCAAAAATAAATATGTGATTTACAAAATTTATGCATAAAAAAATTACATATATACAAAAATTGATAACTGAATGTATGCATAAAAATCTGAATATATGCATAAAAAATTATATATATGGAAATGAATATTGGGTTGTAAATATTAAGGTAAATAAAAAAAATTAATACCAAAAAGGAAGATTCAGAAATATAAAATCTGAAAGAAAATATTACTAATAAAAAATAGCAAATATTATGAATAAAATTTGTGAAAAAAAAAATAAAATTAATATAAATTCAAAATTTTGAAAAAAGTACATATGACAAAAAGTTGTGGGTATTGCAGCTGTCATTTTTTCAAATTGTGGTTGTCAACTTTTTTAAAGTGTGGAACTACTTTTGGTGTTTTATACTGAGAGTTTTTTTTTGGATGTTTTCTGCAAGTAGGGTATTTTTAGTGTTTTTTCTTGCAATTTTTTTTTTATTGTTATAAAGTGATTATTAAAAGCACTCTCAATTTTTTTTTTTTTTTATGTAATCCAATTGTACTTTTAATAGCAATTAAAACTATATTCATTAGTCTATCTAAAAAAATACCCACAAACTATTACAAATGATACAAGGTATCACATCAAATGATAATACACTCTAAATCAATAAAAAAAAATCAATAAAATCAAATTATGTAAGATAATGCAATAAATTATTGGATGGTCATCTCTCTTCCCTTTTCACACTTAGTTCTATAACTAGTTTAATTAAATTTAATTACCATTAACTATTTTATACAAATCAATAGCAGGGGTATACCTTTTGCTAAAATAAAATAGCAAGAGCATATAAAAAAGACAAGGATCTTAAATTGTCCAAAAATCTCTCGGATCAATTGATTTTTTAATTGAATATCTAATCATAGAATTGAATATTGGACAAGTCATGCACTCATTTTTGTAAGTAGTATACACATAAGATCAGAACACACATTGTGAGGAGAACACACATCAAAATAACTCTAATCCACTTTTTTACAAATTCACTATTCAATTTTGGGTTCTTTACATATAAGAACAATTATAATAGTTATATTGCATAAAGCACAACAAAAAAACTCGTGTTGCATCCCACACCAAAAGTGGACCCCCCACTTGCAATAGGTGGATTTGACATGTGACAATCAAATCATCCCCAATTTCAAAAATATAAAAACTCATTTTCCCCATTTCTCTCACCACTCTCCCTTTTTCTCTATATTCAGTCACCATCTTTCTACAGACACTATCTCTCTCTCACACAAACTTACAGCCACCATCCTCCCTCCGTCTTGGCCGTTGTCAGTCCATCCTCCCTCCACCAGGCAAGCCACCGCCAGATATTGGTCGATCACCATCCTTTGATTGATTTTCTCCTTCAAAATCATCATATATATCATCTTCATCTTCTGAATATCCATCATCATCATCATCCGCCAAATTTTTTTAATAATATTAAAATTCAAAATTTTCAAAAAATAATGAAATAATTTGAAAAAAATATATTCAAAATATGTGTAAAAGTTTGAAAAAAAATTCAAAATTTACCCAAAAATTCAATTTTCTTTTTCAATATCTTAATTTTTTTCAAAAAAAGTTTTAAACTTTCATATTTTTTCTGGAAAACTCAAATTAAATTTGTTTGAGTGAATTTTTTTAAAAAGCATTTGAACACCATATACTATCTTTTCTTCATTATATTATCATTCCATATCAAATTCTAAATCGTCTTAAATACAATAATATACAAAAAAAAGCATAAATAATTAATAAAACAAAACTCCCTCCATCCCAGTATAAGTTTTCCATTTTTTTTGGCACACAGATTAAAACAAGTGTTAAAATAATAGTTAAGTGGTGATTGATAGCCAATATTAGAGGTTACAAATTTTATAAGTAAAATCCATATAATATTATTTGGTAGGGTATAATAGAAAATATATATAAAATAGTCCTAAAAAGTAATTTAACTAGTTAGGGTGTACTATATAGAAATAGAAAAAATAATTTAACTTAGTAAGATGTAATATGTAGATATATAAGAATAAAAACTAGTGTCACACCCTTTCTAACATCGAAAGCACGTGGAAGTATCCTTATTTTAACGAAAATAATAAAGAAAAGGGCTCTGTGCGTAACTAACTCTCCTTGAAAAAAATTTCTTTTAAAAACATGTTGGACTATATCAGATCATCCTATTCTTTCAATTAAACATGCATAATAACATCACATAACTTCATAAATAAAAATAGAACACATAAGATCAGCTAATCATGCATAACTACACAAAAGAATCAATTTTCCACAGTTTCCAGCTCTCGTCATCAAATAAATAAATTCGGTAAAATAAAAATAGTTCTACTTATAGAAAAATACTAAAAACTATCATGTAAGTACCTAAATTCCAGTAATATTTCATTATAATTTTTATAAAATTTTTACATGTGCCAATTAATACAGTTTACAAGAAAACTTCCAAAAAAATGGACAAATTGTCACACTTTTTTCAAAGGTTCATGACTAATTCATTACAACTCCAAATCGCATGAGACTAGATGCATTGAAAATATAATTCATTCAAATTCCATAATCAAAAGACAAATCATCAAAATTCAAACTTTACAAAAAAATAATTTTGTCATAGAACAGGCAGAATCTACTTTCCCTGTACGTGCAAACTATCTAATTAATAATTTATGAGAAATATACCACCAATTTAAACATAATAAAACTTCATTCATATTAATCAAACTTAGCCACAAAAGTTTGGCATAAAACACACAATTCAAACTTGCAATTATTTTTGATATCAAAGAAAAAGATAGTGGCAACATGCCATGAGTTTTGACTACTAGAAATTCAAATCCTATTGCATTAACTTTAAACAAAATCTTGCATCTTTCAATAATCTTTTGAAATGTCTCGCCTCCACCATCCACCACGAGCTCTTCTTTTAAATTTTATTTGAAAATTTTTACAAATAAAGGGGGTGAGTATATCAACATACTCTGTGGGGAGAAATGACCATGTTCAAGGTTAAATCACATAAATTCATCAATTCATATAGTTACAACACATATACATTCATTTACGATCTTTTTCTCGCCGAACATAATTAACAACTTTCTTTTACACTATATGGCCTTCTCCTCGCTGAACATAGTGCATACTTTTCTTTTATGTTATACGATCTTCTCTTTGCCGAACATAACACATACTTTTACTTTTATACACATGCAATAAATATACTTATCAAACATATGAATTTAGTCAATAACACTTACAACTTTCCCCACCTTTAAAGCTTTAGCAAATTTTTTGAAAAGAAGATATGGTGGCAAGTACTTGGACTGTACTCTTTGCTTTGCTTCAACCTTAACAAAAAAATCATTAAAACTTAGTCCTATAACTCTTATATTAAGGGTAATTTTCCAAAACTAGGGGGAGAAGAAAAATTAAGTTCTTAAAGCATACTAACCTTGAAGTCTTGAACGCAAAATCTCCAACTCTTGAGCTCATAAAAATCTTGTCTTAATTCCTAACTCTTGCATAATTAATTTAATAATACTAACACAAAATAAATCCTCCTATTTTGCTTATGTAGTAGCCGAAATTTAGCTTATGTGTGTATAAAATTTTCCTTGTTCCAATATCCTCAAATATTCTTCCAATCTCTTGTAATATTCTTACCATAAATAATAATCCTCCTTTAATTTAATTCATAATAGTCTAAAATCCTCAAAATTCTTAGAATACTACTTCCCATAATTAGAATAACTAGACAACTAAATAAAACTTAGGACAATTATAACCTAAAAAATTTGGCCACCCCTATGCATAAGTACATGAAACTATTTTCTAAATTAAAGGACCTTATTTTAGCAACTTGCATGAACTCTTGCCACCTTTGCATGAATCCTAAATTAATAAACCAACTTATGCATGCAACTTAGTAAAAATTACGGGTGTTACAATTACTATTCGAGCCATACAAAAATTATAAGGGGTGAGAGGTGAGATAATATTCAAAGTGAATAGTAAAAAATGTGTAATATGACCATTCTTTTACCAGGTCATAAGATAAAATATTGGGTCACCATAAATTTGTATCTTCTACCACGCAAGATAAGATCAGTACACAAATCCATATATATTATGACACTTATCTTGCATACCAAGCGGCACCTTATAGCATAAGTGATGTGATAAAAAAAATGAAAAAAGTAATGAAAAAAGTGTCAAAGGTAATGAAAATAAAACTAAGAAGTGTATAGTAATTTTCAAAAAAGGTAAATAACCAAATGAGAGGTTTATAAAGGGATAAACTAAAATGGTAAAATGGAAAGTTTATAGAGGGACGGAGGGATCGAGGGAGTACAATTTATATTTTCCCACAAAACCTATTTTATTAGAAAAGTAAAATAAAAATAAAAATTATGCATATGAAGGACGATAATATGATACCATACTTGAAATTTCCCAACAGCTTTTGAATCGGGGTGACAACAATGATGAATGGTTTTTTCTTCTTCCTTCTTCTCAGTACTTTAAACCGAATTATGGTTGTTGCATGAAATTAATTATTAAGGTATGAAGAAGAGTACTTTTTTTTTTTTTATGTTATTATAATTTTTAAAAATTATATGTGTGCACCACCCAGGCCCCCACATATATGAGTGCATATAACCTGGGCCTTGAATATTAATCACTAAAAATAGTTATATGCATCCACTTTTATTTGTGGTATACACACTTTTTAACTTTATTATATATATATCACAAATAAGGATCAAATTATCTCGATATTTTTCAATATATATATATTTTTCGTAGTCATCAATATCAATATTGGATGAAAACGATATTTCCATTAAATTCATAAGAAATACCAAAAATATCGATTTGTAATATGAATATCGATTAGTTTCTTCTACAAATTGAACCTAATATCGTTAAAACATCTAGAAAATATAAAAAAATATCCAAATATCAATAAATTTCAAGAAAAAATAATGTATTTATGTAAATTTATCATAAATGTAAAATTTATTCATATTTTTATGTTAGTATTTATTTATTGAATGTTTGTTATTAAATTTTTAAATTTACCGATATCGATATTTGATATCTATATATCTTTTGATATTTCCACAAATTTAAAACCATGATATTTTCATTGATATCAATATTTTAAACATTAATTAGTCTTTGTTGGACTTTTTTCTCTCTCTAGAAAAACCCCAATCTATCCGTTTGAAACCATAGGGCGGCCGGCGGCGAGACGCTTCGTCTCCCGTGCTATGGAATAATTTCTTCAGTCCCAGAGATCGGATTGGTTCCTCTTCTTGTGTCTCGGGCATTTCAAGAGTCGCAAGTAAGATCCTCTTGCCTCAAATGGCGCACCCCTTAATCGTCACTACTATATCTACCCCTTGGTGGGTCTTTCAATAATCCACACTCACTGATCCACCTAAAAAAAAAGCTTCAGATACCCAATGTTGGTCCCTTAAAGTGGTCAAGGTCTAGAGGGGGGGGGTGAATAGACCTTGAGTCAAAATCAAATTTTCAAACTTTTCAAAAAGAGGGATTCTAGAACCTTACAGTAGCCTCTAACAAGTTTAAGAAGATAAGTCTACAAGAGTTTTAGAAACTGGACCACAAAGGTTACAGCTGTGGACTTAAGAAGTCTACAGCTGCAGAGTTTAAAAACTTGCAAATAAAATATCACTTGTAGACAAAATATCAGAGGAGTTCTCACACTTAAAAGTGTATTGAGAATCCTCTAATGTGCAGCGGAATAAAAGTGAGTGTTAATGAAAAACAAAATAAACAGACTTAACAGCTGAGTGACTTAGACAAGTCTACAACCGTAGAGTCAGTTTCTCTTTGTGAAAAACACAAAGTTTTATGCACTCGAATTTCAAAAGAATGATGAATGTAACAAGAAAATAAATATGCAGAACAAGAATTTAAATGACAGAAAGTAAATAGACCAGGTTTATAGTGGTTCAGTGTCTATAAAAAAGACCACCTACATCCACTGTTACACCACTTAGGTGCCAAATTCACTAAGATGAGATCACTCAGTTCAATACAAGTAGTTCCCCCTTAGAACTAGGTTCACTCAGATTCCTATTCTAACAAGAGATTAAACTACCCTATTCACTCAGAATATAACTCACAAAGAGTTTACAAAAACCTCACAAAGAGATATCTACACAAAGTAGAAATGTAAAACATGTGAGGGAACAACAACAAAAGGGTGTGATTCTTTCTAAGAAAATCCTAACCAACTATCCTATGAATCACAAAGAATAAAACAATAAAGCTCTCTCAGAAATTTTGTTGGATGTAGACTTGCTTAGGCAGAATGCTTGTATGCTCAGGGTTGTTGTTGTTGCTTCCTCAGAGGATTTCTTCTATTTATAGATTGAGTGGTGTGACTTATCAGTTGGAATTTTCAAATTTGAAATCCGGATAAGGCTCCTCTCTCTCTATTGGCATGTGTGAGGTGGTCCTCATTCTTCTCACAGGATAGTACTGATTGTACTATTGTCATTTTCCTCAGAATTCTGGCTGTCTTCAAACTAATCTCTATTATCCTCCAGAATTAAAGAAATCTCCTCCACTTAAGTACATTTTAGTGAGTGCATGGAAGCTACACTAATTGTGCTTAAGGGTCTTCATTATCTTCAACTAATCTCTGACTTGCACTTCCTCTTCAAACGGTTCTTTGTAACTATAGAGTCTTTAACATTGCAGCTGTAGAGTCCTGTCAATAAGAAAAATCGGTGGTAGAGAAACCTTACAGCTGTAGGGTCATGTCTGGTTGTAGAATGATCGAGTATACAGCTTCAGACTTCACTTACAACTATAAATTTCAAACACCAATTTCCTTAGCACAAGTGTTAGATTAAATTACACAATTAAACACATTGTTTTGCACACATCAAAATCTAAAGTAAAGTACTTAACAATTTCCTCCAATTTTGATGTTGGCAAAACAACAACAAAAACAAACAAAGCAAATAACAAAGACAATAAGGAATTGCCTTACAAATACAAAACAAGAACAACAAAGAGCAAAGCAAGAAAAACAACAGAAAGAAAAGGCTGCATAAACTAAAAGGGTTCAGGGTACAGCTTACAGTAGGTAATTAGACTAAAAACTAAAAAGTTTTAGTGTCTAATCTAGAACAATGTCATCATATTCTTCTGTGTTTTGGGTCAGCATCATCTTTATCATCATTAGATTCATCTGACTCATCTTGTGGCTTTAGAATCCCTTGCTCTACTAGCTTCATGTTCTTCTCATCCCCTTCAAAGTATTTCTTCAGCATCATGAACTCATAGGCTTCAAATTCTTCTTCTTCCTTCTTTGATTTGAATAATCTCTTAGGCAATGGATTTCTCTTGATCTTCCCACCAAGGAGGCGAGCATTGTCTCCCTTGTACAAAGATCCATCAGCCTTCGTCCTTGAACTTCTGAAATCTGTCCTTCTTGAGTTTAATTTTCTTGATCACTATATGCCTGTTGCATATACTCAAGAATTCTTCCCAGAGAATATCAAACTCAGTCTTCATTGTTTTCTCCTTTTCAGTTTCTTCACTTTGTTCTTTAGCAGGTATCATGCTCAAAGGTTGAACATTCAGGGGTTGAGCAGTGACAACAGCTGTAGATTCTTCAAACTTTTTCTTTCTTTACTTCTCTTTCTCTCCTTTCTCTTTCTCTTCCTTCTCTTTCTTCATTTCTCTTGATTCTTTCACAGTTTGTTCCCAATAACCCAAAGGTTTTTGAGATGTATGAGCTGTAGGTTCTTTTGAGCTGTAGATTTAGGGAGCTTTATGATCTTGATTCCTTTGGAGCTTCCCTTCATCTGTTCAGGTTGAGATCTTTCTTCTGACTGATCACCCAGTCTTATGGATAAATCTTTCAATTTGGCAGCTTCAAATTCCTTTGCCAAAGATTTTCCAATATCCTTTACATTTCCAAGAATGTCTTCAGTGATCTTATCTCCTTCTTTGATTTCTTTTTCAATCTTGCTTTCCCCCTTTTTGCCAACATCAATATGTGACAAAATGGTGTTAAGCTTGCTCATAAGATCAATCTTTAAATTCTCATTTCCCTTTATCATCTTTGTCATTTCATTCTTCAGGAGTTTCACTTCAATCTTCAAATTGAAAGAATCATCTTTCATCAAGTGAATGTCTGACCGTAGAGAAGTAATTTCTCTTGTCTTCTGATTGATGTCCTTCCTTATCAATTCATTCTGAGCCAGTAATTCATCTACAACAACTTTAAAATTCTTTTCCAGAATTTTCTTTTCTTTCAGGCTTCTCTCTTCAAATTTCTTCACTAAGTCTTCCATGCCTTTCTTCACATTCTGAGAAATAATAGTATCAGGTACTCTCTTGACTTGCTTGAGGATCTCAGCTTCAATTCCTTTTAGTGATTCCTCCATATTCTTCAGTTGAGATACAACTTCTGTAGGTGTCATTTGAGGATTTGTATCACTATCCTCTTCTTCTGAATATCCTTCTCTTATCACCAATTCATTTCCCTTAGAAATCTTTTGAGCTTTGGAAGGCACCAACTCTACAGCTGTAGAGTCTTCAGTGGAAGCCTTCCTTTTGCTAGGAGTCAAAATTTCTACCTTGTTTGTAAAGAAATCAGCAATGTAATCATCCATGTTTTCTACATTTTCTCTCTCAAGTGTTGAATAACTCTGCAGGGGAGGAGTTCCATGCCTATATATTTCTTCAAGAGTGAACATGGCAGGAGGAGGTTGGTTGAAAATGCTTGTAATGGGGTTTGACATATCCTTAGCACTTTCATCAATCTCCTTAGATCTGTCTTCAACAATCTGCTCATCAGCTTGAGCCTCAAGAGATACTTGAACATCAGCTTGCACCATCTTAGCTTGAGCACCACCCATTGGTGCATCATCATCACCACCTTCATCATCATCTGGCTTGTGCTCAGGCTTTTTACAAGGTGAATCAGTTTTCCTTGTCTCCTTTTCCTTTTCTGATTCAGGTTCATCAGGATTAGCTTCTTCAATATTTATTGGATCTGCAGCACTAGCTCGTGCAGACTCCAACAAAATAGCTTCCTCAGCCAAAGTAGTTAAGCCCTCAGCTTCAACTACTTGGTGACTTCCTTCACCAATTCTTTGTGGCATCTCTTCTTCACTTTCTGAGCTTACAACTTCAAACTCAGTTTCTGGGTCTTTCTCAGAGATAATTGCAACTCTCAAAGCTGCAGCTGCTGACCTGGTAATTTTCTGTTTTGCTGACTCTTCAGCAACAATCTATTTTCCCTTTCCTTTATTCTTCCTGACTTTCTCAGCAATAAAGTTATCAAGAAAATTAGGCTTCATCAGTTCACTTACATCACTGCAATTTGTCCAGTCAACAACCCACTGGAACAAATTTCTTTCCTCAGCTGTAAGTTTGTCCAACTCTTCCCTGACTATCTTCCAGTCATCAAATCTTTGCCTTTCTTCTTCGAAACCTTCAACCCTCTCAACTGGAACAACAGGGAGTTGTTCAGTTTCAGGTTCAAGTTCAGCAACTTGTTTTTCAATAACTTGTTCTTCAGGCTGTACAATTGGCAAGTCTACAGCTGTAGACTTGTCAGCTTCTGTAACTTCTGTAATCTTCTTGGAATGAAATTTCTTCTGCCTCTTTTCTCTATCAACTTCATCCTCAGAATCAGTTAGTTAATCTACCAAAAGCTTTCTCCTTACACTTTTCTTCTTCCTTTCATATTGTTTAGGTGGACTAGCAACTGTGAGTTTCTTTCCTTCAGACTTACTCTTCTTCCTCTTCTTGGATTTAGGAGCCATAGGAGCATCCACAGCTCCTCTCTTGAAATTAGCCTTTCAAATAATTCGATGAACTAAAATAGGTTGTCCTTCATGACCATTAAATAGAGTAAATCCTACTTCCTTCAGAATATAGTTCAAGAACAATCCAAAGCCTTTGTTCTTTCCAATCTTTGCTACATCATTACCAATATTTCTAAGTAGCAATTCTCCTATATCAATTTTAACCTCTTTGACAAAAGCTATCATAAGATCCCACATAAGAATAGTGCCAGTATCATGAGCACCAGTTCAACATAATAAACACTTATCAATAGCTTCATATAAATAGACATACTCAACTACAAGGTCAGTCTTCTTGAATGTCCTCTTCCAGTTCTTAGGAAATGACTTCTTTGCAGTAAATCTCTTCCAGTACTTCTTATCTTCATCAGCAAAATTGAGATTATCATGAGCATCACCTCCAATCCTCAGATGTAGAGCTCTGCAAATATCATCAGCCGTGATATTAACATTTCTTTCTTGTAGTTTCACTGATAATGTCTTCCTTTCCACATTAGCTTCAGCATTCTGATAGAACTCATGCGCGATCCTATCATCATAAGCTCCAGGGTTATGAGTAAGACAATAATGAATCCCTTGATTCACTATGTGTCTAACAACGTCTTCCATAGCATCAGTGGGATACTTCTTCAGTAACTCATCAAAATCGAAAAGAGCTTCGAAAATGACTTTCATTGCCATGATGTTTGGTTTCAGAGAGTAAAGGATGGGGAGTGTTTAAGGTTTCAGGGGGTTCGAAAGTTAAAGTGAGATATAAAAAGAATGAAGGGTCCTTTAAATACCTTTCCTTAAACAGTCATTTAAGAACATGGGTATAACGGTCTTTGACCTAAAATTTATGAGTTTTTGAATTCTGAACCAAAATTTATAATTAAATTTGTCCAAAACCTAACTCACCTAGAATTTAATTCTATTTAAAATGTTACACGTACTCAAATATTTTATTAATTAAAATGCTGAATAAATCCAAAATGTATGTCACTTAGTACAACGTTTCTGAATTTGTAGTGCTCCATTTAATTTTCAGAGTTGTACAAAGTACTGTAAATTCCCTAAGTTTGCAGTTGACAATCTTAGAATTTGGAAATCTTCAGTTGGTAAGGAATTTGCAGTTCAGAACTAAGTATACAGCTGTAAAGTTAGCAACTCTGCAGTTGAATGACTTTGCAGCTGCAATTTTCCTTTTCACTGATTTTCCCATTTTCTAGGTTTATCTTTGCAATTTAGTGATTTTCACAGAGTCTTCTTACAATTCTAACATTCCCAAATTACCTCTTAAGATTGAAAGTCTTGATTCACAAAAAGGTTTAGTGAAAATATCAGCAAGATTCAAATCTGTATGAATCTTTGTCAATTTCACATCCTTTCTTTCAACATGATCTCTTATGAAATGATGCATTACAGCTATGTGTTTTGATCTAGAGTGTAAAACTGGATTATGTGTAATAGCAATAGCACTTGTATTGTGACAGAATATAGTTGTTTCTCTTGCATCAATCCCATAGTCTTGTAATTGATATTGCATCCATAAGATCTGTGCACAACAACTTCCAGCAGCAATGTATTCTGCCTCAGCTGTAGAAAGAGCAATAGAATTTTGCTTTTTACTGTGCCATGCCACCAACCTTTCACCTAGGAATTGACAAATCCCACTAGTACTCTTCCTATCAATCTTGCAACCTGCAAAATCTGAGTTAGTGTACCCAATGAGTTCAATTCCTCCTTCTTTAGGATACCATAGTCCTAGGTTCTATGTGGATTTGACATATTTGATGATCTTCTTTACAGCATTCAAGTGTGATTCCTTAGGATTAACTGGGAATCTAGCATATACCCCTACTGCAAACATGATATCAGGTCTGCTAGCTTTAAGGTATAGCAGTGATCCAATTAACCTCCTATACTTAGTTATATCAACACTTTTGCCATTCTCATCTTTGTCAAGACTCATAGAAGGTGTCATAGGTATATTGGTAGGCCTAGAGCTGTCCATTCCAAATCTTTTAATAAGCTCTTGAGTATATTTAGATTGATTGATGAAAATTCCATCTCTCATTTGCTTAACTTGTAATCCCAAAAAGAAATTTAGATTTTCCATCATGCTCATTTCAAATTTCTCAGTCATGAGCTTAGAGAACTTTCTGCATAATTCTTCATTGGTTGAGCCAAAGATTATATCATCAACATATATTTGGACAAGCAATATATCATTTTCATGTTATAATCGGAATAAGGTCTTGTCAACCATACCCTTTTTGAATCCATTTTTGATCAGATGATCCCATAGGGTATCATACCATGCTCTTGGTGCTTGCTTAAGTCCATAAAGTTCTTTTCTAAGCTTATAAACCATGTCTTCAGCTGTAGATTCCTCAAAGCCTGGTGGTTGTTCAACATACGCTTCTTCTGAAAGTAACCCATTAAGAAACACACTCTTTACATCCATTTGATAGTCTGTAAAGTTCATATGTGCAGCATAGGCTAGAAATATTCTTATAGCTTCTAATCTTGCAACTAGGGCAAATGATTCATCAAAATCTATGCCTTTAGATTGACAATAGCCTTGAGCAACTAGCGTTGCTTTATTTCTGGTCACAATTCCATCTTCATCAAGTTTATTCTTGAATACCCACCTAGTTCCAATCACTTTGTGATTCCTAGGTCTTGGAACAAGTTCCCATACTTGATTTCTCTCAAAACCATTCAATTCTTCTTACATTGCAATAATTCAATTGACATCTTGCAGTGCTTCATGAATATCAATAGGTTCTGAAGATGAAAGAAATGTAGCAAACATTACCTCATGGATTTGTTTTCTGGTGTTTACAGCATCTGATGGGTTTCCAATTACATGCTCAGGGGGATAATCTTTCAACCAAATCAAATCTGACATAGGTTCTAGTCTTTGATCATTGTTCTCTACAGCTGTAGATTCACCTACTGCAGACTCATCAGGTCCTTTTGTTGTTGTTTCTACTTCTGTTTGAACATTCTCATAGACTAGGTCTTCAACATTCTCTAATGGTGGTAACTCAACAATTACAGTGTGAAAGCCTTTGTTGATCAATTCTACAGGAGTCTTGTTGGTCCCAAATAGACAAAGACAGGTGTATGGGGGGGAATACACCTGTAAGTACAAAATTTTCAAAGATCAGTTTATAGTAGACTTGTTAAAAGCACAGACCACTTATAAAGTATCAGTGGACTTGAAGGTCGCCTGACAAGTAGCCTGAGGATCTGATCAGTTTGAGTTGTGCAGCTGATAAGTTGTAAAACACTTAAAATTATTAACTCACACAAAAGCACATGAGACACAGGGATTTATAGTGGTTCGGAGTTAAACTCTCCTACATCCACTTTTCCTGATTTAACAGGAGAATTCCTTAACCACAGGAATTCCTTGTTTTAGAGTGCCAAAGTGCACTGATCAAGAATAGCTCCTCTTGATCTCTAGGATTTTCACTGAGTCCTAGTCCTCTCATATTTCAGACTGGGACACTCCTCAACTTACTTTCTTACCACTCACAACCTTGAACCTAACTTGGTTTAAGGGTTTGAGTTTTTCCAACTAAGGTTGAGATAAACCTTTACAATTATGGACAGTATCTAGACTGGGTTATCTCAGTAGGCTTCTAAGATATTACAGTGTGAGCCTAAATACAAGAATAAGTTCTAAGCAGTGTAAGCACTTAGGAAACTAGAGTGATTTCTTGTGCTTGAGTGTATGAGCTTTCCAGATTATCAGTTGAGCTTGTTATTTTCCCCTCCATAGTTTCTTCTTCAACTCTTGTATTTATAGACTTAAATTTGAAAGACTATCCGTTGAAGAGATAGTTTCAAATTTAAGCTATTTTGGTGTACCAACGTTCTTCAAGATTTTACTCAGATTTGGATGGTCAAATCTGTGAAAATGTAGCAGCCCAACGTTCTAAAGATCTTCTTCAGATTTTGGATGGTCAACTCTCAAGCATTAATGGTTGATAGCTCATTAAATGCCTACTCAGAGTTAATGCAACGACCTTTGAAAAGTGTGCCATCCTAGGTTCTTGGTTGCTTCTGATCTTGGTACTGACAGGCTAGTCTTTGTGTCAGGTCCGTACATAGGTGACAGCTTCTCATTGGTCTGTCTTAATTGTTCCTCAGTCCAGTCCTAACTGTTGCATTGAAGTCCTATGTCTTTTCATCAGGTGACTTGGAACATTCTCTTTGCTGCTTTTAACACTTCATTTATGTGTTGGCTGCTTCCTTATTAAATGCTGAAGGCATTTAATACATCAGGTTACTTGTTTTCAGGGGAGTCCTTTCAGGCTGCTTGGACTTAGTCTTCTGGGTGCATTCTTCAAAAAGTGGGTGTATCTCCTAATCCTACATCAGGCTAGTCTAAGATACATCAGGCCAGTTTCTATCCATCAGACTAGTTTTCAACGAAGTGGCCTGTCAGTTTACAAACTTATATTCTAAGTTTTTATCATAGCCTCTTAACACTTTGGGCTAAATTTCTAAGTCTTTTATAGATACATTAATACATCAGGGGAGTCTTTGGGATTTTATCAAAACATTTTTCAAGTCATTTCCCAACAATTTCCCCCTTTTTGATAAGAACAAAGACTTATCCTGACTAGCTTTTATCAGAAGACTTTTACTTAGCAAAATTTTTAATTTTCAGAAGTTCCCCCTGAGTGAGTACCTGCAGGTTAGTTAAGCAGTTCATAGTAAAGTGCATAGGCCTGGCAGATAATGAGATATTATCTTGGGCTAAAAAAGGATAGAAATTTCATTAAAGAGGAATTGGTTACAATTTACATAGTTCAAACTGTAACCAAAATACTATCCTGTCCAACAATAATCATAACAAAAAGAAAATCAAACACTTCCAACTGCTTCTTCCATCAGTGCACTTGGTTCACAGGCTCCCAAAGGCTGGCTCCACTCCATATTGTCCAAACACTCTCTTCTTATATTCCATTTTCCTTTCCATGACATCCTTGTATGTCCCCTAAATCCCAGTTGGTCACAAACCACCAGCCACTCATTCAGGATATACTGCATCCTTACTTCTCCGCTGGCATCCATTGGGGGCATGAAGAGGATAGGACCAGGAGCTTTGAAAGGGTCTCCTTCACTGTGCTCTTCCCAAGAGTTCAGGATCCTGGGATACAGGGCAGGCCAGTTCTCCAGCATCTTCTGATGAAATACTTCATCAGCCTCCACCCCAGCAAACTCTCCTGTCACATAGAAGGAGTACACAAACTCCCTCTTGGCTTCCTCCCAGGAGTCATTAATCTCCTTAGGAACCCAAGGATCTATGTGAGGGAACCTTGCAATGGGCTCACTAGCCTGAGCCTGGCTTCTTCTTGCTTTCATCCTCCAGTAAGAGTTTCTGGGCTTCCTTGGTGGTGGGGGCTTCATCAGTTGGCCACTTTCCATCAGTCGCCTCTTCTCTTCAGCTTTCTCCATGTTGTGTTCATCAAGAGACTTCCCTGAATTTACTGCCTGGGCCAGGGGACTGATTGTTGGTGGTTAGAAAAGATCCTCAGTAGACTGGACCTTCTTTGATAGATTGGGTGCAAGTGATGCAATAGGATTGGGATTTTCAACTGGAAGCTCCCTCACTTCCTCCTCTCCCTGATCAATCATGACTCTTCTCCTCTTGGTAGGTTGGGTTCCTGACACACTTCCACTCCTCTGTTCACTCCTTTACCTATTTTCCCTCAGAATCTGATCTTTTGCTTTAGACAGCCTTGTTTCTCTTCCAGTATCTGTTTTTCCATTCTTTTTCTCATGAGCAGTGGCCTGCTCTCTATCACTTACCAGATTGTCAATCTCCAGCCTGACATCTGCCACAACTTTCTCAGGATCAAGCTTCTTTCCCACCGATGGGCCACCAAGTGGTCTGATCAGTTCTTCTTCCCCCTTCTTGGTAACTCTGGTGGAGAGTTCAGCAAGAGCAATTGAATGTTTGGCAGTGTCCTGCTCCACGACTCGCAGGTGAGTGAGACAGTGCTCTGTTTCCTCATTCAGGGCCCTCAAATGAGAAGCAGTATTTACTCCAAAGTCAGTAAATGGCTTCAACTTTTCTTCTATGATCAAGTTTGTGGCCGCCTGAGTGGGGAGAACTGAGAGTGCCTGCCTCACTTGGATTTTTATTTCTGCCTTCAGAGCCTCCTCCCTTTGTCTGATATAACCATCCATCTTTTCCATCAGGCCTCCTGCCATTTCACTGATGGTAGCCTGAATCAACCTTTCTCTTTTCTCCAAATTCTCTTCCCTGACTGCTGTTAGTACCTTGGTTTAGATTTTGATGTGTGCAAAACAATGTGTTTATTTATTAATTTAATCTAACACTTGTATTGAGGAAATTGGTGTTTGAAACATATAGTTGTAAGTGAAGTCTGCAGCTGTGTATTTGATCAATCTACAGCTAAGACATGACCCTACAGCTGTAAGGTTTCTCTACAGTCGATTTTTGATATTGACAGGACTCTACAGCTGCAAGGTTTGAAGACTCTACAGCTGCAAAGAACTGTTTGAAGAAATGGTACAAGTCAGAGATTATTTGAAGATTATGAAGACCCTTAAGCACTATTAGTATAGCTCTCAAGCACTCACTAAACTGTACTTAAGTGGAGATTATTTTCTAAAGAATCTGGAGGATAATGAAGATTAATTTCAAGGAGTCCAGAATTCTAAAGAAAAGGACATAGTACAATCAGTACTATCCTGTGTGAAGGATGAGGACCACCTCACACATGCCAATGGAGAGAGAGGAGCCTTATCTGAATTTCAAATTTGAAATTCCCAACGGATAAGACACTCCACTCAATCTATAAATAGAAGAAGTCCTCAGAGGAAGCAATAACAACAACACTGCGCATACAAGCATTCAACCAAAGCAAGTCTACAGCCAACATACTTTCTGAGAGCTTTATTGTTTCATCTTTCTTTGTGATTCATAGGATAGTTGGTTAGGATTTTCTTAGAAAGAATCACACCTTTTGTTGTTGTTCCCTCACCTAATTTTATTTGTACTTAGTGTAGATATCTCTTTGTGAGGTTTGTAAAACTCTTTGTGAGTTGATATTCTGAGTGAATATGGTAGTTTATCTCTTTTTAGAATAGGAATCTGAGTGAACCTAGTTCTAAGGGGGAACTACTTGTACTGATCTTTGTGATCACTTCTTAGTGAATTTGTCACCTAAGTGGTGTAACAGTGGATGTAGGTGGTCTTTTTATAGACACTGAACCACTATAAATCTGGTCTATTTACTTATTGTTCTTTATATTCTTGCTCCTGCATATTTTCTTATCTTGTTACATTCATCATTGTTTTAAAATCTTAAGTGCATAAAACTATTGTGATTTTCACAGAAACTGACTCTACAGTTGTAGATTTTGATAAGTCACTCAACTGTTAAGTCTAGTTTATATTATTTTTCATCAATCACTCATTTTATTCCGCTGCACATTGAAGTATTCTATATACAATTCTAATTGTGAGAATTACTCTGATAATTTTGTCTACAAGTGATTGTTTATCTTGCAAAGTTTTGAACTCTGCAGCTGCAAACTTCTTACTCTACAGCTGTAACCTTTGTGGTCCTATTTTAAAACTCTTGTAGACTTGTTATTTTAAACTTGAATAAGGGCTACTATAAGGTTCTAGAACCCATCCTTTTTGAAAAGTTTGAAAAATATGATTTTGGACTCAAGGTCTATTCACCCCCCCTCTAGACCTTGACCACTTTAAGGGACCAACAAGTTGTATCAGAGCAGTTGGCTTGCCACTGCTTTGATTAGTACCTAGCAAGATCCTTTTGGTTTTAAAAACACACCTGCATACTTGCATGACTCCCAAGATGGTGAAATCCAAGGTTCCAATGTTCTCTGCTGAGGACTATGATGAATGGAAGATTAGAATGCAAGCACATTTGTCTGCAATCAATGATGAAATGTGGTCTATTATAGAGGATGGCCCTATACCTATTGTGAAGTCCAACACTGCAGCTGATCAGTCAGCTGGACTAGCTCAGATTATCCCCAAAACCAGAAGGGAATGGACTGAGGATGACAAGAGAAGGTCCAATCTTGACAATGTTGCAAAGAACACTATTTATCATTCACTTGATAAAATTGTGTTCAGCAAGATCAAAAACCGCAAAACTGCAAAATATATATGGGAAAAGTTGGAAATGATTTGTGAAGGAACTGAACAAGTCAAGGAAAACAAACTCATGATAGCAGTTCAAAAGTTTGAGAACTTCAAGATGAAATCTGGTGAAACTCTTGAAAAGATTGAATCAAGATTCATTGAGATCCTCAATAAGCTAGACTCACTTGGTAAAGAGTACTCACAAAGAGAAATGAACATGAAAGTTCTCAGAGGCTTACCTTCTGAATGGGACATGAAGGTCATTGCTATGAGAGAATCAAAGGATTTATCTAAGATATCCACATTTGAACTCTTTTCAGACCTCAAAGCTTATGAATTTGACATAAGCAGAAGAAAATAACCTGACAGCAGTAAGGTTACAACTCTAGTTGCTAACAACCCTACAGCTACAAGTTCTGATGATGAAGACTTGGCTCTTTTCATAAAGCAGCTCAAGAAGTTTGGCAAATGGACCAAGAAGAAGCAGTTAACTCCTAAGGAAGATGGTAAGGTGAAATCTACAGCATCTAACTCAACTTATTTGTGTTATAACTGCAGAAAACCAGGATACTACATCGAAGATTGTCCTTATCCCAAAGCTGAGAAGTACACTGATGAAGAAAAGAGACTCAGGAAAGATAAAAAGAAAAAGTTTGACCAGGAGAGAATTAGAGCACTACTTTCCGAGTTTGATAAAAACCAGGAAGACTGTCCCTCTTCTTCTCAAAAGTCAACTGCAGATTTAGAGGACTCAGACCCTACAGACTCAGATGAAGCAGCCCTGATCTGTCTTATGGCTAAAGATGAAGAGGTATGCTCATCATCATCAAGTTATATTACAGAAAAGGATTCTTCCAGTGACATGTTAAGTGCAATCCAAAGACTCCAAGAGGAAAATGAAGATCTTAGAAGAGATAATCACATTGGAAGAGAACATGTGAAAGCTTTGTTAGCTGGAGTAGAAAATGCTGAGAAACAACTGCAGATTCTATAAGAACTGAAGGAAGGTTACAGTTGTCTAAAGGAGGACAATGAAGAGCTTTTCAATGAAGTAAGTTGTAGAGCTGCAGATTGTGCTGAATTGAAGGAAACAATCAGAAATCAAGAACTGATGATAGCTGAACTTGAAGAACACAATGCCTATTATCAAAAGAAGATAGATTGTTTTGGAAAATCATCCAAACAATTAAAGAAGATGTTGTCTGAGCAAAGGCACTCAAAGGATTTGACTGGAATAGGATATAACCCTTGTGTCTGGATTAAGTACTTGCAAAAGTCAATTCCAAGACCCGAGAGAAAGTTTATCAAAGAAACAACTCATGAAGAGACTGTAGACTCAACCCTACAGCCAGAAGATTTGAAATTCTTGAATTCATTCAAAGAATTGTCACCTAGAAGACAACAAAAGATCAAAGAGATCATGGATGATTCTGAAGAAGATGTCTCAAATATGTTTCAAAACATAACTTTGACACAAACTGCAGAATCAATCCTACAGTCAGAAGAAGAAATCTATCATAAATTGAATATGGAAAGAAGACTCAACTTTGATAGATTCTGGAATGGAAATATGTCAGATATGTCTCCCTCTTCAAGCACTCAAAGAGGAGGATCAAGCAAGAACTGTAGAGTTAACAACTCTACAGCTCCTAAAAAGGCTTGGATTGCAAAGAGTAACACTAGAGGAAATCCAAAATATTGGATTCCTAAATAACTCACTTTATTTTGCAGGGACATGTTACAACCACCAAAAGAGAGATTTGGTATATAGACAGTGGTTGTGCAAGACATTTCACTGGAGATAGAAGTTTACTACAAGATGTAAAATATCATAAAGGTCCTAAAGTTGTTTTTGGAGATAATGCCAGTGGAACAGCTAAAGGATCAGGATGTCTACTCAAAGGAAATGTTTAGATCAATGATGTCTATTTGGTAGATGGTTTAAATAACTTGCTTAGTGTGAGTCAATTCTGTGACAAAGGCTACTCTGTACACTTTACACAAGACACTTGCATAGTCAAAGATATTGAATCCCAAACCACTAAACTGACAGGAACTAGAAAAGGAAATGTTTACATTGTAGAGTGGAACTCTGCAGCTGAAACAACCTGCTGTCTAGCTAATAGTTTCAATGAAGTTAGTTGGCTATGGCATAAAAGAATGAATCACATAGACTTCAAAATCATGAATGCACTTGTGAATAACAAACTTGTAAGAGGTTTGCCAAACACTAAGTTCAGGAAGGAACACTTATGTGATGCTTGTGTCAAAGGGAAACAAATCAAGAAGACTTTCAAGAGCAAAACTCACTCAAGCACTTCAAGAACACTTGAATTACTGCATATGGATCTTTTTGGACCCATAGAACCAATAAGTATAAGTGGGAAGAAGTATACATTGGTTGTTGTAGATGATTACTTAAGATTTTCTTGGACTGTGTTTCTAAGAAAGAAGAGTGAAACTCTACAGCGGTTACCAGAATTGTTAAGAAGGATTCAGAATGAAAAGAATCTGAAGATTGTGAAGATCAGATCAGATAGAGGAACAGAATTTACAAATCAAGTGATTGAAGAGTATTGTTCACTTTATGGCATATTGCATGAATACTCTGCAGCTAGAACCCCACAGCAAAATGGAGTTGCTGAAAGAAAGAATAGAACACTCAAGGAAGCTGCAAGAACCATGATTGTTGAAGAAAAGTTGCCTAAGAAATTTTGGGCAGAAGCCACAAACACTGCATGCTATACTCAGAATAGATGCTTGATTGTTAAGGATCATAAGAAGACTCCATATGAGTTATGGAAAGGAAGGACTCCCAATATCTCTTATCTACATATTTTTGGATGCAAATGCTTCATACTGAATAATGGGAAAGAATATCTTAAGACTTTTGATTCAAAGTCAGATGAAGGTATCTCTCTGTTGGTCCCAAAGGCAGGTTTTAGAGTAAGAATACCCAGAGTCAAGTCTAGAAGGAGGGGGGGGAGGGTTGAATAGACTTGAAGGGATTCAAAACCTTTTTCATATTTTTGGTTTATTTCAAAAACAGCAGACTACTTGAGATAGTCAGAATTTGAAAATTGTGCGATGTGGAAATTTATGCCGAAACAATTTAATGAAAATCAATTTTAGGTTATGTGCACAAATAAAGAGCAGGAAATAAAGATGCGAGACACAAAGAAATTATAGTGGTTCTGACAAATGGTCCTACTCCACTCTCCACAATCCAACAGGAATTGTGGGGCTCTCCACTAACTTTACTCACTTACTCACTCACAAACTTCGAGAGTACTACTCTCTTACAATCAGTCAAAGCTAAAACAACAATCGACTTCTAACAGCTTTTACAAAGCTTACAAAAGATAAGTTTGAATATAGGGTGTTGAGTGTGAGTAATGATTTTGACAGAGTTTCGGCAAGCTTAAAGTGCGTGTAGATCCGTTACTGAAATCATCACTGCTACTCTAATTTATAGGGTCAAATAACTAGCCGTTGAGATAGACTAGAAATCTGAGATCCTATAATCTCGCATACAATCAATCATGTGAATTGATTGAATCTTCCTTCTTGATTCCCATAAATCTTCGCGATCCACAATCAATCAAGTTTGTCCCCTTGATTGATTGATCTACTATTCTGGGAATGTTCCTTCTTGTGTCGCAAGTCAACCCTTAAAATAATTCCGAAGAATCTGGGCGAGGCATAAGACTCCAGCTGATCTGTCTCCTCAGCTGGTGTACGGTCTGCTGGTACTTGGACCTCAGCTGATGTGCAGGTCCGCTGATGTGCACCTAAGCTGATTTTCTGGACCTCGTCTGGAGTTTCTTGATCCTTGGTCCTTGTCTGCGACGTGCTCAGTTGATCAGCTGATCTTCTGATATCAGCTGATCTGTTTCTTCTGATGTTCTCTTCTTGATACTCTAGTGTCAGCTACTCTGATCTTCTGTCTTCTAGAAATGGCTAAGTCCTCAAGGCCTCAGCTGGTCTCCTTCTCTATGAAAGCTTCGGATCTTCTAGGTAGCAAGGTTGATTCCCCCTTACTAGAACCTATCTAATCCTAACTACTCATTAGCTGACTAACAGGTTCAGCTGGTCCTATTACAAGCTGATTGGTTTATCATATCATCAAAACATCTAACTGGAATATCCTAACAAATTCCCACTTTTTGATGATATCAAAACCAACTCAGCTGATCTCAAAGAATAATCATATTTAATCCAAGATCAACATAGGACAGAAAAGAAGATCTTTAGATAAGATCTTTCAGACAGAAAGTAAAGAGCAGCTGATAACAAGAAATTATCTGGAAAACGTAAACTTCATTAAACAGAACAAGTAGTTACAAAAGATGATAACCTGACCTCAGCTGGTCTATTACATTATCAACGACTTCCTGTTGTCCATAGGTACTTGCATCCAGTCGAGGAACCTCTTCTCTATCTCCGTCAGAGCAGCAACAGAGGTATCTGGAAGATCTGGAAAGAAACAAGTCACCATCTGCAACCATATCTTCCTGATTTCTATCCAGTCAATCTTCCCACTATCATCAGTTGGTGTAGGAAAATACTCTTTCTCAGGCAACTTCGGCTGAACATCCACTTTGAGCATTACTTCAGTGATTTCCTTAAAGAAGATTGGAAACGTCTCCTTTAGCCAATCTCTGAACTCTGCATTCTTCTCCCTTTCTCCTCTGGTGTCTTCTCCTCTGAGAACATAGAAGTGGATTATGAGCCTTGCCTTTATAGTCCTCCAGAGATCAATAAGCTCGGCTGGCAGGTCCTTGCAAAACCAATCAATTGGTCCGTCAACCAAAGGTTCATTGGGATCACGTACGTACTTTCCAGCCTTTGACTTGCTACCCTGGGAACTCATCTTCCCTTGTTTCTTCAACTTCCTCTGATAGCGTCTCTCCAGCTCATCATTCATCTCCCGCTCATGCCTCTTGTTCCTCTCTTCTGGAGTCTCCTTCTCAGCTAGCTGCAGTTCTTTGGCAAGCTTCTCATCAAGCTCAGCGTTCATAACACGCTTCTTCTTCTCTCTTTCCTCAGCTATCACCTCTTGTCTTTGCAGAGCCTCAGCCATCCTCTGATCTCTTAACACCTGAGGCCTTTGCTGTGCCTGATTTCGAGTATTGACATACTCTTCTACATTCTGAATCTTGGCTGACAGAACACCACTGTTTTCCATTATCAGCGCCTTCAAGGATTTCATCTCGGCTTTCAACGAGGCAGTCTCAGCTTGTAGAGCAGCGATATCAGCTGAGTTCTTCTCTTCCCCCTTTTTGATATCATCAATAGCAGATGAAGAGGGTAGAGAGGTGGGAAGCTTATCAACAGTAGCTTTAAGGTCCTCCTGACCATCTTTGCATTCGGCAACTTGTCTTTCCAGATTTTCAGCCATCAGCCTGATCCTATCAAATTCAGCAGAGAGAGAGGCAGAAGCATCATCGAGGAATGCCTTGGCAGTATCTTTGAAACTTTGGCGAGTGTGGAAAAGCTCCTTCCTGGGGACATACAAGTTGTCCTCAAGAGCATCTCGTAGCTTGTTCCGATGGTCCAGCAACACTTGGTGGACATGTTGTTCAATCAGCGAGGGGGCAGCAGACTTGGCAGCCAATAGAGTAGCTTTGACTTCCCTGATATGATTATCAAAATAATCTTTTAATCTGTCAAGAATATCAGGAGTCACCTGATCAGCCGGGTTGATTTCGTAGTTTACTGCTGGAGGAATAAATTTTGACTTCGCTGTTTCCGGGCAATCCAGCGCAACCCCATCCTTAAGCAGCAAAACACGTGCAACCTTCAGAAGACCTTCGGGTGCGGTCAGCTGAGATGGTGCCTTAACCTCCAAGGCATCCATCAGAATCTCTTCCCACTCAGTGAAGGCAGCTTCTCCTATTTCCTTCACTAATTCCAGAAGAAATGTAATGGGGCCCTCTCTCGCCTGAGCCCAGGCTAGACCATCAGCCAACAGGTCTTGGTAAGCTGGGTAAGGGTTGAGTTCTGGGATATATAGGACAAGATAGGCTAGGGCAGTGATGATCATCCCTTGTTCAAGAGGCCCTTTTGAACGAAGGTAAGATAAGCGAGCTTGTTGGGCCATTTCTGTGGGGGAGTTGGGGTTTCTAGGTCAATGGGTTCAGGGTGAGAGGGTTGAGGATCAGCTGAAGGCTCACCAGAGGCAGCTATCTCCTCTGGTTCATTTCCAGCTGGGAACTGTGATGGAGAGGGGTCAGGTAGGGGTGTGGAGTCTGTAGAAGTTTGGGATTTTGGAGATTCGTGGTGTGATGGGGAATGTGAAGAAATGTGTGGGGGGTCAGATGAGGGAGTAGGTTGAGCTGACCAGATAGGTTGGGCTTCAAGTGGTGTGTCTGCTGAAGGAGCCTCTTCAGAAGACTGAACAACCTCTGTCTCAGCAACTGATGGCTCTGCTGATTCCTCCTCATCTGACTCCTCTTCTCCTTCATCAGAGTTAGAAGCAGACTTTTCCTCTGAATATTCCTCCTCTGCTGACTCGTCTTCTGCATCAGAGGGCTCATCTACCAGCAGAGTAGATTTTTCGACTGAAGACTTCTTCTTCATGCTGCTCAAAGGAGCAGTATCATCTTCATCATCAGAGTCAAAGGAAAGTTTCCTTTGAACAGGTGTAATATCCCTCTTGGCCTTCTTTCTTCTCTCAACCTTAGCAGCAGGTTCAACAGCCTTTCTCTTCTGCTTCTTCCTGGCACCAGCATAAGGACCCTGAACAGCTGGTGCTGGATCAGCTATAGAATCTGAATCAGCATGTCCAATGATATTCAAATTGCTTCCCCTAAGGAACTTGGTATTGTTGTAGTCGACAATCCATTCACCATCCCACTCGTGCTCTGGCAGCAGATTTCTCAAGATTATGGTAATCTTGGTAGCCATAGAACATTTGGATTTCAACCTGTAAATCTGTTGACCATTCACAATTTTAGCATCACATCGCTTATACTCCTGCTCCAAGCGGAACCGCAGCAGACTCACCCAGTCTGCTTGAACCCCATCCAGTATCGTGCGAGCCACACTTAGGTGAAGTTTGGTCACAGCATCCAAACTTCCCTGATCTGCTAGAATAACTTTGGTCACGATATCCATCAGAAACCTAAACCTCCTCCTCAGCATATTCTTTTTAAGGTTTGTGGTCTTGTTCTTCTGACTCTTTCTTGCCATCATTTTGAAGGTAGTCAGATAATCAGCTTCTTTGTATGTGTGGGGATGGACACCGGAGGTTGATAAATTAAAAATCTGAGTAGCAACTTCCTTAGATAAGACGACTGTTTCCCCACCAACCAAAGAACCAATGGTGTTAGGGCTGAACTGGGCTTTGAGAAGAAACTGGAAAGTATAGTAGTTCAAGGTCTTGTGGTCAGGAGGCGTCATGGATATGAAGGTTCAGAGATTATGATGTTGGAAGAGGTTTAGTATCTCTCGAATCTCTGGAACCCTAGTTGTGTCGTAATCAACACACATCTCGGCATACATCTTCTTCTTGAGCATCTTTTTCAGAGCTTTGTTATCCATGGCTTCAATACAGAGATTAATAGCATAGAGAAATTTGCAGAAAATAGGGAGGAAGAGAGAGAGATATTAAAGCGACAGTTTTTCCAAATTAAAAACCGATCAATATTGATCGTAGATTGGTATATTGCATCACATAAATCAAGGGTCCAGATTGAGTGACCTTTGAGAATTTTGGGGGTGATGCGTAAGTGTCAGGTTTTCGAAAAGGTTTTTTGCCGCCAAAAATTACGCCTTTTGGTAAAAAGGTAATGATTAATGTTTTCGTGAAGTAATAAGGGCGGTGAGAAATTAATTACCACTGACACTTTGTTTTGGAAAAAGTAATAAATCCCCAAATTTTTGAAAAGGAAAGATTTGATTGCCAATTTTCTAAAATAATTTTAGAAAATAGGGATTTATCAAATTTTAGAAAAGATTCTTATATTTCAAATCTATAATCAAAAAACATAGAAGGAAAGTACTTATCGAGTAGCTGTCTTGGCATGATCAGCTGATAAGATGAATCCTCTTGAAAATCTTTCTGCTCATTTGGGTCCTCTATGTCAGCTGACATGAGTCAGCTGAGTTGAAATGGTCTTATCTTACTCTCATGACTTATACCTGAATCAAGTTAGATATAACAGGATAGGAAAAGAACACGAAAGAATTAAATAGACATACCAGATCAGCTGATGTAAAGATCAGCTTAATACCTCAGCAGATTCTCCCTCAGCTGGTCACCAGCTGACTATCTAGACGACCTTTTATTCCCCTTCTAAAGAATTGCCTCTCCATCCACCATTCCTAACTCAGCTACCAATTCTCTGAATCTTACCTCTGCTAAGGGCTTGATAAGTACATCTGCTCTCTGCTTCTCTGTATGGATCTTCTCCATCCTGATGTCTCCCTTCTCAGCATGGTCTCTAAGAAAATGATGTCTTATGTCCACATGCTTACATCTGGTATGGAGAACTGGATTCTGAGTAATGGCTATTACACTTGTGCTATCACAAAAGATGGGTATTTCTTCTGTGATCACATGGTAGTCCCTCAGCTATTGTCTGATCCAGAGTAGCTGAGAGCAGCAGCTACCAGCAGCCATGTACTCTGCCTCAGTTGTGGAAGTAGCTACTGAGGTTTGCTTCTTGGAGAACCAAGATATCAGCTTACTTCCTAAACTCTGACATGTGCCTGAAGTTGATTTCCTATCAATTTTGCACCCTCCATAGTCAGAATCTGAATACCCACTCAGCTAAAAATTGTCATCAGCTGGGTACCAGAGGCCTAGATTGTAAGTACCCTTCAAATACTTCACAATCTTCTTTGCTGCTTCGAGATGAGATTTCTTAAGATTTGCCTGAAACCTTCCACAAACCCCTACTGCAAAGTTGATATCAGGTCTGCTGGCAGTGAGATATAGCAAAGAACCAATAAGTCCTCTGTAGTGAGTCTGGTCCACTTTCTCACCAGCTTCATCTGGATCAATGCTAAAGTTTGCCATCATGGGAATCTTAGCCTCTCTGCTGCTACTGACTCCAAACTTCTCTATCAAGTTCTTGGCATGCTTAGCTTGGCAGATAAAGGTTCCATTGGACTTCTGCTTCACCTGAAGTCCAAGGAAGTAGGTTATTTCCCCCATCATGGACTTCTCAAACTTGCTTGTCATCAGCTTGCTGAACTGATCACACATCCGCTTGTTGGGGGAGCCAAAGATGATATCATCCACATAGATCCGCACCAAGAGGATGCCATCTCCATCTTCTTTCCTGAACAAGGTCTTATCTATCTTCCCTTTGCTAAATCCACTATCCAGCAAGAACTGTGATAGAGTATCATACCATTCCCTAAGTGCCTGCTTTAGTCCATATAAAGCCTTCTTCAACCTATAGACCTTGTTACCAATTTCAAATCCTGGTGGCTGTTCCACATATACCTCTTCTGCCAGGATTCCATTCAGAAAAACTGACTTGGCATCCATCTGATATACCTTGAACCCTTTGAAAACAGCATATGCAAGGAACAATCTGATGGCTTCTAGTCTTGCCATAGGAGCAAATGTCTCATCATAATCAATCCCAACTGACTGTGAATACCCCTGAGCTACTAGCCTTGCCTTGTTTCTCACCACAACATCATTTTCATCCTTCTTGTTCTTGAAGACCCATTTAGTGCCTATGACCTTCTGATGTTTGGGCCTCTCCACTAGAGTCCAAACTTCTTGTCTTGCAAACTGGTTTAGCTCCTCTTGCATAGCTACAATCCAGTTTGGATCTTCAAGGGCTTCATGGATATTTTTGGGTTCTATCAGGGACACATAAAAGCTGAACTGAGCACCCAAGTTTAGCTTTCTTCTGGTCTGAACACCTATACTTGGATCTTCTAAGATCTGCTCAGCTGGGAAATCAGACAACTTCTTTTTACCCCTCTGAGGAGCCATGGTCTGCTCCTCTTGGGTTTTGTCTGATATTCCCCCTTGGTTAGTGTCAGGAGTCAATGTGCCATCATCTGGTGCTGATGAAGGCTTATCAGCTGACTTGGGGTCATCATCTGAATCTGAAACTGATTCTATTCTGGGTACCACTACCTTAATCAGATCTGGCTTATCTAACAGATTCAGTTGATCCACCTCTTTTGCTAGCTTCTCCTTGTTGTACTCATGAATAGATTCATCAAATACAACATAGGGTGTCTCCTCCACACAATGAGAGATCTTATTAAAGACTCTATAGGCTTAGCATCAAAAGTCTTTAATTTAGTCTTTCCATTGTCATGGATGAAACACCTACACCCAAAAATATGGACAGAGGAAAGGTTAGGAGTTTTACGTTTGTACATTTCATAAGGGGTCTTGTCATGTCTCTTGACTGGTAGACACCTATTTTGGATGAAGCAAGCAGTGTTGATGGCTTCTGGCCAAAATCTTTGAGGAGTCTGATATTCAGCTAACATGGTCCTTGCTGCCTCCTTGAGGGTTCCGTTTCTCCTCTCAGCTAACCCATTCTGCTGAGGTGTTCTGGCAGCTGATGTCTTATGCTGAATACCATTATCCCTGCAGTAGTCAGAAACAACAGAGTTAAGAAACTCAGTACCTTTATCACTTCTGATTCTGACTATGCTGAGGTCCAGCTCCTTCTGAATCCTCTTGAACAATTCCGGCATCTTGACCATTGTCTCATTCTTCTTGAACAAGAACACTACCCAGGTTAATCTTGTAAAATCATCAACAATCACCAGTGTGTACTTCCTTCCACTGAAGCTAAGAGGTGAGATTGGTCCTAACAAATCCATATGAAGCAGCTGGAGTGCTTTTGTTGTTGAAGTACTCTGCACATCTTTGAATGAGGCTTTAGTCTGCTTCCCTTTCTGACAGGCATCACACTTCTGCTCAGATGCAAACATCTCATTTGGTAGACCTCTGACTATACCCTTCCTCGCAACCTTGTTGAGAGTCTTGAAGTTCAGATGACCTAACCTCTTGTGCCAGAGCCAGCTGATCTCTGATGAGCTTTTAGCAACCAAACATGAGTCAGCTGGACAGCTTGCAAAATCTGCAAGATACATATTACCTCTTCTGAGGCCAGTTAGTAGCACCTGCTCATTTAAATCATTAATAACAAGACAAGAGTTCTTAGAAAATCTTACAGAATACCCCTTGTCATAGAATTGGGATAGTGACAGAAGATTGTGCATAAGACCTTCTACATAGTAGACTTCTTCAACTCTTGTTCCTTTAATCAGCAGGGTGCCAACTCCTCTGGTGACTCCAAAATTGTTGTCACTAAACACAACTCTAGGCCCATCAAGCGTCACAAAGTCCTGGAGGAGATGCTTCTCAAAAGTCATGTGCTTTGAGCATCCGCTATCAATGTACCAGACATGGCCCTTGGCTTCTCCTCTCTCTATTGGGCTAGAGTTTGCCTGAAATTAAAACTCAGGCTTTAGGTACCTTTCTTTGGGTCCTGATTGGTTAGTTACCAGTTTCTGGATCCACAGGTAGAGATCATTCTTATGAGGTTTAGGAGATCTCAACCTTCTACCATACTTGTCCACAAAAATCATCTCCTTTAGAGGATCTCTCCTTGGGCGATGAGTGATAACAGCAGGCTTGTAGGTGGGCTGCTCAAAAGGATAATTTCGGCTTGAGCCTCTGAATGACTCATATACTTTAGACTGTGAAGGCTTGCCTACTTTGGTTACATTGAATGTAACCCAGGGCTAAGGTCTGTTTCGCTTGGGCTTACTCTGCTGAGATGGCCCAGGCTTATCATTCCTCTACTGATTCTGCTGAGGTCTCCTTGTCTTAGTAGAGCTATGACTTAGATGCCTCTTCTGGTCTTGGAGCTTCTGAGCTTTGGACTTATGTTGGTTATCAGCAGGCTTCTGTGTTTTAGTACTCTTCTGCTCTGTTGAAACCTTGTGATCTCCAGCAGACTTCTGAGCTTTGGAGCTCTTCTGTCCAGCTGGGACCTTTTCTGTCCCTCTGCTCTTTTGCCCTTCTGATCCAGATGCAGGCTCAGCTGGCCCTTTACCCTTTCGAGGATCCCTAATTAACCTACTATCACCTTTCTTCTTCTTTTGTGGTTTGGGTTTGGGATAACCAAGACCCCTTTTGTCATTCACAGTTTGTGAGGATTCAGCTATTTCAGACACGGTATTTTTTTCCTTAGTCAGATGGTCCACTTTCAGCTGAAGCTGCTGTGAATTTTTGATTGTCAGTTCATTCTGCTTGAAGAGTTCATCGAACTTAGCTGTCAGCCGATTATGTTCTTCACTCAAAATGGTGTTCTCAGAAAGCAGCCTTTCTATCAGCTTCTCCTGTTCCTCACATTTTGCTATTAAGTCAGTAGACATGTTAGCATGTGAGTCATAGGATATCACTGGCAGTCTAGCACTTTCCAGATCCTGTCTCAAGCTTTGAACTTCAGCTTTCAGACTAGAGTTCTCCTCTTCCAGCTTAGAACAAACTTTTAAGGAGGATTGGAGATCAGATAACAACTTGTGTATATCTGATTCCATGGAATAGGTAGAAGAGCAAGATGAGCTAACAGAGGGGGTAGGAGAATTTACCTCTTCTACCTTTGCCATAAGGCAGATGTCTTCTTCTGACTCAAAATCAGATGAAGATGAGGATGAGCTGATGTCCTGCTTCTCCTCCTCTGCCAGCAGAGCTCTCTTGTCTGCAAATCTACGATCTCTCTTGATCCTCTTCTCTTCTCTCTCCCTTGGTGTAAGCTGAGGACAATCATAGCTGAGATGCCCTGGCTTGTTGCAAGAATAGCAAACACCATCTCCTCCTCTCCTGGGACTTGGTTCCCTCCTTCTCTCTGGAGATTTGTATCTGCTCTCCTACTTATCTGATGGTCTTCTGGAATCAGATGACTTCTGGTATCTCCTTGAAGAGTCATCTTTGTTCTTCTTCCAATGGGATCTGTACTTCTGGAATTTGTTTGACATCTTGTCAAACTTCTTGGTTAGCAAAGCAAGTTGTTCCTTTAAGCTCATGTCCTCTGGAGTAGAGGACTTCTCTTGACTATCAGCTGCAGCAGAGAAGCCAACATTTTTTGCAGCTGATGATGATGATGGAGTCTCATCTTCTTGATCTTCTTCTTGAATATCGAACTCATGTGCTTTCAGATGAGATAATAGTGTTTGATGACTCATCTCAGATAAGTTCTTTGTCTCCTTGATCACAGTCACCTTCACTCTCCATGTGGGAGTGAGAGATCTCAGAATTTTGTTGTTGATCTCCTTCTCCGAATATTCCTTTCCTAAAGAGCTCGTCTTATTCAGGATTGTTGATGTTGAAAAAATGTTATGCAATGTGTTGCCATCATTTTAGAAAACATCATAATTCGCCCTTTCTACTAACTTTTAAATACTCTTGGAATGAAATCCTCGGTTTAACTTTTAATTATAATGGAAGATGTCATGCATTCTAAATGATAACCATAATTGTTTGAGGAACATTTTAAGGCGGGGTATTTAATTGCTTAAACAAGATCCAATCAATCATACTCATTCAAAAAGAGCAAATATTGGGCGCCGTCTACCCAAACATAAATCACGGTCTAACAAATATTGGGTGCCGTCTACCCAAACATGATTTACGGTCCGATAAATACTGGGTGCCGCCTACCCAGACATTATAGCGGACTATAACTATTAATATAAAATTAATTAACATAATAGTTATTCAAATAAAGCAATCAATCAAATTTACATGCTTTATTATTAAAATAAATTAATCTTAATTATCATAAGCACATAAATCAAATTAATTTAGATAATTGATTGTTTCTGGAAAACCTTTTCTGATTTTAGATAATTGATTGTTTCTGGAAAACCTTTTCTGAAAATTTGGATCGTGATTTTAGAATTCAATGGTCTGTTCTCGGTAAATGAAATCATTATTGTTTTTGAAACATTAAGCACGGTACTGACGTGAAGTTGAAGACGTGAAGGTCCCAGAAGGTTTTAGAACGCCAAGCGGTTCCGTTGCTTGAGTAGAGAGATATCCACTAACTTGGAAGTTATCATTATGGGCGGTTATTTTGAAGCCCACTACTTGGCTTCATTATGGAGTAGAGAGCTCATTATTCTCGTCTATAAATAGAGCACCACTTCATCATTTCAAAGTATAACCGAAAAGTATAATTCAGAGTTGAACGGATCATGTGTCATTCACTAGATTCTAGGTTATACACGGTTCATCAGAATGTTGGGAACATTAGTCTCGGCATTGTTCAAAACATTCAATTTTTGATCTAACAATCCGTTTGGCAGAACGTAGACGTGTTAGGTTTTGTTTAGGTCTATTCTTATAGGTCTTGTTTAGATCCTTGTGTGATCTTGTGTAGGTCTTGCGCGGTCTTGAATTTTGGTTTCTTGTGTAAACCTTGTATTTGTGTCACAACAAGTTATAGTGAAGTTTTTCTGCTAGTGAGGCAGCATAGTCTATACATTTTGTATAGCCTATGAAAATTTTGATATCCCTTTGCAAAAGTGTGCGTTTAAGTCTACCGCTGTGTAGTGTTGTCATTTATGTTGTCGACATTTTTAATAACACTTCTCTAAAACCTTTTCAATCACACGCACCAACACTGTCAAGTGGCATCGGAGCCACAAACTAGACACATTTAGTTTAAGATCCTTTGTTTGTGTATTTTTGCAATGGAATATCCATTAACTCCCGCACTAAAACCTCCTATCTTAGATGGCTCCAATTATTCATATTGGAAACCAAAGATGAGGATGTATATCAAGTCTCTTGATGAAAAAGCATGGAGGAGTGTACTATATGGTTGGACTCAGCCTCTACTTCCAGCCGATGATGATAATGAAGCCCGTGTCAAATGAGAGCTCGATTGGACAAATGATGAGGTAACAGTTTCTAACTACAATTCGAAAGCCCTTAATGCAATATTTACATCAACTGATGTATCTATGTTTAAGATCATTTCGAATTATGTGTCAGCAAAAGATGCTTGGGACCGTTTGCAAGAACATTGCGAAGGTTATGAGAGTGTTCGTAGAACTAAGCTTAGAATATTAGGTACAAAATTTGGAAATCTTAAAATGAAAGATGATAAGGATATATCTTCGTATAGTGAAAGGATCACTGAGATTTCTAATGAATCACATTCATTGGGTGAACCTATCTCTAATACAAGATTAGTCCATAAGGTTTTAAGAACCGTACCAAAACATTTTGATGCAAAAATTTGTGCTATTGAAGAAGCCAAAAACACTGATCTTATAAGTCTTAATGAATTTATTAGTATTTTAAAAACTTATGAGATGAATTTTGAGCAAAGAGATGAAGTTAATTCTGATAAAAAGGTTGTTGCTTTGAAAAATGATGCTTCTAGTTCTAAAAACATTTCTTTTGTTACTGAAGTTGATTCGGATGATGAATGTTTTGAAATATGTTCCGACACTTCCGACAACATTTCCTTATTAACCAAGAAGTTCAATTCATTTTTGAAAAATAGAGCTAATAGGTTAATAGCAAATGTTCAGAATAGGAATCAAGGTACTTCTACTCCTAAAATGTTTGAAAAGAAAGAAAGTTTTGATCGATCAAAACATTTTAATAGGAGTAATAAACATAAATTCGATCCCGAGTATAGAAAGAATGTTAGGTGTTGTTGGGACAATCTGAATATTTTGATTAGATCCCAAAACCCCTGATGAATTTGCCTAAGTACAGTTGTTCAGGATAGTGTAGATCAGGATAGTCAGGCTAGGGATTCAGTTCAGGGGGAACGTGTTGAAGACTGAAGGAGATTGGAGTCGACCCAATTTACTGAAGTCTGAAGTGCAACTCACCCTGAAGAAGGTCAGAGTTAGTCTTGCTGAAGATTGCCTGAACTGAAGCTGAAGACCGAAGTCTGAAGATCCATCCGGAAGACCATCCGGAACGCCATTGACTGATGTTTCTACTGAGTACACTAAGCATGCTCAGGACAGAACTTATTCAGTGAAGAGTAAGTGTAACCTATCAGGCTGAGCTGAATGCTCATAAGACCTGACTTAGGCCTTGAGTCAGTTTATCTGACTCATGTAAGTCAAAAGCAAAAAGGTTACACATACTGGGCTGAATAACCTATCAGGCTGTGCTGAATGCACATAAGACCTGACTTAGGCATTGGTTCAGTTTATCTGACTCATGTAAGTCCAAAGCGAAAAGGTTATTTATGCTATGGGACAAAGAGAATATCAGTAAGACTCCGATAAAGATAAACATTCAGACTGAGTTATTAACAAGAGACTCAGAGTATTGAATGTACGAGGAAGGACAAGTGTCAGATTGTCAACTAGCCGTTTGTATGGAGAGCCAATGATCTTTCGACACACATGTACGGAGTCTGCGCAGCAGTTAATGCGACATTTAATGCGTCTCAGGTTTGCAGGCGGCGGGACAAAATTGCCAGATTAAGCATGGTGATTAGGTCAACAGTACATCTAGCCTGCAACCACCCTAAAATAGGAAAGATTTGGGTAGATCTCCTCCAACGGATCTATTTTGAATCTTGCCTATAAATATGGAGAGAATTGCACCCATTCAAGGCTAACGGGAAATTTCCAAGAGAAAACTCTCAAGAATCCAAGCAAACAAAGCATACTATAAACAACACTCTGCAATTAAATTTCCCTAGTGTTGTAGTAGGATTCACTCTGTATTTTGCTTAGATCGATAGCCTTTATCTTTAGCATTGCATTGTATTGCTAGAGCTATCTTAGTTGGAAACCTAGAATATCAAACCACTCAGGGTGTGAGATTAGTTGGTTAGAAGGACTGGGACTTGTAAAACGCCCAGGGGTCAGTTCCTAAGAGAGGAAGTTGGCTATTCGTGTCCCTTGGCACGTAAAATCCAAGTACCTATCCTCAGGGTTTTGAGGATAGCTTCCTGTTCAATCAGGTCGTGGGCGTAGGAGGTTGTTATCTCCGAACCACGTCAAAAAGACCCTTGTGTGCTGATTTACTAATCTGCTCAGGATCATAAACTGTCATCATATTAAACTGAAGCATACTTGCATTGTTTCTTAAAAACTATCAGGACTGACTTGTCATCCTGATCAGTAAACTGTGCACCAGCCTTAACCACGTTTTCACTAAGCAAACTGATAAAGTTTTCAGAACTAAAATGAGTAAACACTTAAGGGATCACATTCCGCACTAATATGAGCTTACTAAGATAGTAGCCCAACTGACTAGCTTCCGAGCGGTCAGTAAGATTGTTATCTCTACTGAGCTTTTGAGAGCACAACTCTGACCTAGCCTATCTGGTTCAACACTGACCAATTCCTACTGCCCCTGAGGACCGTTAGTTTATAGAACACATCAGGATCTTCCTGACTAGGTTTTGAAAGCTCATTTTCCTGAGATTTCGGGAAAATCTGACATTAGTGTATTCCCCCCCCCATACACTGATTTATACTCGTTTCGGGACCAACAAGTGGTATCAGAACAGTGGTTCAAAAGACCACTGACTTTGTTTACCAACAGTTTCTGAGAAGAAACTTTTGGTGGTCAACTGAACAGATCTATTTCTGAAAACTTGCATATCATGGCATCCGGTTCTAAGCGCCTTGAAGGTAGTCTTCCTGAATTCTCTATTGATAATTATGATTATTGGAAATTCAGGGTCCTTGCACATCTATACTCCATCCATGATCAGATGCCCCAGGTGATTGAGCATGGTCCGATCAAATTTATGAGGAATCTTTAGACGACCTGGCCCGTTGCTGGCAATGTTCCTGTTCCAGCCACCGGAGATGAAGAAGTGGAGAGGTCCGCGCTTAATCCTGATCAGATTAAGCAAATCGGACTGGATAATGTTGCTAAGAACATTATACTCCACACCGTTTCTTACGAGAATTCGGTCAGGCTCATGCACCTGAGGACAGTAAAGGAGATCTGGGATGCTTTGAGAGAGATGAGTGAGGGTTCAGAGAAGATCAAGGAGAACAAGAGAGATCTTGCGATTAGGAAGTTTGAGGCCTTCCGGATGTTAGAGGGAGAGTCCATCGATCAGATGGAAGCTCGATTCATTAAGATGATGAACAAGCTAGCAACCCTTGGGAAGGAGTTTCCCAAGAGGGAGGTGTCATCTAAAATCATGAACTGTCTCCCTGAAAGATGGGACACAGGAGTGATCTTGTTGAAGAACACTCAGGATCTCACCAACATTACTCACTCTCACCTATTCTCAGAGTTAAAGGCTCTGGAATTCGACCTCGATAAGAGGAAGAAGAAGGGTGTTGTCAGTGAGGAAGTTAGTGAGGAGAAGACACCTGAAAAGGAGAAGAGCGTGACTCTTAAAGCTACTCCTGAGCCTGAGATTGGATCTGGCTCTAAGTCTCTGAAGGACATGAACAAGGATGAGCTGGCCTTGGAATACAGCCTGATGGCACGATGATTCGAGAAGCTGAACTCTCGTTTCGGCAAGTATAAGAAGTTTTATACTGACAGTCGTGATCGCAGGTATTCCAGCCCCAGGAGATCGAGCCCCCGGAGGGAAGAGAGGAGGGGTTCTGATTCCAGGAGAGATCGTGATGAGCCTGAGCGGCGCAGAAATGAGAAGAGAAGAGACGACGCTGAGCCCAGAAGATCCAGCTCCAAACCTGAACGATCATCAGGGAGTCGGAGGGAGTCATCAGATAATAGGTACACTGACAAAAAGTTTACTTCTGATGTAGATCAGTGCTACCACTGCAAGAAGACCGAACATTATCATTATGATTGTCCGGAGATCAGTGCTCGTGAGCGAGAAGATCGGAGAGCCAAGAGAGAGCTCAGGGCATCAGACCGGAGAGCTATGCTTGCTGAGGATTCCTCAGATTCAGATAGCCCAGGATGCCGGTCCCCTGAACTCTTCTCCGATGAGGAGTATGATGACCTCTGCCTGATGGCAGATGATGAGGTATGTTCTTCTGCCTCTTCTCCTGATCACGCACCTGAACTTAGCTCAGACTCAGCAGGAGAACTCGACCTTCATCTCGCTCTAGAGCAATTGATGGTAGACTTCTCAAGGCTGCTGGAGACTCATACTCACACAGTGGATGTTAATGCACAGCTGAGTGGGGAAAACGATCGGTTAACTGAGTCTCTCAGAGTGAGAGATACTGAGGAAGCCCTCAGATTAGTACATCTTCAGGAAGAGCTGCTTCATGCTCGGAACAAGCATGATGAAGCTCCACTGGAGGTGGAAAAACTGAAAGGTGTAATCAGCTCGCTGATTGAGACTCATGACACTGATCTATTCCTCGCTCAGGAACAACTGATGATTGAGCGAATCGCTCTGAGAGTGATGTTCAAAACTGAGTGGCAAGCTCGCCTTTGTGCTGAGCAAACTGCTTGGGATCTTGAGCTGATCTCAAAAGAGAAAGCTCACGAAGAGTTGGTGCTTCAATACACCACTGAAATTGAGGCCCTGAAAGAAACAAATGGGCACCTTGAGGACAAGCTGAAGAAGTTACACACATCTACCCAAGTGGTTGATGAGTTAACAAGTTTCTCTCAGCTGACCGATGGTGCTAAAGCTGGGTTAGGCTATGATGCCTCAAAAGACACAAAGGGCAAGAAAAAGAGAGGTGCTTCAGGGAGCAACTCTCAGAAGAAGTTTGTCCCTGCCCTAACTGACGACAAGAGTCCAAGTGTTGCTCGTCAGGATAAAGGCAAAGGGAAGGAGAAAGTGCCTGAACCTGTCAGGCAAAGGACTGAGGAATCTTGGCCAAAACCTAAGGGAAAGGCCCAGGCTCCTCATCTTGAGTCGAGGAAGAAGGATCAAGGGAACTCCAAGGCTAAGCCAAGGAATTCTCAGGCTGGAAAGAATTCTACTCCGAGCACGTCTCAGGCTCAGCCTCAGAATGCTCAGGGTAGAAGGAACTCTGGTCAGGGAAGACCTCAGGCAAGGCCGAGGAATACTGAGGTCCGGACACCTCAGGCAGGGCACAGGGCCCATCAGGTGCGTTCCAATCCTCAGGGGAGAAGGACAAACCAAATGGCCCCTGAAAGGCAACGGAGACCTGACTCCGGAAACACTCAGGCCAGACCTCAAGTACCTAGAGGTCAGGCTCGAGCTGCTCCTTCCCAGGACAGACGTCAGCCCAATGCACCCAGGCCAAGGAGGAACAGGAGGCCCGCCCCCAGGAATCAATCCAGGGCTCCTGAGACTCAGGCTGACACCCATACACCATCAACTTCCCAGGCACAAAGGAAGAAAAGAACTGTGTATGTTGATGTTTCAGGGAGACAGGTTTACACCTCTGATGCTATCAGAGTTGTTAAACAAATCTGGATCCCGAAGGGTATGGCTGACACTGTAGGACCCAATACGAGATGGGTACCTGAGGCCTGATTCTTTTCAGGTCGCTGAGGGGCTGCAAGAAGAGAAGGGGGGATCAGAAGCTGGATTGGTACTTGGACTCAGGGTGTTCCAGGCACATGACCGGTTCTCATGATCTCCTTCAGGATTATGTAGCTCAGGATGGCCCGTAGGTAACCTTTGGTGATAACTCTAAGGGTTTCACCAGAGGATTCGGAACCCTTGTTATTGGCTCTGTCCATGTACTGAATGTATCATATGTTGAGGGACTGAGACATAACTTGCTCTCGGTCAGTCAGTTTTGTGACCGAGGATATAGTGTAGAATTTACATCTAACATGTGTCTTGTGAAGGACAAATCTACACTGCATGTTCTGATTACAGGTGTCAGGAAGGGCAATGTCTATTTTGCTGATTTCAAGAGCAGCCCTCCTGAAACTTGTTTGGTCGCTAAGAGCTATTCTGAGCTCAGTTGGCTCTGGCATAAACGCCTGAGTCACTTAAACTTCAAGATTATTAACAAAATCTCTCGACTTTCTCTTGTAGAGGGTCTACCTAATGAAGTTTTTAGCAAAGACCACGTGTGCGGAGCATGTCAGGAAGACAAGCAAACCAAAGCTTCATTCAAGGAGAAAGAAGCCTTCTCAACTGACAGAGTGCTTCAGCTCCTGCACATGGATATCTTTGGTCCGATAACTCCTGTCAGCATAAATGGTAGGAAATATACCCTTGTTGTTGTTGATGATTATTCCAGGTACACATGGGTTATTTTCTTGCTGAACAAGAAGGAGACTCAGGTCAAGCTTCCAGAGTTACTCAAGCAATTGAGTACTGAACAGGGTCAGAGCATAGTCAGGATTCGATCAGATCGAGGAACAGAGTTTATCAACTCTATTATAACTGACTTTTGTACTAACCATGGTATTGCTCATGAGACTTCCGCAGCCAGGACCCCTCAGCAGAATGAGGTAGCTAAAAGAAGGAACCGGACCCTGAAGGAAGCTGCCAGAACCATGTTGGCTGAGTCAGGACTGCCCAAGAAGTACTGGGCTGAAGCAATCAACACTGCTTGCTACACTCAGAACCGATCTATGCTGAACAACCAACATCCTCAGACACCTTATGAGACTTGGAACAAAAGGAAGCCTCGTATCTCCTATTTCCATATCTTTGGATGTAAGTATTTCATCCTGAACAATGGAAAAGACCAGCTGAAAGCCTTTGATAGCAAATCTGATGAGGGAGTATTCTTAGGATACTCCTCAGTCAGTAAAGCTTTCAGGGTGTATAACTGTCGGACTCTTTGTGTGGAGGAAACACCTCATGTTGTGTTTGATGAGACTGCATCAGTGCATAGAAAATAGGTTCCAAGTCCTGACACTGAGGGGGTTACCAAGAGGGTGACAAGACTGAGCCTGAAGAATCCTGAATTCAATGTCAAACTTGTCAGTGCTCCCAAGGGATGGGATGATGATGATAATGATGATCAGGATGAACCTCAGGACAACCCTCAGTAAGCCCAAGCCTCGGAGAATGTTGAGTCTCAGACGGAGGGACAGACTCAACCTGAGGTACGTACTGTCGGTGATGATGCTTCTGCACCTGAGACAGTTACTGAGTCCAACACTGTAGGGGAAACAATGTCTCTGATATTGGCCAACCCTCAGGAAATGACTCAGTATCCCCTGTTCTTGCTCGTTCCGCTTCTTTGCCTGTTATTGTCGAGTCTAATGTTTCAGGATCAGGCGAGGGGACATCAGCAGCTCCCAATGCTCTAGTCAGCAGGAGGACATGGCTAGCTGATCTCTCATTGGCTGACATCATTGGTGATGTCTATGAGGGGGTCAGGACAAGGTTGTCCTTTGGTGAGAGTGCTATGTTTTGCTATTTCCTGAGTGATCAGGAACCTAAGAGCATAGAAGAAGCTCTTGCTGACCCCAACTGGATCTTGGCCATGCAGGATGAGCTCAATCAGTTTGAGAAGAATTGGGTTTGGGAGTTAGTTGAGAGACCTAGGCGTCAACATGTTATTGGCACCAAGTGGGTCTTTATGAACAAGAGGGATGAGAAGAATGTTGTTGTCAGAAATAAGGCCAGACTAGTGGCAAAGGGTTACTCTCAGGCCGAAGCAATCGACTATAATGAGACCTTTGCTCCGGTCAAAAGGTTGGAAGCAATCAGGTTGTTTCTGGCATATGCAACATTCAAGAAGTTCAAAGTGTATAAAATGGATGTGAAGAGTGCTTTTCTGAATGGTGTACTGAACGAGGAGGTGTATGTTGAGCAACCTCCAGGGTTCGAAATTGGAAATAAGGTATATCACCTGAAGAAAGCTCTTTATGGCCTGAAGCAAGCTCCGAGAGCTTGGTATGATACACTTTCCCAGTTCCTGATAGACCACGGGTTCGTGAAAGGAACAGTGGACAGGACCCTCTTCTGGATATCCGAAGGGGAGGACATTCTCTTGGTTCAGATTTATGTGGATGACATAATATTTGGATCTCCTAATATGAAGCTTTGTGAGAAATTCTCCAAGCTGATGACTGGGAAATTTGAGATGTCAATGATGGGAGAAATGGACTTCTTTCTGGTTCTCCAAGTCAGACAAACTGACTTCGGAATCTTCATAAATCAGTCCAAATATACGAGGGACTTGATTCAGAAATTCGGAGTTCAGTCCAGCAAAGTCTCACGTATTCCCATGAACACAAATGAGAAGTTGGATCCTGACAAAGAAGGAGCCTCAGTGAATCAGACTGAATATAGGGCACTTATTAGATCTTTATTGTACCTGACTGCAAGTCGTCCTGACATTACTTATGCAGTCGGAGTTTGTGCAAGGTATCAGCCTGATCCGAAGAAGAGTCATCTAGAGAGTGCCAAAAAGATATTGAAATACCTTAGAGGTACAGTCAATTTAGGTCTCTGGTATCCCTCTGATGACAACCTAGAACTGACTAGCTATTCAGATGCAGATTATGGAGGCTGTAGGCTTGATAGAAAATCAACTACAGGCACATGTCAGTTTCTAAGGAGTAAACTGATCTCTTGGTTTTCTAAGAAGCAAACCAGTGTTGCAACGTCTACTACTGAGGCTGAGTATATGGCGGCAGGCAGTTGTTGCTCCCAGATCCTTTGGTTGAAGCAACAACTGAGAGACTACTAAATAGAGGCCACTAAAGTCCCAATTTATTGTGACAACAATAGTGCCATTGCCATATCCCAAAACCCAGTGTTACACATAAGGTGTAAGCATGTAGACATCAGGCATCACTTCATAAGAGATCATGTTGAGAAGAAGGACATCAGGATGGAAAGAGTCCCTACTGATAAACAGAGAGCTGACATTCCGACTAAGGCTTTGCCTGAAACCAGGTTTGTTGAGCTATCAGTAGAGTTAGGACTCCTTGACCCAGGCTTAGGAGATTCAATCTGAATCTCTAATCAGAATGCACAAGGTCAGGGGGAACGACTAACTAGGACTCAGGATGAAAGAATCTCAGAGAGAGAGTGGATGGTTGTACGGGGAACATTCAGTATGAAAAGGATGATCAGTATAGACTGACTAAGATTCAGGACACTAAATTCAGGGCTTGTCACCCTGATAGGTCACATGTGGTATCAGTCAGAATACAAATCTGACTGACTGGTATGTTTTCTGATTTATTTTTTTAGTCATCATATCTTGCTTGCATCATCTTTGATATTGTTTGCCGTATTGTCAAATCAAATTATTTTGTCATCTAATCCCAGCCATTCATTTAATATTCAGTTAACATTTAATGTAATTATTTGAATTAAATACGGACATGCTCTGACGCGCATGCAATGCAAAGTGGGCGGGAATAGTTTTTGATAAAGTTTTGAATCATTACTGTTGAAAACCGAATAGGCTCAATCCGCATCCATGCATCTTGCATTTTAATCTTAACCATTGAATCTCATAAGTCATTATTTTAAGTGCCGTTCGATTAAAACTGGATTTTAGTATAAATAAGGGAAGTTTTTGTCATTGCGATCTTTACGCACTCAAATCTTTTCTTGCTATATTTCTCTCTGCTATTTGCTTTCCTTCACATCTTCAAAACTTCATCCATGGCTTCACCTTCAGTCGACTCATTCTTTGGAAATCTTTTCCATCTCAGGAACGAAATCCATTGGGAACCTTTTGGTGATTTTTCATCTAATCACCCAGAAATAGTGCCTGTGAAGGAATTGTTTGAAAGTGCAGGGCTATTAAGGTTCATCTCCTCCAAACCTCAGAGACTACACCCCAGACTTGTTGCTGCATTTTATTTGAAGATGGCGCATAACAAGACTACTGAGGAGTGGGAATCTTGCATCCCTTTGACCTTCAGCATTAAGGGAAAGAACGGTGAAGACGAGATGACCAGGAAGTGGGTCACAATCAACATCAGGGAGAAGATTAGGGAGGTGTTTAATCTTCCCTACTCTAGACGCAGCCCCGTAGAATATGGGATTGGTGATGAGAAGGACTTTATCCAGTCTCTCTGTGATGGAGATGTTGTCCTAAAGTCCGGGTTGAACAAGTCCATTCTGAGGACTGAGAATCGTCACTTCTTCGACCTGACTAGTCAGGGAGTGATGGGAATCGCTGGAGGACTGGAGCAGATCTCCAAGCCAAAGTTATACACCATGATGGCAATCAAAGATGTCGCCTCTGAACCTTTCCACTGGGAGGATTACTTTCTCAAATTACTGGTGGCTAAAACCAGTAAAATAAAGTATTCGCCGGAGGGTCAGGCGACGTTTGAGGCAAAAATGCACTTTGGCATGAAGATTTCTCTGATTTTGGAGACGCTGGCTATCGGAGATATTGATCAAGCTCAGTCTCTTGAGCTCTTTCCGAATTTGGATATCTTCAGGCATTACTCCGGTGATGCTGGTACTCAGAAGAAGAGAGCCAGGACTGGAAAGAAGGGTCAGGCGAGCAACGCTCAGGCGATCACAGGCACCAGAGCTCAGGCGAGCAGGACTCAGGGAGTCAAGGCTCAGGCAAGCGGGCCTGCTGAAATCCAGTCGTCAAAGCCAGCTGAGGACAAGGCCAAATATTCCAGCCTCAAGCAGCAGACTCTCAAAATCATCTATCCCGGATCAGGAGGATCCAAGAAAGCTGCGAAAATGAAGCAAACTCAGTCTGAGAATGAGCCATCTCAGCCTGAGTCAAAAATTCAGCACGCAACTTCGGAGGGGCAACCAGCCCAGACTGCCCTTGAGGTTGCTCCCATTTCTGTCGTTCCGAAGACTGCACCATCTGACCCAGCGTCATTCATCTATGAGCAGGATGTGGCATCTGATCAGATTCAGCACGTTGTGACCGAGGTTCTGAACGAAGAGGATGCAGAAGGAGAAGGAGAATGAGAGAGGTTAGAAGAAGGTGTTGTAAAGGAGACTGAAGTTGTTCAGGCTGATGTCTCATGGCCATTCCCCACGCCTGATGAAAACACATTGCCTGACTTTGAGATAGTGGCAAGGGGAACGGCTGCGGAGATGGTGGATAAGAGGTTTCCTGACCTCTCAGATGCTCAGAAGGAGGCGGTTGTGCAACTTCGCACTTACGCCATGATCAGGAATGCCACTTGGCCTGAATTGAGACAGCTCGGAGAATCAAGAGGATGGGACAACATGGTTGAATCTGAAGCAGCACTATTTGATCACTTTGAGGTAAACTCTTTACATCATCTGATCAAAATGGCGGATTTTGTCAAAACTGTCTGTCGCATCTATCCTGAGGCACTAGCCGTTGAGCCCGAGCAAACAAGAACTAAGTTGGAACTGGCTGTTATTCCGGACATAGGTCAAGAGGTGGAGATACCTCATGTGATGGATGTTCAGGAGAGAGAGAAGGAGAGGGAAAAGGAAGTCGTTGTGATTGCTGATGATATTCAGCAAGGTGGCACTGAAGGAGTCAGTGCACCGGCAGATGAAGCACTCCTGGGACCCGGGACTGCTGAGGCTTCAAGAGAGGGTCCATCAGGTCTGGTCTGAATAAAAGGTAAATGGATCACCTGAGAATCCTTATATGTTCAAAACTCCTCACGAGCTCTTGTCAATCTTCACAGAAGGGTAATCCTCGTTGAGCAAAAGACAAGTCGGGTCGGTTCTAATTCTGACATTCTGAATAAAAAGATGAACAGACTGGACCGAGATCTGAACGAGATGGGGACGGATATGAACGCTGCAATCGATCTCCTCGGTGAGGTCGGGATAAAACACTCAGTAGATCTCACTGTTATTACTGAGCAGGCAAAAGAGGCCATACAGAGTTGCGAGCAAATGGTTTCTGATGCACAAACTCAGCAAGAGAGTAAGCTTGTCACCTTCCTTGATCAACAACTGACTGAGAGGGTTGATCAGTTGGTTGATGAAAAGCTGGCTAAGCTGAAGGCCGATCTAAAAGCTGAACTACTGAAGGAGTTATCCGCTCGCGAGAAGGTGGAGATTGAAGGTGCTATGAATACCCGGTTGGTTAATTTTGAAACCAGACTGAAGGGCGAGCACAATGCAGCAGTGGATAAGCTCAGCGGTGATCTGAGAGGGATGGTTGGGCAGATTGGGTAACTTCAGTGCAAGCATACTGAGATGGACAGTCAGTTCACCTTGTTGGCGGAGTCAGTAAACGAGGTTGTTAGCCGAATCAACGACGATGATGCCAAAAAGGGGGAAGAAGGGAAGAAGCAAATTGGTAAAGGAAAGAAGAAGATCATCCCCCCAGAACTGAAAGCTGCGGACAAGAAGAGAACAAGGTCCGTCGCTGCCATCGAAGCTGCTGAAGACTCAGATCCGAAGAGGTTGAGGTCCTCTGAAGATCCTGCCCTGGAGTCCATCTATACTGAGATGGAGGAACAAATGCACCCGGGGACGACCACTCAGAAGAAGATGGTGATGACTGAGGAGGAGAAGTTAGCGAAGATGAAGGAGATTTCGCTACTCAGTCAGATCCAACGCTTGAAAGAGTCCAATAAGTACCTGACTTCGCAGGTTCAGAAGAAGAAATTTGTGCCTTCTGGATCTCGGAAGAAGACTCAGAGGAAGATAGTGGTCAAACCAGGTCAAGGTCCTCCGCCACTTCAGTTTGTGGAGGATTTCATTCCGCTTGAGATGTTGGAGGTATGGATTCCGATCCGGAATAGGTGGGCTTACCTATTCTATGTGGTGGGGTTATGGGACGATCAAACTGAAGAAAAAGACGTCATACTCCATCACTGGATGGCGCAGGAGCATCCTGATCTATGGGCTGAGATTATCAGAAATGCAGACAGAGAAGGGGTCGAGATCGCTCTGCCGGAATTCATTACTTATCCTCCTCCACTCTTCGAAAACTCCAAGCAACTGGACCGGAAAGTGATATCTGAAGAAGTCACCAGGGTAGGACGCACTGCCGGGGCCATTGGTGATCAGAACAGAATGAAGCAGATTCTGAGCCGAGTCTTGGAGATGTATGAGATCCCTCTTGCTGAATGGAACAAGGATGAAGAGTAGCTACTTCAGGAGTTAGTTGTTCAGGAAAGATGTAATAGCTTCAGGATACTTGTACCTTCTGATTAATCAATGAAGTTATTTATTTTCCTGAGTACAACTTCTTGTTGACTCCTGAATTTACTTTTCTGTATCCTTATCAAGAACTGTACTAACCCATTCCTTGTTTTCATCTTATAGACTAAGTGTCTAGTTTATCAGAAGGTACTGAACTTATTTCACTGACTAGGTCAGTTGATTGTATAGATGAATAGGAATTTGCTTAAGGGTTTTGGCATCAACAAAAAGGGGGAAATTGTTGGGAAAATCTGAATGTTTTGATTAGATCCCAAAACCCCTGATGAATTTGCCTAAGTACAGTTGTTCAGGATAGTCTAGATCAGGATAGTAAGGCTAGGGATTCAGTTCAGGGGGAACGTGTTGAAGACTGAAGGAGATTGGAGTCGACCCAATTTACTGAAGTCTGAAGTGCAACTCGCCCTGAAGAAGGTCAGAGTTAGTCTTGCTGAAGATTGCCTGAACTGAAGCTGAAGACCAAAGTCTGAAGATCCATCCTGAAGACCATCCGGAACGCCATTGACTGATGTTTCTACTGAGTACACTAAGCATGCTTAAGACAGAACTTAGTCAGTTAAGAGTAAGTGTAACCTATCAGGCTGAGCTGAATGCTCATCAGACCTGACTTTGGCCTTGAGTCAGTTTATCTGACTCGTGTAAGTCCAAAGCAAAAAGGTTACACATACTGGGCTGAATAACCTATCAGGTTGTGTTGAATGCACATAAGACCTGACTTAGGCATTGGTTCAGTTTATCTGACTCATGTAAGTCCAAAGCGAAAAGGTTATTTATGCTATGGGACAAAGAGACAAAGAGAATGTCAGTAAGACTCCGATAAAGACAAACATTCACACTGAGTTATTAACAAGAGACTCAGAGTATTGAATGTACGAGGAAGGACAAGTGTCAGATCGTCAACTAGCCATTTGTATGGAGAGCCAATGATCTTTCGACACGCATGTATAGAGTCTGCACAGCAGTTAATACAGCAGTTAATTCGGTATTTAATGCGTCTCAGGTTTGCAGGCGGCGGGATAAAATTGCCAGATTAAGCATGTTGATTAGGTCAACAGTACATCTAGCCTGCAACCACCCTAAAATAGGAAATATTTGGGTAGATCTCCTCCAACGGATCTATTTTGAATCTTGCCTATAAATATGGAGAGTCTTGCACCCATTCAAGGCTAACGGGAAATTTCCTAGAGAAAACTCTCAAGAATCCAAGCTCGCAAAGCATACTATAAATAACACTCTGCAATTAAATTTCTCTAGTGTTGTAGTAGGATTCACTCTGTATTTTGCTTAGATCGATAGCTCTTATCTTTAGCATTGTATTGTATTGCTAGAGCTATCTTAGTTGGAAACCAAGAATACCAAACCACTCAGGGTGTGAGATTGGTTGGTTAGAAGGACTGAGACTTGTAAAACGCCCAGGGGTCAGTTCCTAAGAGAGAAAGTTGGCTATTCGTGTCCCTTGGCACGTAAAATCCAAGTACCTATCCTCAGGGTTTTGAGGATAGCTTCCTGTTCAATCAGGTAGTGGACGTAGGAGTTGGTTATCTCCGAACCACGTTAAAAAGACCCTTCTGTGCTGATTTACTATTCTGCTCAGGATCATAAACTGTCATCATATTAAACTGAAGCATACTTGCATTGTTTTTCTGAAAAATTATCAGGACTGACTTGTCATCCTGATCAGTAAACTGTGCACCAGCCTTAACCACGTTTTCACTAAGAAAACTGATAAAGTTTTCAGAACTAAAATGAGTAAACACTTAAGGGCTCACATTCCGCACTAGTCTGAGCTTACTGAGATAGTAGCCCAACTGACTAGCTTCCGAGCGGTCAGTAGGATTGTTATCTCTACTGAGCTTCTGAGAGCACAACTCTGACCTAGCCTATCTGGTTCAACACTGACCTGTTCCTGCTGCCGCTGAGGACTGTCAGTTTATAGAACACATCAGGATCTTCCTGACTATGTTTTGAAAGAGCATTTTCCTGAGATTTTGGGAAAATCTGACATCAGTGTATTCCCCCCCCCATACACTGATTTATACTCGTTTCGGGACCAACAGGTGTGATGCATGTACTGGATATGGTCATTATGCTAATGAATGTGCTAACACCTTGATTAGAAAGAAATTGAATTTTAATACTACCTTGAGTGATGATTCTGATAATGAACCTGACTTTGAGAAAAATGATGAATTTGCTTTCTCTGCTAGAATTCTTTTTTATGATACAAATGATGATTTACTGGATGATTTTGTGTCTGATGTTAAAACAAATGTGCCAACATTTGTGACTACATCAAACAAAATCAGTCCAGATGAAAGTTGTCTAATGAGTTCTTTTTCAGAGATGAATATTTCAGGTGAAGAAAAGGTTGATATTCAACAAATCATCAAAGAGAATGATGACTTTAAGCATTCAGTAGCAAAATTGGAAGTATTGCTTACTAAAAAAGATCTAGAAATATGCAACTTGAAAAAACAACTAGAAAGAACAACCTTAAGCTTCAAAAAGTTTACCAAAGGTGCAGAAAAATTACAAGATGCATTGATAACTTCGAATGTAGGTAAAGAAGGTATTGGGTATGATTCTAACTCTACAAAAATCGTGCAAAATGATATGCCCATAAAATTTGTTAAGGCAAGAGATAGTAAATTTGTTACTTCTCATCCTAGAGATTTTGTATGTCATTTTTGTCATGAGAAGGGTCATATTCGTCCTTACTGTTTTAAATACAAGGAATCTAAAATGTCTTGTAATATGTTGCCTGGTAAAACACAACATATTCAACAACATGATCATGAAAAGTTCAGTGAGTCTGATATGAAATGTAATGTTGTTTATACCTCCTTAAAAGCATGCATTCCTGGTCTATGGTATTTTGATAGTGGATGTTCTAGACATATGACTGGTGATATTAAATTTCTTACAAATTATAAAATGCATGATGGTGGAAATGTTACCTATGGAGGTGGTTCAAAAGGAAAAATAATTGGTAAAGGTACCTTGAATGTTCATGGTTTTCCAAAGTTAACAATTGTGTTGCATGTTGATGGTTTACGTGCTAATTTGATTAGTATAAGTCAATTATGTGATGATGATTTGCATGTTAAATTTGATAAAAATTCATGCTATGTGCTCAATAATGATGATGAGTGTCTTATGATTGGTAATAGGTCTGTAGACAATTGTTATTTGATTGAATCAAATGAAACGTGCAATAGTGTGAAATTAGATGAAAATACTCTTTGGCATCAAAAACTTGGTCATGCTAATTATAGATGCATTCATGATTTGATTAGACTTGATGCTGTTAAAGGTCTCCCTTCTTTAAAGTTAGACAAAACCAAGGTTTGTGAAGCATGTCAAAAGGGTAAGCAAATCAAAGTGTCACATAAAATGTTGGCACACTGTTCGACAACACATTGTTTTGAACTTTTACATATGGACTTGATGGGTCCTATGGAAACTGAGAGTATTGGTGGGAAAAAGTATTCTTTTGTTATTGTTGACGATTACTCTAGATACACTTGGGTAGAATTTTTAAAAGATAAATCCGAAACTTTTAATGCTTTTAAAATTCTTTATAAAAGATTCAAGATTGTTTTCAATACTAAAGTAAAGAGAATTAGGTCTCATCATGGTAGGGAATTTCAAAATGCTTTGTTTACTGAATTTTGTGAAAATAAGGGTATCATGCAAGAGTTTTCTTCACCAAAAACCCCACAACAAAATGGAATTGCGGAAAGAAAGAATGGGACTTTGCAAGAAATGGCTAGGGTTTTGCTTTTATCAAAACATTTATCTAAAAAGTTTTGGGCTGAAGCTTTAAATACTTCTTGTCATATTACTAATAGAGTCTATCTTAGAACTAATTCCAAAATAACCCCATATGAGATCCTTAACAATAAGAAACCAAATGTGAAGTATTTTCATGTTTTTGGTTGAGTTTGCTACATTTTGAATGATAGGGATCAATTGCATAAGTTTGATTCAAAAAGTGATAAACGGTTCTTCTTAGGCTATTCTAGAAATAGTAAAGCCTATAGAATCTACAATTTGAAAACTGACACTGTGCAAGAATCAGTTAATGTTGTGTTTGATGATGATTCTAGTCTTGCAGAAACAAATTTTGAAGAGGATATTACTGATTTGGTTGAAATTTCAAAGCCTATAGATTCTGACCAAAATAGAAATGTTGCTCAAAATGCGCCAGCATTCGAGACAACATCAACTAAAAAGTCAGAACCTATAGAATATCCAAATATTTTTGATAAAACTCCGTCTTCACGCATACTGAAAAATCATCCATCAAATCAAATCATTGGAGAACAATACTCTGGAGTTCAAACAAGAGGGAAGATGAGCGTAAGTAATGTGGTAAGATCCATATGCATGTCTTCTAAATGCAATCTTGTGAACCATGAATGTTACCATTCTTTAGTTGAGCCTAAAAATGTTGATGAAGCATTAAAAGATGAGAATTGGATAAATGCCATGCATGAGGAATTAAATCAATTTGAGCGTAATGAAGTATTGACTTCAGTTCCTAGACCCAAAAATGTTAATGTGATTGGAACTAAATGGATATACAAGAATAAAACTGATGAATCTAGCAATATTGTTAGGAATAAGGCTAGATTAGTTGCTCAAGGCTATACTCAAGTTGAGGGAATTGACTTTGATGGAACATTTGCACCTGTAGCTAGAATTGAGTCTATAAGACTATTACTTGCAATTACATGTTTCATTAATATTAAATTGCATGGCATTTTAAATGAAGAAGCATATGTTGAGCAACCTAAAGGATTTGAAAATTCAGATTTTCCTAACCATGTTTTTAAATTGCAAAAGGCTTTATGTGGTCTTAAACAAGCTCCTAGAGCTTGGTATGGTAGGTTAACTGATTTTCTTATTCAAATTGGTTTTGTAAGAGGAGAAGCTGATAGAACTTTATTCATCAAGCATGTTAATTCTAAAATTTTGATTGCACAAATATATGTTGATGACATTGTTTTTGGTTCTACATGTGATTATATGTTGAAAGACTTTGTGAATGAAATGACATCAACATTTGAAATATCCATGGTTGGTGATTTGAATTACTTTCTAGGTCTTCAAATCAAACAACTTAAAGATGGAATTTTCTTTTCACAAAGTAAATATGCAAAGAATTTGGTTAAAAGATTTGGTTTAGAAAGTGCTAAACACATGAAAACTCCTATTGGATCATCTAAAAAATTGTCTAAAGATAATGTTGGCAAAAATGTTGACCCAACATTATATAGATCGATGATAGGAAGTCTTTTATACCTAACTGCTAGTAGACCGGACATTATGTTTAGTGTATGTTTATGTGCAAGATACCAAGCTGATCCAAAATAGTCACATTTAAATGCCGTCAAAAGGATTATCAAATATGTTGCCGGCACATGTGATCTTGGTATTTGGTATAGCAAAGACACTAACAATTCCTTGCTAGGTTATAGTGATGCTGATTGGGCAGGTGATAGTGATGATAGAAAGAGCACGAGTGGAGGTTGTTTCTTCATGGGAAACAACTTAATCTCTTGGCATAGCAAGAAGCAAAATTGTGTTTCTCTATCCACGGCCGAGTCAGAATATATTGCAACAGGGAGTTGTTGTACTCAATTACTTTGGTTAAGAAAAATGTTTGATGATTATGGTTTAAATTGTGAAATGCTCACTGTTATGTGTGATAACACTAGTGCAATTAATATCTCAAAAAATCTTGTGCAACATTCTTTAACTAAGCATATTAGTATAAGGCATCATTTTATTTTAGATCTTGTAGAGAAAGAAATTGTGAAGTTAGAATATATTTCTACTGAAAAACAACTTGCAGATATTTTTACAAAAGCCCTAGATGACCAAAGATTTTCATCTCTTAATAAATCTCTTGGTCTATGCACTATTAATTAAATTTATGACGAGTGTTGTAGCAAATGGTGACAGCATTTGTGACAACATTTATTAGTTCTCATAATTTTGACTATGTATTTTTATATTTCACTTACTTTATAACTTGATTAGATTTGTTATTATTTTTGTGCATACATGTTGGAACATTTTGAAAGTCCTGGACACACATCTCTTAAATGCCTTTAAAAATATTCACTAAAAGATGCTAAATCACTGAGTAAATATGGGACACGGAGCTCGCGACTACGATGCTCTCTTTTAAAAGGTGATGAAAATTGCATCAATTTGTTCATAATCCATTGAGTAACTATGGGACACGGAGTTGACTACTACGATGCTCTCTTTTGAAAAGATGGATCAATATGAACTAAAATAGTTTTTTGTAAAAAAAAATATTGGGGCAACACTAATGAAGCAAATTCATGTAAAATCCGTGTTGAGATGTGTGTGTGCCGACATATTTGACAACATTTGTTAGGGCACAAAATTTTTGACTAAGTCTTTGATAGTTATTTATTTTCTGAATTTTTAATTTTATTAAGTCTTAATTATGTGAATTAATTCTTTGAATTTATTTAATTAATTATGTGTAGTAATGGGTAGTTATTTATTTTTATTTCCTAAACTTCCCACTTCCTTATTTTTCGAAATGATGGGTGGTGTTTTACACCACCACATCATAATTATGGGTAGTGCTCTTCAAGCTGATAAATTCAAAAATAACTTCAAATTCACATCTCTATAAATTAGATCTCATTTTGCATATCATTTGTGTCTTATATCAAATATTGTCTTAGTTAATCAAAGTGATTGCATTATTTAAGGAAAGGTATTATTTGTTCTCTTGTGTTGGTCCTCATTATTTTTTAGTTTAAAATTTATTATATTTTGATTATTTTAATATTTTTTTCCCTCTCTGAATTTGATTAGATGGCTGCTAATGAAAGCTCTGCATCTTCACAATCATCACACTCGAAACTAACAATCCAAGAAAACCCTCTGCAAATCCTTGCTTCCATGGCTACCTCACCTAAAACCCAGAATACGGCCGAAAATGCTCAGGCATCGACACCAACATCGCCGTCAATTACCATTGGCTCGATGGAGGTTCCCATACCTACTGCTCCTCAACCACTTACCTTCACAAATCCATTCTCAATCCAAGCCGAAATAGCTCATTCTTCTTCCATTACACCTATTATTGTCGAATCGTCCAAACCCACACCAAAAGAGCTTGAAACTTGTCCGATTGAAATCAAGCTTCCGGCAGACGCTACAATGGATGACATGGTTGCTGCTTACAATCAACTCTGCCTTCAAACGACTACCCCTGTAATCGTTGTAGGGGAGAGTGTGATTGACTTAGACCCGGTGAAAAGAATAGCGCACCCTGAAGATTATGTCGATGAAAGAGCTACAGAGGAAGAAACTGACTCGGACATTTGGTCCGGCGACTCTAAAGGCTCCAAAAAATCTTTGCAACTGGGAAAATGGCTCCAAAACATTCGCAATCGTGGGCGTGGGAACACTACCTATCGTGGTGGTAAACGTAGGGTTTCCTGCAGAACAATGGGGAAAAGAGTGAACTATTCTGAGAAGAGGAGAAAGGTACTTGAAGATGGGATTGCTTTTAACCCCATCAAGGTCTTTGGCGAGAATGAAGAAAAAGAATCCTCCCCTGCTCCAATTGGAAACAAAGAAAGCTCAGAGGAGACTGATTCAAGTATTAACATTCCTTTGAATCATTCCTTTGAATCAGTACATAGCAATGAAAAGATCATCAAGAAAGGAGACAGTGAAAGAAAAGGTTGTTCTGCACGATGTTCCCGTAAATATTGCTGAAGATGTTGCCTCTCCGATGACAACATCAAGGTCTGAAAGCTCAGAAGATGATGAGCAACATACTGAACAACACTCAGATTCATCTTATTAAGATGAGAAGATTCAGATACATTCTAACTCTGGTAATGATGATGATGATGCTAGGTCTGTTAACGATGAGGAGTGCTATAATGTTGAAAGCAAGAGATTTAAGGAGATTAGATCTAGGCTGTTGATTACTGAGAAGTTGATCAAAGTTTCTGATTTTGAAAAACTTGTAATGGTCAGATACTTGGAGGATAGGATGCTGTTATACTATGTGACATTTGCTAAACCATATTTTGTTCAGTGGATTTATGAGTTTTATGCTAACTTGCATGCACATACTGGAAGGAAAAACTCTAAGTTCTATGGCACCACTTGGTTTAGGAATGTGAGAATAATGTTGAATCCCAGGGTGATTAATGGTGCTCTGAAATCTGGTAATTGTGTTGAACCTGTAATTGAAGATAAGAATATTGTGATTTCTATGCTGACTGGTGGTTTGGTATCTACTTGGGTGAATAGGATTAGTGCTTCCAAACTGACAAGTTTGTTCTCTATCCTGCATAAGTTGGTTGTATATAATTGGTTGCCTTCAACTAATACTACAATTTTGACAAAGGAACAAGCTGTCCTTTTGTACAAAATTCATATTAAACAGTTTGATTTGGGGCAAACAATATTCAGAAATATGATGAGCTATACTGGTACTATCTCTGGGAAAGGGTTGCTACCCTACCCATGTTTGATCTCATTGTTGCTAGAAGATAAAGAATTTGATAGGCCAGAGACTAAAACAATCAGCAGTTTCCAAGCAAGCTTCAGAATCTCTCACACCTTGCTCAGTGGACCACGGGTGATTGATGTTCCTTTACCCGGTGTAAATCCAGCCAACTCAGCTCAGAATCGACCTTCTACCTCAAATGCTACTGAACATGTTGGCAACATTAGTTCCAACATGTCACCTGGAGGATCCATTCTTTCTGTCCAACTAACTCTCTCTTATATTCTTGATCAAATTTCCTCTTTGCAGACCACAATTGATAATTTTCTGGCAAATGTGGAGGATTTGAAAATTAGAAAAGCATTTTGGGAGAATCTCCTTTCCACTCCAACAGGGGGAGTAGCTCCTGATGTTGATGCACGCACAAATTCTGGGGGAGTGCAGTTACAAGATATGGAGGTTGATGTAGATCCAGAAGAACCAGTAAATGAAGTTGTTGCTGACAATGTTGTTCAAGATGATGCCAACATATTAAGGCAGGCTGTTGCAGACACTGTTGCTGAGGTGGTTGCTGATGAGGTTAGGGTCACACAACCTATTCCTGATGATATCCTGAGTCCAGTCAAATGAAAGATTAGATGATGCAGTTGAACATCAAGATGATGTTCAAAGTTGAGCTTGTGTGATGATGAAGTTCAAAGTATGGGGAAGTTTGTGCCAGTCCTTGTGGATGCAGCTGTTGATCTCTATCTTCAGCCCTTCTTCTCTCCTTTACTTCATTTGAATTTTCATTATTATGCTTAAACACTGTTTTTATTTTTAAGTTGTAATAGTTGATAGCCTAAAAAACAGTTCTTAGATTAGGCTATTCTATTTCTTGTTTTACTAGGTCTAAAGCATTGTTTGTATGCTTTATGAACCTTCTCTATTAGTTTTTAATATGCTTATAATTTTGTTTTGGTTTATGGTTATCCTTTTGGTCTATAAGCACTTTATGTCCGGAAAACTTGTTTTGGTTGATAGTTAACCTTTTGGTCCATAAGCACCTTATGTTGTGCTTTATGTCCACAAAACTATCCTTTTACTTGCTTTATTTTATTTGGTTCGAATAAAATTTTTCATCACTTCGTTTGATGAAAATTTTATCATTTCGTCTACATAACTCTGATCAACTCTAATCAAATTTATTTGATTATGATCAACATCAGTGTGTTGTAGTAGAAAGGCCAAATTGGGGGAGATTGTTGATGTTGAAAAAATGTTATGCAATGTGTTGCCATCATTTTAGACAACATCAGAATTCGCCCTTTCTACTAACTTTTCTAATGATTTTTCCATGTTATATTATTTGTCTAGGCATGGAAGTTGAAGACGTGAAAGTCCCAGAAGGTTCTAGAACGTCAGGCGGTTCCATTGCTTGAGTAGAGAGATATCCACTAACTTGGAAGTTATCATTATGGGCGGTTATTTTGAAGCCCACTACTTGGCTTCATTATGGAGTGGAGAGCTCATTATCTTCGTCTATAAATAGAGCACTACTTCATCATTTCAAAGTATGACCAAAAAGTATAATTCAGAGTTGAACGGATCATGTGTCATTCACTGGATTCTAGGTTATACACGGTTCATCAGAATGTTTTGAACATTAGTCTCGGCATTGTTCACAACATTCATTGTTTGATCTAACAATCCGTTCGGCTGAACGTAGATGTGTTAGGTTTTATTTAGGTCTATTCTTATAGGTCTTGTTTAGATCCTTGTGTGATCTTGTGTAGGTCTTGCGCGGTCTTGAATTTTGGTTTCTTGTGTAAACCTTGTATTTGTGTCACTACAAGTTATAGTGAAGTTTCTCTGCTAGTGAGGCAGCATAGTCTATACATTTTGTATAGCCTATGAAAATTTTGATATCCCTTTGCAAAAGTGTGCGTTTAAGTCTTCCGCTGTGTAATGTTGTCATTTATGTTGTCGACATTTTTAACAACATTTCTCTAAAACCTTTTCAATCACACGCACCAACACTGTCAAGGATGTTTGTTAATCTCATATCCAGCTGACCGATTGTCTCATCAGCCTTCATCTTGAATGTGTCAAAAGTGTGAAGAACAACTTGAAGCTTATTCTCCTTTATTTGATCAGTCCCTTCACACATTAAGGAGAGTTTCTCCCACATCTCCTTAGTTGTCTTACAGGTTTTGATCTTTTCAATGTATTCCTTTGACAATGTCTCGATTATTTCAGTTCTTGCCACTTGATCCAAATTAAAGAGTTTTCTCTCAGCATCATTCAGTTCACTCTTCTTCTTTTCTGGCTTTCTTCTTTCACTGATCTCTGCCTTTGGAGTTTTACCATCACTTACTCCTTCCCAGTAAAATTTGATAGGCCCTTCCTCCAGAACATTCAGCATTCGATCATGGATGGCTCCAAGATGATTCTCCATTCTGAATTTCCAGTAATCATAGTCCTCTATGGACAATTCAGGCAACTTCCTTGTCTTGGATCAACTCTTCTTGTAAGAAGCCATATCTGCAAATGGTTAGATAAAATGCACGCAGAATTTTCTAAAACAATTTTCAGGGATCTGTCCAGGTGACCACCAAAAGCTCTCTCAGACTGTGGTCTTTTGGACACACAGCTCTGATACCACTTGTTGGTCCCAAAGGCAGGTTTTAGAGTAAGAATACCCTGAGTCAA